>OX336389.2:452088230-452688230 GCA_946902985.2 Meconema thalassinum
AAATAATTTGTTTTTGTCTTACTTAGGGGCTTGGAAATCATGGTCATCAGTCCCATGTACTATACATAGGCAAAATAATAGAGGGTTATGCATAGTAGTATTATTATCTGAGTATCTAATACAATTTTGCATAGCCCTAGGACCAGTATCGGATCATAAACAGATGCCATGTGTTACCATCTTTAAAGCCAGTGATATAACACAAAGAGGTCTCTATTTCCAACCCTCCCCCCCCCCCCCCCCCACTCACATCTAGTGGTATGCGGGCTGGCGACCACGGGGGCCCCAGCTGTGTTCGGCCTTGCTTCTACTGAATTGTACTGTGCTCGTCTCTGTCTTCTTTCCTTCCGACTACACTTGGTCAACTCTTGTTCTCTACCGACCCTGACATTATTAGGGTATCCAAGGCCTAGGGAGTCTCTTCCTTTTCCAACTTAATTGGCCGTTGTTTATTAGCCTAATTTCGATTTTTGCAAAAAATGAAAGTAGACTTATGAGATCACTACAGGGCCAAAAATTGTGTGTGTGTCTGTCTGTGTGTGTGTATGTGTGTGTGTGAGTCTGTGTGTGTGTGTGTGTGTGAGTGAGTGTGTGTACTCTGAATGTCTGTCCCCTCCTATCAATTCGAACACGGTGAAACCGAATTGAACGAAATTTGGTACAGAGATAGAACAAGCAAAGGGCACCTCAGTGTCATGTTTTATATCGCCAACATCTTTACCAAAACTGAATGGCGGCCACTCAAACGTTCAAAACGTAAAATCAAATAGCGGCTAACCACATCATCCGATATCTACCAAATTTGGTAACACCATACCTTCATATAGGACGCGTCTTGTGACCAAATTACAAGGTCATCCGTCGTACCATTTCAGGATGGTGGTCGTGCGAATTATGCAAACTTTATAATCCACATCATGGGACCCACGAGTTCCGATTATCGAGCCGAGAATCGATTTAACTGTTCTAAAGGAAGAGGCACGTTCGAAATTAAAAGTTTGTTTTGTAATACTATAGTGCAGAAGTGATTTTAAAAAGCTGAGCCGTCTCGGTAAGAAGACAAGATGGCAGCGGATATCTTGTGCCTGACTTATATTTCACTAATTTGAGTATTGCATGCAATATAGCGTACTGATACAAAATAAATAAACTTTGTATGAAATGCTTTATAAATAAATAATATACTCCACTGATGAAATTGTTTAGTCTAAATCATTATTTGCTAACAAGTTATATGTAAGTCATTTTATATGGAACGATGTTCGTTGGCACAAATGGCTCCGTGGTAAAGCGTTGGACTATCACTCATATGCCTATGGTTGAAACCCCATCAGAGTTTTTTTTGCTTGAAATTTTATATATTTATTGTTTTGTAATGATTCAGAAGTTTTAAAATTAAGCGTTATATTGTGCCTATTACGTTTGAAAATATATAATTAAAACAGAATTCACCAGCAGATTTGCTCGAGACATCTAGCAGCCAAAAAGGTAACTGCACACCGGCCTACTTATTAATTTCAGGATTTTATTGAAAAGTTTCTTCTTATGGCCACTAGAATGCACTCGCCCTGTTAGGGTTATATTGTTCGATACTTCTCCACTAGATGTCTCGACTGGTCTACGTGGGACTCCATTGGTTAGTACCGTATACCATTGGCATTCTATGCCCATTGAACTTGAAGAATGGCAAGATGATACTACGATAAATTTTCACTTTTTATTTTAAAGGGTTTGTAACAGCCTATTGTGCGTTATTTGAGATATGTTATTTGAAGTAAAGAACAAAACGATTTCACATAGTAACTGAATTCTAGCCGTTGGTGCTAGTTCAGGTTATTAATTAATACTTTTATTTCAGGCAAATAGCCATCGAAAATATCCACATAGTTTGTATACATACGTCTCTGTAGGGTCATGGAAAGATTTGTTAATTCAATTAGGGCTGTGAAAGCCATGCACAACCAGACGTGTAAAGACATGCCTCAACTCAAAGTTGGATGTTGCCCACGGCAGGTCGATTATGTAACAATAACAATAATAATAATGTTATTTGTTTTACGTCCCTTTTAACTACTGCTGCTTTTAGTTACGCCGGGGTGCCGGAATTTTGGCCCGAAGGGGATCTTTAACGTGCCAGTAAATCTACTGACACGGCTCCCTCGCATTTGTGCACCCTCAAATGCCAGCTGACTGCACCAGGATATGAACCTGCAACCTAGGGCCCAGCAAGCGAGAACGTTACCGCTGAGCCACGCAGCCAGTCCGGTCGATTATGTCTCCAGATCCATAACATTCTTGAGATACTTCTTATCTATCTTTCTTCAATGATGGTAGTAGTTTCTTTTCTAGGTTGTGGCGTTTGGTAGAGGTAAATAATTTCTAAGGTCTTCAACCAAGAAATGATTCTATTATACTCTTTGATAATAACAACGAGTTATAACTATACTCATACATTTAGGAGAAAGTAGGCTATATGTTCTTTACTGAACATCTTTTTTTTTTCTGATACCCTCGTTGTGTGAGGAGGCAAACTTCATTTTATTTTCATGTTATTTCCTGCCTTTTGCTCAACCCCCACTAAAGTTAGGGAGTATATATCCCCACCACTTGTGGTGCTCTCTGCATATGGCTACGCCCTCAGGGGGCTCACAGTTGATCACTTCGAAAGTTGGCGACCCTAATGGATTCCTGAGCTGGCTCCGGTTTTCCCCCTTTTATCCATTACCTCTGGGGCAGAGCATCTCCTCTTTTACTTTTCTATCTGCCTTTCATGGCTCTCCTTCCCTCCAACTCCCTCAATCCACATTCTTGAGGGTTGAGGGCCATTTTTTATTCCTTCTGTCCTTTATTTGCCCTATTGTCCTTTTGTTTTCCATTTCTTCTGCTATTATATAAGCTAGTAGTTAGATTTATTTATAGTTTATATTTAATTTTCATCTTCACGATCACCCTAGCCATAAGAGTCGATAGGACAGCTTAGTGGTTAAGTTTTTTTAGATCGCTTGTCTTCTGTTCGAAATAACACCAGCTTCAATTCCTGACCGGTTCGTGATTTTTTTGATTTTAACTGCGGTGTACAGTGTATAATTGGAAAGAGGGCGGCCGTGGCTTTTTGAATTACAGATATGCTTGCGTAGAGGCAGGTCATAAAAGAGGGCAAGGTTCGTCAGGGACTGTAGCGCCGAGCAATAAGTACGTAAGTTAGTAAGTAAGTAAGTAAGTAAATAAGTAATTCAGTAAGTAAGTAATTAAATAGTGTTTGTTTAGGTATAAATAAATAAAAAGTTTAGTTCTAATGCAGGTCATGAACTGTTTTTTTTAATAAGTTTTGTATATGCTAAACTGTGTTGCTGCAATGGCTGTATCAGTGTGTGTATTTGTAATGCAAGTCAGCATTGTCAAGGATGTAGTATGGGTTGCCATGATGGATTTGTATATAGGTAGGCCATAGCGTTATACAGTATACTATGACATAAGAATTTTTTATTTTCTTGGTAGGTTCATTATTCATTGACAGTAAACACAGTAATTCACTGTTTAAAACAAGCTATAAACCGTTAACGTGTACCTATACGTTCACGAACATATAATAATAATAATAATAATAATAATAATAATAATAATAATAATATTAAATAAATAAATAATAATTAAATAAAACATCAGTGTCTCCCCTACTTATAAAATGTTTGTTTTCCTGGTTGTCGGTCTGATGCACATTTACCAGTTTTTTTCTTTTTGAAAAGAACCAAAAATCCATGCCTCTGTACTATTGTCACGGAACCACAATGGCGCTTGTTTATACTCCACATTCGCTAGTCACCACCAGCCGAGTAAGCTGATACTAGCTGGCAACACCGCACATTCCTCCCGTTATCAGAAGCTCTTCCCAAACCAGCAAGCCAGTGTGCCTCTACAACCAGAACCCAGCGAAAGCATGAACACGGGTGTCTCGGCAGGCCATCACAAAGATCCAGGTTCCATTCAGCCCTGTATCATGACATTTTATCTCTGGTGTAAGGCTTGGAACAGGGTACACTAACTCTTGACAGCTAAAACTTTTTGGCTCAATTCATAGACCATGACAAAGGCTTGGCCACCCTCAATTGTACTACACCTCATACAAATGTTTACTATTACTGGTTAGTTACCTATACACACATTAATCCATAATTACCTAATAAAATTTATAATAATAATAATAATAATAATAATAATAATAATAATAATAATAATAATAATAATTGCCTAGTAATAATTAACAAGCCGTCATCCTGCATACACACAATCATTAAAGCATGGTTTCACAAAACGCTTATGCTTTTTAGAAGTTTAATACCTTTTCCCCCGTAACATTACTCTTTCCTGTTTTAGGCGTTAAATAACCTATCGAGGTAAAAGCGTATGTCATCATCTATTTTTTCAACTAACACACCTAATTTTAGGATTCTTATTTTGTAAGATATCGATTTTTTCAATATGGGGGCAGTTTTCACCCCCTCCTATTTTTCATGAAAAACAAAAGATGTTAGGTTCAATTATCATTTTTACACGTTTAACAAATTTCCCCCCCCCTGCAAAGCCCCTATTTACTGTTTTAGGGGTGAAATGATCTATCCAGCTAAAAGCGTATGTCATGACCTATTTTTAGGCTATCACACCTAATTTTACGGTTCGTAGTTTCCAAGGTATTGATTTTTCAATTTGGAGGTAGTTCTCACTCCCCCACCCCCCTTCTATTTTTCAGCAAAAACAAAAGATCTTAGGTTCATTTATCATTTTTAGGTGTTTAACAGGTTTTTCCCCATAACATGACTATATACTGTTTTAGGGGTGAAATGACCAACTGAGATATAAGCCTATGTCATCATCTTTCTTTTCAGCTATCACGCCTAATTTTAGGGTTCTTAGTTTCCAAGATATTGATATTTCAATTTTAGGGGTAGTTTCTCCCCCAAAAGGGGGGCGTCGCCCCAAGTGCTAGGACCCCTCATACAAGTCCCTAGCATGATTGGTTCGTGAGATATTAACAAAAGTGTAGTTAAGCCCTTTTGACAAAAATGAATCATAGATTCAAAAACGATGCGTCACGTAAAGTGCTAGGATACTGCCTATGGCAAAATTCCATCAGGTTTTCAGAAAATATTAACAAAAGTGTAGTTAGGTCCTCTTGACAAAAGTCGTCAGCACGCACACATACAAAAAATATTATTTAGCCCCGGGTAAGGGTAGTTTTTTAGTTGGGGTGGACATACCTCGTCCATAGAAAAGGGGAGTTCACCACGAGTCCTACGACACTCTATATGTTTAAATCCCATTATTGGTTAGCGAGATACCAAAAAGCGGATGACCTATTAGTTTCTGTGTTCTTTAATAAATATTTAAAAAAGACTCATCTATAAATAATAATCATTTAAAATGCCCGCTCTCTTACAAAAGCCCTCAAAAGCGCATGCATACAAAAAACACTACTTCACCCCCGGGTAAGGGTAGTTTTTATTTTGGGGTGGACATACCTCGTCCATAGAAAAGGAGAGTTCACCACGAGTCCTACGACACCCCATATCTTTAAATCCGATTACTGACAGCGAGATACTAAAGAGCGGATGACCTATTAGTTTTTGGGCTCTTAAATAAATATTTAATAAAATAACTCATCTATAAATAATCCTTTAAAAAGCCCGCCTTCTTACAAAAGCCACCCAAGTGCGAATGCATACAAAAAATATCACTATTTCACCCCCGGGTAAGGGTAGTTTTTATTTTAGGGTGGACATACCTCATCCATAGAAAATGAGAGTTCACCACGAGTCCTACGACACCCCATATGTTAAAATCCGACCATGGGTTCAGGAAATATTTTCCGTTTCCCAAATATTAGAAAATATTTTCCGTTTCCCAATAGTTACAAAAATGACGGTAAAACAGGTTTTCACACAAAAAAAACGTGCATAAGTTTTCCACCTAGAGACTTGAAATTTATGGTGCGGGTAGAGGGTGTAGATACCAACCATTCATGTCGAACAAACTTTTTTTTATCACCTTTACCGTTTCCAAAATAGTGACAATTTTTTCAAAATTCATTTTCTTTTGCCCTACTGACTTGGAACTTGGTTTCTGCCTAGAGGGGCTAGGGACCTTTCATTAACGTCAACCAAACTTTTTTCCAAAATTCACCGTTTCCAAAATAGCGCCAATGTCAAAAACAACAATAAAAAAATAAATACCAACATACAGCCATAGCAAAGAGGACGTCTCCCCAATGCCAACAACACCTCATTCGTTAAAATCCGATCATGCGTTCGCGAATTATCGCCAATGTTCGCGAGAAAGTAAACTATCTTTTTTTTGGTTCTACACACTTGAAACTTGCTGTCGCCTAGAGGACATATGGAGCTTTCATTAACGTCAAACAAACGTTTTTTTTTCTAAAATACACCGTTTTCAAAATAGCGCCAATATAAAAAACAACAATTTTCAACAACAAAAAAAATAGAAATACCAACACACATTCTTAGGAAAGGGGACGTAACCCCAACGCCAACAACACGTCGTTCGTTAAAATACGAACATGCGTTCGGGAGATATCGGCAAAGTTCGTAGGAAAGTTAGCTGTGAAGTAGCTTTCCCCTTACCACACTACTTCCCTGGTCACATGGCCTCACCGTGCGAGAATTATTTTAAAGCAACAATCTTCCATCTCTACGTACCCAGAGATCAACCATGCCCCCATCTCAGTCACAATCGACAAGTGGAACATTTCTTCCACATGACTGATGCAGGTGACCTCGGCACATTTGGGTGGTGTGAATAAAAGTGAGCACATGCTCTTTACTCGCGAATTTAGAGCGGGCCATCGCATTGAGGTGAAAAATGGAATTGCAACTGCATCCTGCTCTGGACAGCTTACTTGCAGGGGTTCAATTCACAAGTGAGGGTGCCAGGGTGAATTTGTCCGGCCAGGTTAGACGTCAACAGCTCACACGAATATTCATACCACGCCGGAGCCCACTTAAAGTCGTTTGACACAACTAAATACCTACGATTAAATGGATATTACTGTGTCATCCTAAACACAATATTGAATTAGACCAGCTTACAACACCGGAATATCACACGGATATGGAAGCTATTGTCCAAGAAAGCAAAGATCACTTCACTGAACACAAGAACAGTTAATGGGTGGAGGACTTAACATCAGCAAAGTTGATACGCCCCAGTCTGTCAAAAGATTTTGATAGCTCCATGGCAACGGAAGATGCGTGAATGCCATCCGAAATAAGCTAGCCCGAAAGTGTCTCGGCTACACAAGAGAAAGACAATTTCAAAAAATCCAGACAAATCTAGTTTTTCTACAACCCATCAGGATAATAGTATTTCAGTACCAACACGCTACCAGGACTAAAGTCTTACGCCACGGTGACCTAGCAATATCCAGAGCACGTGTAACGCTAACGTTCTAAAAATTATCTTGTGTACTATTGCTAAGGCAAACATCAGTAGCATTTTAAGCTTATCAAAATGGACATTAATTAGTGAATATGACATTGACATTCTTTTCCTACAATGAGTGTGCACCTGCATTTTAGACGCAGCATACAGGTCTAACCGAAAGGTTGTGATTGTTTAAATGCGTAGTGTCTGTACAATCATATTGCTTGACACAAGAGAGAAGAGGTCATTTACGAGATCTACTCTTGTTGACTGAATCTGATTGGACCAAGTGTTACTGTATGGTAAAGTGATGTAGAACGGCCTGGTTGATTATAATGACGCTTTTGAAAATTATAACACCAAGAAGGATGCATGTTATTGAAAGGACTTTCTACTAAATATTTGGTACTGCGCCCGAATCTCAGATTAGCCACCACCCAAATCCGCTGAGATGGTAAAGGATTGTAAGGACGTCGATCCCCAGCTAGACACATCAACAATTCCCTACTGGGCGGGTGACTAGGAAACCCTTGACGCATACAGACGTACAATTACACTACCAATCAGTAACACATTTACCAAAACAAATGTAAATCCATAATAAGATGGTAGTACGAGAATCTCGGATCTCGGACGTGAACGGTGAAAGTTAAGACTAAGTGAGTTCTAGTTGCTAACTGATAGTATTATCGCACGGTGATTGCGTAATGAAAAATAGATCAGTTTCTATAAAAACAAACAAACAGGCATCAAAGGTGCCTGGGATTTATTCCCAAAAAATATATACAAGATAGAAATCCCTATCACCAAATAAACAATATTAATATCAATAATAAGAAATATCATCAGAAGCCTCCATGGCATAGGCGGCAGCACGCCGGCCTCTCACCGCTGGGTCCTTGGTTCAAATCCCGGTCACTCCATGTGAGATCTGTGCTGGATAAAACGAAGGCAGACAGGTTTTTCTCCGGGTACTCCGGTTCTCCCTGTCAAAATTTTATTCCAGCAACACTCTCCACAATCATTTCATTTCATCTGTCATTCATTCAATCATTGCCCCCAGAGGAGTGCGTCAGGCCTCGGCAGCCAGCACAGTTCATATCCTCGCCGCTAGATTGGGGCTTCATTCTTTCCATTCCTGACCCGGTCGGAGACTGGAAGCAGGCTGTGGATTTTCATTTCAATAAGAAATATCATCGTTAGGAGATCAAATATCTACTTCACAATGAGTAAATTCTATAAGAATTTCGTTGCAGGCATAATAAAATTCGAATATAAATTTCGAACAAATAAATAATTAGTCTTCCAGTGACTTGGTAAAATATTATAGCTTGATAAAATCAGCTGTTCGCTTTAAAACACTCTACAATAAAATAACCCTAATATATACATGAATCGTTGACAAACGTAGTTAAAAATTCTAATTCAAATAATAATAATAATATCTATAACATATTTACAAAGATTAAATACCTACGTCTAACGCAGTATAAAAAACCTGAACTAGTTTTGACCTGAATGTCAAAACTATTAGCTCTATCTCTTCCAAAAATGTTCCTTCCTTCCACATAACAAATAAACAAACACTGGTTCACATTAACGATAAGTTCTCGCAATATTGGGTATCATGTCAAAATCAATGAACTAAAATTAACGAACAATAAAATTAGTTATAGTTCTAAGAATTGAAATTCAGTAGTAGTAATAATAATTACAATAATAAAAATCGAGACGGAACTACACCCTAAGTAGACGACGTTGTGGAAATAACATTAACGCTTACTGACATAAATACGCTCCTAGATGTCAGTTACTTTCTTAACACACTGTGGCAATAGCTTGCTCCCACGGCAATGCTCGCTTCGTTTCAAATACGTGAACAATACTCTGATAAAGTGTCTCAAGCGCTTCCAAAATGACACAACTTCCTTCTTCTCCATAACATCTTAACTTTTCATAACATACTGCACGGAATTCCTTCACAATCAAATAAAACCCATCTTACTGCACACCTGTAGAAGAATCAATGATCTTACTACATGACACTACTGTGTACATGTTTCATGAAACACTCCTAACATCCTCCTTCTCTAATTTAAAATCATCGTGCTTAAACTTTTCATAATACTCATGTTCACGGCTGTACACCTTCGTTTAACATTCCACGTACCTTTTAAATAATGCTTTCATAATAGACCATAGCATTATGCTTCAATTCCACGTAACATGAGTGTACGTTTCAAAATACCTTGTAGTCCGCTCGACTTTCAAACTTAATAACAATATCTACCGTCATTCCGTTTCTTATAAACATCTATGAATACAATATTCATTTAACAGCTTCATTTACACATATTTGACTTCAGACAGACCTACAATTCTTCTGGTCTTCATTTCGAGTTAACAAAATTGTTGTTAAATAATTGTTGCTATTTATCGGCATCACCTGACTTCCATTGTCATAATAGTGATCCTTTCTGACAATAATATAGTTACAGAAATTATCCATGTCTTGATTAACGTCACATAATCTTAATATTCCTTAATTGGAATTTTACTTGTTCAAAGTTAATGTTTATAACTCTTTAATTTGTTGCAAAAATTGTTAAAACATTGTTTATAGTTAATAACAACATTCTGATCCTTTATAATAAATCTTGTTTAGAATATCGAAGTATTCTAGTAATAACAACGCATTTATATTGTTTATATCATAAACCAATTTATCATATCATTCGTAACCTTATATTTACAAACGGATTATTTATCAAAATATTTATCAGAGCATTTCCTATCGAAACATTTCTATCGAAACATTCCAATCGAATCATTCCAATCTGAGCATTCCCTTGTATAGACAGTTTTCGTTTAAAGTGAGTATTAAAAGCGTTTCTATAAAAATTTTAACGACCTTCTAAGATCAAAACTATCAAAATCACGTCTAAAACGACACACGTGACGTGTATAAAAATTTAACTAAGAAAATCTCCAAAATGGACAAAGTAATAACATGAGTTATGAGAAAAATATCTAAAATATGAATTGGTCACCCTGCTAATTTCAAACAAATACTACATTCAGAACTATAGAGATAGATCAGTCATTCCTGTACCTTTATGACGTTCTGCGATGAAAATACCTAGCCGAATGGCCTCGATATTCCGCTACCCTCATCGGCTCGTGCTTTTGGCTTGGATCGTGCAGGTAATGGGACCCACAGCTGGCTGCCTCGTCTCTGCTGGTCTGGAAACCACCTGTTTCCTGGCCTTCCGCATAACATTCTTCACTCTTCCCGACTGTATGCAGTCTAGACACAGGAACCTGGAGCATTGAACACCGGATACCATCATCTTCTCTCTTCTTCTCTTCATCATCATCAAAGTAGTTATGAGCGTCCATGGTTTATATCTCTTCTGGATCTTGTTAGTTGAATGAGCAGTATTGTTGGAAATAAGCGAACTGCGTGTTGGTGAAGCAGTCGTGGTAACATCGATCCAAAGACTCTGTGATCATCTCTGAGCTTCCCAGTCCATAGTGTAGATCATCCTCCATTCATGCTTTAGTGAATCATCGAAGTCTTCTTAGAGAATGCATAACATAAACATCCTCCCTGACTTGTGGTTGCAGATACGGTGAATTTTAGTATAATATCTGCTTAAATAATGGAATAGTAATGCTTCAATAATGTAGTTACTTGCTTCATAAATGTAGTGGCTTGCTATGAGTGAAGTATTCGTAGAATTGTTGAATACAATTTATAATGATACTGCTGTAGTCTTTCTGTTCGTTTGCCGTTGTTATAGAACTTGCTGGTTTAGATGCTCAATATTTATCTCCACTATTTTTGCCGGACCGTCTCCTTCCTTTCCTCGGCGATCGATGCGTCCCCCGCAGATTATCAAAGTCTCTCGCTCGCGTTTCCCATTGTTACCGTAGCTTGGTGGAGCACTATACAAAACAGATCCTCGCTCTTCAAGCGTCAAAAAAGAAGTCTCTCTCGCTCTGGCGCGCGGTCGGACGCGTGCCGCTAGAAATCCAGTTGTAGCCTCGCGTCCGGACCACTTATAATAGAATTATGCTATTTTCTCTTCTATTAGCCAAAATCATATAATTCCAAATTTCCAAATAAGTGCCGAATAATGTTATGGGTCTGTAGAAGAGCTTATTTCTCATAATAAAAGCAAATATGGTTTAATAACGTTTCCCTCACAAATTTTGTGATCCAATTTGATTGGCTATGAGTTTACTGTCGAAAACTCTCCCTGTCCTAGCCTCTTATATAAGGGTCGTGTGCATGATTTGTTGTTGCCGACTCGGCTAACCAAAACCGGTCTTGAGAGTGCTAACTTGGAACTTTTGACAATTCCCAGCTCTTAATATACTCTCCCTTGGCTAAATCTTCATTCACTACATAATTTCCAAATCCATATATTTCAAAATAGTCCAAAATTCTCCAGAAATGTTTCTAAATGATGCAATTCACTTCCCAAAATATATCCTTGAGAAAAATAAATTATTATCTCCAATTTCCAAATTATAGATCAAAATGATGACAGATCGGTTTGATCCTCGACTCTGGCAATAACTTGAGCTTGGATGAATTAGGGCTCAGATCCTCTCCTGACTTGTTAATTAAAGTATAACATAGACTTTATTTAATCAGTCTTCACCCTTTATTGAGACCAAATTCATCCCTTAATTAATCCTGGGGTAGAATCTTCTGAGTTTTGTGTGGTTGAATTTTCCAATTGGTCGGTCATTCTCAATTCTAACTATAAGGTAGCAATTGCTTTCATAAACTCTTCCGACCTTAAACGGGCTTCGAAAAATATTAGCAAATTTGACATATGTCTTCTTTAGAACATCAGCTTTCACAGATATCCTGACCAGGACTAGTTCTTCCAATTTAAGTGGTCTATTCTATCTCTTGCCTTGTCCTCTCTTCAACCTCTTCTCCGCTTGCTTGTTGAGATGTTCTCTGTTTCCTCCCTTTCATAAAGTAAGTCTTCGTCCGAAACTTGGTAAAATTCTTTTATGGCGATCTCATGCCCTTCGTTTGTGAACAGTGCTGTCTTCTCTACTTGCGTTTCCCAATTGGCGTTTTTTTGTTCCTCATTTCGATTTTATTGTTGTCCAATATCTGAAGTTGAGGGTTGAGGTTCCACTTCCTCATTCCGTGGATTATTTCGATCTCCGTTTTCTCTTAAGACTTCCCTATATTCCTGGCTTTCTCGGTCTCTTTCTGGGTAATAGCGCCTAACGTTATCATTGTTTCGACAGCCTCTATTATGTTGTTGTTGCCTGGGCTGTTGTTGTTGCCTCCGCGCGTAGTTCTCATTGTTCCAGTTGTGGTATCTCCTATAACCACCTCCTGAACCTCTGTTACTCCTGTCGTAATAATCGTTTCTGCGACGGTCGTTACTACGATGGTAACCTGTTCTTCTCTGACCATTGTTCCAATATCTTGTCTGATATGGTCGACCTTCTCTTCCTCTGCGATATGATGGTTCATAGCGATTACTCCCGTAGTCGTTCCTTCGCGTGGGACCTGGCCTACTTCTTTCGTCTTCTGTTTGTTGCACCTGGTCAACCAATACAGTACGCACGTCTCTGTACTCTGGCCTCTGCCTAGTGTGGCTGTTCGATACAACATTCGGCGTAGAAGATGTATGGGCGAGTCTTCTCAAGATTTCTGCCATTTCCTCAAGCGTCTTGACTTCTGCGAATATCAGGTGTCTCCTGACGTCATTAGGCAGCTGTCGCGATATGGCATGTATTAGCTCACTTTCGGCTAACGGGGGTTGCAAATACTGCAACATTGAGAGCTGTTGAGTGAAGAAGGTTGCATACTTCGTAGGGGTCGAGTGCGCATATCTCTTGGAATAGATTTCCGCTCGTATGTCTTGCTGCAATTCTTTTGACCAGATACTTCTCTGCAGTGCATTAGCGAATTCCTCAAAATTGGCGTAAGTATAGAAAAAGCGCGATGCCGAATTAGAGCTTCAGACTCTAAGTACTTCTCCACTACCCTCATTTCTCTGTCACGAGGGGGTGTGGTGGCTCAGCGGTCTAGCTGTATGCCTCTCACCAAGGCGGTCCGGGTTCGATTCCCGGTCAAGGCATGTGAGATTTTTGAAGTGAAATGCCATGTCCTGTGGTTCCGATTTCACGTAAAAAAGGAGGTCCCGTGGCTCATAATCACATGATTCACGGTCACGTAAAACTACAATCTTCCTTCCTTCTTCCTTCTCTGTCACGAGGTATTCTATTATCATCGAGATAATAACGCATGTTCCTCAAGAACTCTACAGCAGTAATATTGCCTACGCCGCTAAAACGTGCCGGCTTGTCATCAATGTTCCTAAGAACTATCACATTTTGGTTAGAGCTTAGGCCTCCCTGGTTATAATATCCACCTACATCTCCATATTCTCTCTTAATACGTTCAGTGTCCTGAGTTAAGTGTTGCCTCTCTGGTACACGACTGTACACGCTTTCTGCATCCTCTTCTATTCTATCACCTCTCACTTCAGGTGTTCCTATCTCTTCTTTGAGCCTTTCATCTCTTCGCTGGTAAAATTCTGCAGTAGTGTATTTGTAACAGTTCTACACCCTCCACCTCCACACCCTCCACACAAGATGGCGGCGGCGCGATATCTCTCGAACGCATGGTCGGATTTTGACAAATGAGGTGTCATTGAACTCGGGCTGACACCCCCTTTCCATTGCACAACATATCTCTACCCCAAAATAGAACCTACCCCTACTAGGGGGTGACATTTTAATTTTTTAGAGAATCTCTCTTTCCAATTGCAACATGTGAGAGTTTGAATGCCAATATGGAATGAAACGTTGTTCTACACAAGAGACATGTATACGGCGGATAGCCACTATGAATTAACATGCTTGTTTTTTGTTTTTATGCATGCCCACTTATGGCTTTTGAAGAGGGTGGGGGAGCGGTTTCGTGTGGACGGGTCCTTGTTGACAGGTTATTTTTGACAGGTCATTGTGGATGAGTCTGTGTGGACAAGTCCTTGTGGATGAGTCATGGTTGACAGGTCATTGTTGACGAGTCCTTGTGGACGAGTCCTAGTGGACAAGTCCTTGTGGACGAGTCCTTGTTGATGAGTCCCTTTGGACTGATCCCTTTGGACGGGTCCCTTTGGCCTGGTTCCCACGGACTAGCCCATGAATTTATTTAAATTATGTCAAAGGGCCTAACTACATTTAGCGTGTAAAGCAGTGTGTTGAACTGACGTTGTTCACTAATCCCCCACTACTATAATGGGATAACGATATGAAAGGAAAGTGACGAAATACATGTAAACACGTGTGTGATGACCTTATTACCGTCCTCCTTGTGAAGCAAGTCACATCCTGTTTTAGTTCATACGTGAGAAAATGCGAGTTCATGTGTAATATGATCTAACACACAGGTGTTCACCTGTACACGCGCACGATAAGAGCAAACAATTCACAACCTGTTTTGACATTGGTGGGAGGTGAAGGGGAGGAGAGGGGGAGAGTTGGTGTAAGAGACAACACAGGTGAAGAGAGAAATAAATATGTATTGCTCATAATACATGTAGAGCTGAGGACTGTACATAGGACTGTAGGTTAAGTACAACATGAGTGAAAAAATAAATACAAGGCACACAGGTTCACACAACATGTAATTTATTAATCCAAGAATTAAAGGCTGAGCTAAATCCCAACCATTTAACATATAGTTTATTTCCTTTTTGTTTCAACACTTTTTCCACAAGGTAATGTTTAGGAAACGCTGTCTTTTGGAGTTCTTGAAGATAAAACCTGCCTTTTATGGGTTGATGGTTGAGGTCCTCGAGTAAATAGGTGACTGGACTGTTCAGGTTGACTTGACGAATTCGAAATAGTTCAGTTCCCCAATTTGGTGTGTAGCCCTTGTCGAAGACGGACTTGAATTTGCTCACACGAACATGGTCCCGAATGTTAAGACGATGACGTTTAGGGTCTGCTGTTTTTATGGGGTTAAACAGTTTATCCAATCGCTGAATATTTTTGGTCACGAGGCGCGGCTTGGTCCCAATGGTTCTGTGTTTGGTGTCATTGTAACGTGACACTAGCTCAGGTAACAAGTCCAACCAGCGATAAGTGCCCTGAGCGGTAAACGCTTTCCACATATAGGTTTTCAATGTTCGGTTTAACCGCTCGACCACGCTGGCTTTGAGATTGCTGTGCGTGGTGTAATGGTGAATATCCTTAGATTTGAGAAAACTGGAGAAATCCTTGTTGAAAAATTCTTTCCCCTGATCAGTTTGTAGCAGCTGAGGTTGACGTTTGGAGTGTTGAATAATATGTTGAAAGGCCTTGGTAACTAGTGGACCAGACTTGCGACGCACAGGTTCAACAAACGCCATTTTGGAATAAACATCAATGACCGTCAACGTATAGCGTACACCATCGTTAACGCTAGCATAGGGAATCATTTCAACCAAGTCTGCTTGCCAAAGTTCATCCACACCCTGTGAAATCACATTGAGTCGCTGATAGTGACGTCTAGCTGGACGATGCAACTCGTGAGCAATACCCATTTTAATGGGTGAGGGCTTAAACAATAATTTTGGCATTTCGAAGTTCTTCCACAATTTCTTGAATTTCCCAATCGTGACCAGTATGGCCGGCTTGACGTGAAGCATGCAACAGCTGTAGTCGCTGGACGAGTTTATTGGGATTGTGCCAGTAGGTAACATCCACAAGGGGTTTTAATGGTTTAAATGTCACTCCCGAAGCGGACACTTTAAGACGACCACTTTGATTAGTGGGGAACATTTTTGCAATGATGGTTTTATATTTTTGAGATATATTGGCATTCACTTGTTGAGTGGGGTCATACTGTCTTTTGTGAGCATGGGTATCCAATAAAATGGATTTATATTTATCAAGGTCCTCTGACGTATAATCATGGGATGAGGGAGTCCGAGAGAATAGTAGCTTTAACAGTCCTGGTGTTAATTTATAGTTGATCTTTTTAATGACAGCTTTAGTACGAGCAAATTTAATTGATGAATCCCCAATTTTAAAACTATCATCCTCATATCGAACACCATACGTGGTATCTGTGTTTCCAATAAATAGATTGGTGAAATAGGGTTCCAGTGTTGATCCAAAATATTTCATTAAAATGTTTTTCAGTTGAGTTTATGATGAGGGGTGGCCAAGAGTTGTGAAAATGGAGACGATCTGGAAGGGCAAGGTGTTTCGACTATGGCCAGAGATTTCTTTTTTCTTAAAAACTCTGCAAGGGGTGATGCCTTTTTTTTGAGGCGTTAACACTTGTTCCTCATTATCCTCAACTTCGCTAACACTAGTTAAATCTTCCTGTTCCTCTTCCTCTTCCTCTTTCTCAGGGTCCTCGTGGTGCGTTTGAGTGGCTTGTGAAACGAAGGGTAGCGTTTCAGATGGCGTGAAAGAGGGTTTCAACATAGCTTTTAGCGGAGGGGCTTAATGTTGTTGAATAAACAAAGCATGATCCGCACGTGATCGTTTCAATTGACGGAACTTGTGGCGAATAGTATTTTTTGCTCTAATAATATGCTTTTTCAATTGACTCCCTGCTAACGCCATGATGTCGTGACAAATGACTTGAGAGGGAATGATACAGTGCCTTAAATAGTAATAAAATGATCAAACCCTAAGCGATACCGCCCTTGGTTGAGTTCACTTTGTTTGTCAATCACTAAACAGGCATGACGTTGTGTGTTCCAGCACTTGGCACACAATTCTGTAAACATTTGAAAGGTCATATCCGGATTCACAAGTTCAGTATAAGTGTGACGACTGTTCCTCTCGTCCTGGCGAAATAAAACAATGACATTGGCATTGTCACGAATCAACTGTTTGGACATTTTAGAATACGTTTGTCCAAGATAGAAGCAATCGATATGTTTGTGTCGACCCATGCTGACATACTGTAGCTTTGAATGATGCCTTTTCGTTCAGTGGATACATCATCGAAAATCATGAGTGAATCAGGCTTTACCTTATCCGGTGAAATAACATTTTCTTGCGTGGAAAATGTAAAATACCCCATATTCTCATTTTGTAATCCAGACATGACTTGATCCAGAAACACGTAGAGGGGTTGGTAGAGAGATTTTGCGAAAATATAAATATTTTGAAAACACAGACCATTGGGCGCTGTAATAAGTGTCAGCAAAAGATTGGTCTTTCCACAGCCGGAAGGTCCCACAATGATGCAGCGAATGGAAGATGGAAACAGTGAACCATGGCGTTGTTCACGTGATGTGGGGCAGAGATGGGAAACCATGCCCCTCACGGGGAATGACTCTTGCTGCTTAATTAGCTTCATTTCAACTAAGGCTTAGAGAGGCTAGCAGGCTGTCTATATACATCACACCGAGCCTTGTCATAGAAACAGTAGACTCGTACTACAGGTTGACGATGGATGTCTTTGGACGTGCGTTGATGGTCAAAGCTAGGTCTGTTCCCATACATGATCCTAAACAAGAAACAGATCCTGCTAATAAACACTATGTGGATAGGTCAGTAGTGCCACGCACAAAACAAGGAGATTATGACTTTAAAGGAAAGCGGTTAACTCATGTAAAACATCCTCAAGTGTCTACAGACGTTACTACAAAAACGTATGTGGATAACAAGGTGTATGAGTTTTATGATAAAGTGCCTCAGCTTACGGTGAATGGCTATAGCGCTAATCATCACCGCATTATTCACGTGGAAGACCCACAAGAAGATGATGATGTCTGTACCAAGCGATACGTGACCTATGAAATGAAAAGTCTTTATAAATTTATCCCATCTGTATTTTTAGTGCATCTGACAAATGTAAAACCTGTGAATGAGAGAAACCATATACCGCTAGTTCATGACCAGCACTTGACCTATGTGCTTGCTTCGGGTTTAAGCCACTATCGACTACACTATGATGGAACCATTCACATCAAATATGCCATACCTGATGAGAACCATTTACAAATAGAGATAAATGGTCATAGGATGTTGGTCCATAACCATGAAATGGTCAATGCAGGAGACGAATTTTCCTTTCATCTCATGTTGACATGGAATGAAAAGCAAGCTGTAAAAACCATAAACGATTTCCCACTTTATGTGTTGTTGTTAGAGTCTTCAGTCTTTTGACTGGTTTGATGCAGCCCTCCATGCCTCCCTATCCTGAGCTAATCGTTTCATCTCTACATAGCTCCGACACCCTACATCGGAGGCAATCTGTTTAACATATTCTAACCAAGAGTTTAGTGCTTTTCAGTCGGTCAACACGAATGACCCAAAAGTGATGGGTTATGCCCTAATCCTGAAATAAATTACATGAGATTAATAAAACACTAGGATGACCAGTTTCGATCGTCAAGCGATCATCATCAGATCCAATACACTTAGGCTATAAAATCTATGTTTGAAATACAGGTGAAAATATTTACAATATTTACAATTATTTAGTTGCAGTATTGGTACTGCAACTGTCAGTGTATGCTAAATGCAGTATATATGTTAGGTGAAATGCTAAATGGTGATGGCTATCCGGATATTGTACTTTAGAGAGATAATATGGTTGTAAACTATGGTTAAACTATAAAATTTTTAGGCTAACTACTTATCTGATTGTCTTCCGTACTACAGCTATTCGCAGTTTCCGTGCTCACTTGAACTCGCTGTGCGGTCGACTGCGGTGGTTATCTTAACGACTGGTTTTTCCCTGCCTTCCCCCCCTATCCCTACGTGCTGTGGGGAGTGATCGCGATGTGTTTATGTGAGGTGTTGCCAACCTAGATAAGATGTATGTTATTGAATGAGGTGGATCTACAACTATTAAAGACCGTGGATTAGTCCTCGCCACGCGTGGAGCATAACCCATTCGAACTAAGCGTTGACGGTCTTATGAGGACGTCCCGGCACCTTTAATACTGCCTCTAATATGGGCCTTGGTTTATTGCAGAAGAAAAGTACATCGTACACCTGATCCAGATAACATTTACCTATTAAAAACCCCCTAATTTCCCCCCTTTTTTATCTAGCTTGGCTGTGTCGCTAAATTGTGTTTTGTTTCCGACAGGATGTGTTTTTTAGTAGCGTGAAGAGGGGTGAGCTCTCCATGAACGTGTGTTCATTTAGATTGTTGGGATTGTTTCGTTTGGCTAGGTGTATCTCGATTGCTTCCTTTATGTCAAGAGCTCTGCCTTTCGATTCGTGATGGATTATTTTAAGGTCCGACTCTATGTTGGTAAAGCTATGCCCTGCGTCACACATATGTTCGCACACGGCTGAATGTGTTCCGTATCTTATCGCATTTCTATGTTCATTATAACGTGTGTCTACTCGCCTTCCACTCTGCCCGATGTAATTAGCTTGACAATCGGTGTCTTGGCACGTTATAGAATATACCCCTGACCTTGAATACGGGTCACGTTTATTTAGATTACTATTTAGGAGGTGCCTAGCGGTTGTGTTTTTCGTCGTGAAAGCTATCTTTATGCCTTGCTTTTTGAATAGGTTAGTGATTTTATATGTATTCGCATTCACATAGTTGAAACGCGCAAATTTTTTCTCATTACTGTCCGGTTTGGGAATCGTTTTATCTTTATTTTTATGTTTGGCTATAATTTGATTTATTTTGCTTGGCGAGAAGTTGTTTTCCTTTGCTATTTGCATAATAGTTCTTATTTCCTTATTATAGTTGTCTTTTGACATGGGTATGTTTAAAGCCCTGTGCACCATTGAATTGAAACCCGCTAGTTTGTGCGTACTGGGGTGATTAGACTGATTGTCGATTGCATGCGAGGTTTGTGTTGCTTTCCGGAATATGGAATATGAAAGGTCGTTGTCTTTACGTTCAATAGTTATATCGAGATAATTTATTTTCCGGTCTATTTCGGATTCCTTAGTGAATTTGATAGAATGGTGAAGGCTATTAATGGATTGGAGAATTGTTTCTTCGCTTGTTAGTTCAGTATCGTAGATGCAAATTACATCATCTACGTATCTTTTCCATATTACTATTCCCTTTGTTGAAGTCGTTTCTAAGAACGCATTTTCTAGTGCATTGATGAAGATGTCAGCGATTAACCCACTTAGTGGCGATCCCATTGCTAGGCCTTCTCTCTGTGTGTATATTTTATTGTCGAATTGAAACACGTTTTGGGTGAGAACGACCCTCAGTAATCTCACAATCTCTTCAATTTCTTTTACCGAATTGTTGGATTTTAAGTTGTTTTCGATAGTGTTGATTGCTTCAATAATCGGAATATTGGTGTACATGTTAGTTACGTCGAAGGATACTAGCCTGAAGCTAGGTTTCATTTGTAGGGTGTTCAATGCTGTTACTAGTTCTGTTGTGTTCTTTACAGAGTTGTTTTTGTCGTTGGAAAGACGGCATTTTAAGATTTTTAGTAACTCTTTGCTGATTTTGTAATTAGGGGCATTCCTACAATTGACTATTGGTCTCATTGGGCATTCCTTTTTGTGTATTTTTGGTTGTCCCCTCAATGACGGTATTTTCGGGTTCATGTTTATTAGTTTTGATTTTTCAGCTTTGGTCAGTATGTATTCTGTTTCTTTTAGCGCACTTTTTATTTGTTTTTGGAATTTGTTGGTGGGGTCTTTTGTTAATTCCTTGATTTCGTTGTTGTTTAGGAATTCGACTGTTTTTTCAATGTATTCTGTTTTGTTCAAAATTACTGTAGTGTTTCCCTTATCTGCTTTTGTGATGATTAAGTCATGTTCTTTTATTTTTTGTTTCAACGACTTTATTTCTTTGATTTGTTTGTTGTTTTGAATGTTATTGCTATCGCCCTCTCGTTTGAGGATTTTTTTGGCTTCGTTGGTGGCGAGATTTTTGGTTAATTCCCTGTCTTCTTCTGGGAGCTTGTGACTGGCTATCTCAATATCTGTGATTAACTGTTTTATATTGTGGTTCGTGTGTGCGTCTGTGCAGTTGTATTTCAAACCTTTGTCTAACATATTCATTTCACCTTGAGAAAATGTTACGTTCGTTCTGTTGTTTACTCAGCTGTGGAAATTGAATTCATTGTTATTCGTGTGTTGTTCGTTAGATTGATGGTTCTGTGTTTCTCCTAGTTTTCTTAATTTATTTTCTAGCGTTTCATGCTTCCTCGTTGCTCTGATTTTGATGGTGTCATGTAGGTGATCGGTGAAGCTGTCCCATTGGGCTTCGTGCCAGAAATTACTTAGTTGCAATTGAATGTCGTATAATTGTTGGTTAATTTTTTGCTTTCTTATGTATGCAAATCTTAATTCGTTTTTTATCCAAAGCACTTTGGCTTGTTTAGTTGAAATGATCGAGGCTGGTGTGTTCGGTACGGGTTTAATTGGTACGTATTTAGGGGTGAGGTTTAGTTCTATACATTTTTTGTTGAACCAAATTGACTTGTCTAAATTCATGAGTTTAAGCCTGAGTGATTTGAATTTCTTGGCTTCACGATTTGCCTGACTAGCCGTGAACATTGTGGTGTTTGAAGCCATATTTTCAGTGTTGCCTTAATAAACAAGAGTTTAGTGCTTTTCAGTCGGTCAACACGAATGACCCAAAAGAGATGGGGTTATGCCCTAATCCTGAAATAAATTACATGAGATTAATAAAACACTAGGATGACCAGTTTCGATCGTCAAGCGATTTCTGGCACGCAGCCCAATGGGACAGCTTCACCGATCACCTACATGACACCATCAAAATCAGAGCAACGAGGAAGCATGAAACGCTAGAAAATAAATTAAGAAAACTAGGAGAAACACAGAACCATCAATCTAACGAACAACACACGAATAACAATGAATTCAATTTCCACAGCAGAGTAAACAACAGAACGAACGTAACCTTTTCTCAAGGTGAAATGAATATGTTAGACAAAGGTTTGAAATACAACTGCACAGACGCACACACGAACCACAATATAAAACAGTTAATCACAGATATTGAGATAGCCAGTCACAAGCTCCCAGAAGAAGACAGGGAATTAACCAAAAATCTCGCCACCAACGAAGCCAAAAAAATCCTCAAACGAGAGGGCGATAGCAATAACATTCAAAACAACAAACAAATCAAAGAAATAAAGTCGTTGAAACAAAAAATAAAAGAACATGACTTAATCATCACAAAAGCAGATAAGGGAAACACTACAGTAATTTTGAACAAAACAGAATACATTGAAAAAACAGTCGAATTCCTAAACAACAACGAAATCAAGGAATTAACAAAAGACCCCACCAACAAATTCCAAAAACAAATAAAAAGTGCGCTAAAAGAAACAGAATACATACTGACCAAAGCTGAAAAATCAAAACTAATAAACATGAACCCGAAAATACCGTCATTGAGGGGACAACCAAAAATACACAAAAAGGAATGCCCAATGAGACCAATAGTCAATTGTAGGAATGCCCCTAATTACAAAATCAGCAAAGAGTTACTAAAAATCTTAAAATGCCGTCTTTCCAACGACAAAAACAACTCTGTAAAGAACACAACAGAACTAGTAACAGCATTGAACACCCTACAAATGAAACCTAGCTTCAGGCTAGTATCCTTCGACGTAACTAACATGTACACCAATATTCCGATTATTGAAGCAATCAACACTATCGAAAACAACTTAAAATCCAACAATTCGGTAAAAGAAATTGAAGAGATTGTGAGATTACTGAGGGTCGTTCTCACCCAAAACGTGTTTCAATTCGACAATAAAATATACACACAGAGAGAAGGCCTAGCAATGGGATCGCCACTAAGTGGGTTAATCGCTGACATCTTCATCAATGCACTAGAAAATGCGTTCTTAGAAAAGACTTCAACAAAGGGAATAGTAATATGGAAAAGATACGTAGATGATGTAATTTGCATCTACGATACTGAACTAACAAGCGAAGAAACAATTCTCCAATCCATTAATAGCCTTCACCATTCTATCAAATTCACTAAGGAATCCGAAATAGACCGGAAAATAAATTATCTCGATATAACTATTGAACGTAAAGACAACGACCTTTCATATTCCATATTCCGGAAAGCAACACAAACCTCGCATGCAATCGACAATCAGTCTAATCACCCCAGTACGCACAAACTAGCGGGTTTCAATTCAATGGTGCACAGGGCTTTAAACATACCCATGTCAAAAGACAACTATAATAAGGAAATAAGAACTATTATGCAAATAGCAAAGGAAAACAACTTCTCGCCAAGCAAAATAAATCAAATTATAGCCAAACATAAAAATAAAGATAAAACGATTCCCAAACCGGACAGTAATGAGAAAAAATTTGCGCGTTTCAACTATGTGAATGCGAATACATATAAAATCACTAACCTATTCAAAAAGCAAGGCATAAAGATAGCTTTCACGACGAAAAACACAACCGCTAGGCACCTCCTAAATAGTAATCTAAATAAACGTGACCCGTATTCAAGGTCAGGGGTATATTCTATAACGTGCCAAGACACCGATTGTCAAGCTAATTACATCGGGCAGAGTGGAAGGCGAGTAGACACACGTTATAATGAACATAGAAATGCGATAAGATACGGAACACATTCAGCCGTGTGCGAACATATGTGTGACGCAGGGCATAGCTTTACCAACATAGAGTCGGACCTTAAAATAATCCATCACGAATCGAAAGGCAGAGCTCTTGACATAAAGGAAGCAATCGAGATACACCTAGCCAAACGAAACAATCCCAACAATCTAAATGAACACACGTTCATGGAGAGCTCACCCCTCTTCACGCTACTAAAAAACACACCCTGTCGGAAACAAAACACAATTTAGCGACACAGCCAAGCTAGATAAAAAAGGGGGGAAATTAGGGGGTTTTTAATAGGTAAATGTTATCTGGATCAGGTGTACGATGTACTTTTCTTCTGCAATAAACCAAGGCCCATATTAGAGGCAGTATTAAAGGTGCCGGGACGTCCTCATAAGACCGTCAACGCTTAGTTCGAATGGGTTATGCTCCACGCGTGGCGAGGACTAATCCACGGTCTTTAATAGTTGTAGATCCACCTCATTCAATAACATACATCTTATCTAGGTTGGCAACACCTCACATAAACACATCGCGATCACTCCCCACAGCACGTAGGGATAGGGGGGGAAGGCAGGGAAAAACCAGTCGTTAAGATAACCACCGCAGTCGACCGCACAGCGAGTTCAAGTGAGCACGGAAACTGCGAATAGCTGTAGTACGGAAGACAATCAGATAAGTAGTTAGCCTAAAAATTTTATAGTTTAACCATAGTTTACAACCATATTATCTCTCTAAAGTACAATATCCGGATAGCCATCACCATTTAGCATTTCACCTAACATATATACTGCATTTAGCATACACTGACAGTTGCAGTACCAATACTGCAACTAAATAATTGTACATATTGTAAATATTTTCACCTGTATTTCAAACATAGATTTTATAGCCTAAGTGTATTGGATCTGATGATGATCGCTTGACGATCGAAACTGGTCATCCTAGTGTTTTATTAATCTCATGTAATTTATTTCAGGATTAGGGCATAACCCATCTCTTTTGGGTCATTCGTGTTGACCGACTGAAAAGCACTAAACTCTTGTTTATTAAGGCAACACTGAAAATATGGCTTCAAACACCACAACATATTCTAACCTTGGTCTACCCCTTCAGTTTTTGTCCTCGACCCTTCCTTCCATACCTAAGCTTGCTATTCCTGGGTGTCTTAGTTTGTGTCCTACCAACCTATCTCTTCTCTTCATTAGCAGTCGCCAGAAACATCTCTCCTCTCCCACTCGTCTTAATACCTCTTTGTTTGTAACCCTATCTACCCATCTGATCTTCATCATTCTCCTGTAACACCACATTTCAAATGCTTCAATTCTCCTCTTTTCTGCTGCACCAATAGTCCAAGTTTCACTTCCATAGAGCGCCACGCTCCAGACAAAGGCTTTCAAAAATGACTTCCTAATACCTAAATCTATATTCGATGTCAGGAGATTCCTTTCTTGTAGAAAGGCTTTCTTTGCCTGAGCCAACCTACTTTTAATATCCTCTTTGCTTCGTCCATCACTGGTTATTCTGCTTCCTAAGTAACAGAGGTCTCCTACTTCCTTCAGCTTTTCACCTGCCAATTTGATCTCCATAGAGGTTTCTGATTTATTTCGGCTGCATTCCAGTATTTTTGTTTTACATTTATTTATTTTCATCATGAATTCTTTCCGTAAGACGGAGTCCATACCATTCAAAAACTCATTCAAATCCTCAGGCTTGTCGGCCAAGATGACGATGTCATCAGCAAATCTCAGAGTTGAAATTATTTCTCCTTGAATCTTCACTCCCACTTTAAATTTTTCTCTAATTTCCTTCATTGCTTGTTCAATGTAAAGATTGAAAAGTATGGGTGATGTTGCAGCGTTGCCTTACACCTTTCTGAATACCAGATTCTCTCTCATGTCCTTCAACTCGAATGACTGCTGTCTGGTTTCTGTACAGATTGTATATCACCCTCCTATCCCTGTACTTTATTCCAATTGATTTCAAAATGTCAAACAATTTAGTCCAAGCAACGTTATCAAAAGCCTTTTCTAAGTCTACAAAAGCCATGAACGTTCTCTTATCTTTCCTTATTCTACCTTCTAAAATCAGCCTAAGACTTAGTACAGCTTCCCTTGTTCCTACATTTCTCCTGAAACCAAACTGGTCTTCACCCAACTCCGTTTCTATCTGATTGTACGGTAATCTTCACATCTGTCAGCTCCCACTTTCTTTGGTATAGGGATGATTACATTCTTCTTGAAATCAGGGGGTACCTCACCTGTCTCATAAATCCTACACACCAAGTGAAATAACCTGATCAGACCTTCATCTCCTATGCAGCGTAGCAACTCAATCGGTATATCATCTATGCCTGGTGCTTTGTTCCTGCTTAAGTCTTCCAAAGCTCTATCAAATTCTGATCTCAATATTAAATCTCCTTTCGCATCCTCATCAATTTCCTCCTCCCTTTCCATTACATGATTCTCAATCTCCTTTCCCTTATACAAACTCTCTATGTAAGCTTTCCATCTCTCAACCTTTTCTTCCCTATCTGTTAGAGGCTTTCCATTTGTGTCCTTAATATTACAGCACTTAGTCTTCTTTTCCCCAAAAGTATTCTTAATCCTTCGATAAGCTGTGTCTACTTTTCCTAATTTCAGACAATTTTCTATACCTGCACATTTCTCTTTCAACCATTCTTCTTTCGCTTCCTTGCACTTCTTGTTAACCTCATTTCTCAGACGTCTGTATTCTGCTTTCCCCTTTTCATCTCTTAGATTCTTGTGTTTCCGCCTTTCATCCATCAATTCTAGTATATCCTGAGTGATCCACGATTTTCTACCTATTCTTTCCTCCCTACCAATGTTTTCTTCTGCGGATTTTGTTATTTCATTCTTCAAAAGTGCCCATTCGTCTGCAATTGAAGTTTGTTTAGGGTTTTTCATTAGACCTTCCTTTATACTCTTCTTGAATCTTTCGTTTACATCCTTCTCTTTCAGTCTGTCTATTGCCCACCGTTTTGGCTTTTGACTTTTCTTCAGTTTCTTCAACTTTAATCTGCATTTCATTACAACCAGATTGTGATCAGAGTTTATGTCAGCACCAGGATATGTTTTACAATCCAAAATCTGGTTTCGAAACCTCTGCTTGACCATGATGAAGTCGATTTGGTAACGCCCTGTATCTCCTGGTCTCATCCATGTGTATATTCTTCTATTGTGGTTATTGAATAAGGTGTTAGCTATGACCAATTCATGCTCGGTGCAGAATTCTACCAGCCTGCTTCCTCGATCATTCCTTTCACCTAATCCGAAATCTCCTACTATCTTCCCTTCTCTCCCTTTTCCTACCACAGCATTCCAATCTCCCATTACTATAACATTTTCATCACCCTTGCTTGATATACCTCAGAATTTCGGCTATTTCTTCGCAGACCTTTTCAACATCCTCATCATCAGCTTGACTGGTAGGCATATAGACTTGTACCACTGTAGTGCAGGTAGGTTTTGTATTGATTTTTGCTACAATAATCCGTTCACTATATTGCTCATAATATTCCACCCGCTATCCAAGTTTCCTACTCAATATGAGGCCAACCCCTGCTTGGCCATTGTTTGATTTAGTGCTAATGACCCTATAGTCTCCTGACCAAAAGTCCTGTTCTTCCTGCCAGCGCATTTCACTAATCCCAACCAAATCCAACCTCAACCTATCCATTTCCCTTTCTAAGTTTTCTAACCTTCCACTTCCTAGCAGACTTCTAACATTCCACGCTCCGATCCGTAGAATGTCAGATTTCCTCTTTGTCACTTCTGTGATGTTAACCCCCTCTCGAGTAGTCCCCACCCGGAGATCCGAACGGGGGACTAGTTTACCTCCGGATTGAAATTTTACAAGGGAGGAGGCCATCATCACATGTAATTATGCATAGAGAGGTGCATATCCTCGGGAATAGCATACGGCTGTAGTTTCCCGTTGCTTTCAGCCGTGCAGCAGGACGCAGTGTAGCCATTATTGGCTTATATTACCAATATCTTAACCGTCTATAAGACTAGTAAAGAATTGATTTATTCTGAAAGGCTGCTACTCCCTTTCAGAATAAGTAAAGAGCAATTCTACTAATAAAAATACTAACCTTCTACCGTACTAACAATTAAATACCAAAACTCTACTAACAAAAAACTTAAGTTCCACCAACAACAAATACTACCACTAAAACAGTCTGTCAACAGGCACACTCACATGCACCCTCACACATCACAGTCCACTGAAACAATGAACCATAACTAATAAACAATGCAACTGCTACCAGACACACTCACACACCACAGTCTAATAAAACAATGACATATATCTAATAGACTATCTACTTACAACTAAAACTAACTACATTATGTCGAATTGGAATATACAGCCATGAAATAGCAATCTGACGTTAGTTGTGACTTAAACTTTCTTGTGAAAGGTTGTTGGTCATCATCATCATGGTGAAACAAAGATATGTGTTGAGAACGACTAAAAATATGACCCTGTCCTTGGCAAAGCCTGGGCTTATGACTTTCGTGGACAAGCCCTTGCGAAAGAAAAAAATAAAAAATAATGTGTTGACCATAAGGAAAGCTCTTCGAGCAGCACAGAGACATGTTATTCCAAAACGTCAGCGACAGGGTTCAAAAAAATGGCGAGTGATCCCCGTCCCTAAACGAGCGGGATTTTTACCTGCATTATTCGCTGGTCTGGCTGCTCTAGGTTCACTTTTAGGCGGCGCCAGTCCAGTGGCAAAAACTATTAAAGCCGCGCAACAGGGCAAGCAACAACTCAAATAAAGTCAGCGACACAATGAAACATTGGAAGCCATTGCTATGGGGGCTAGAAATGTCAATTTTGAAGCCAGCCTTTTATCAACAAGGATTTGGAATTTCACCTTTTCGAAATAAAATAAAAACATCTTTAACCTCAGCCATAGCAAGACATGCCCTGACGCATCAGCAAGTGGAAAGCTATGCTAAACAACTGAAGCTTTCTCATTTTCGAGGTGTGTTTATGCGAAACCAATTACCCTCACAACCCTGGAAGCATGAATGTGCTGTTGTCAATTTGGATGATCACCGAGGACCTGGAACACATTATGTAGCTTATGTCAGAGAGGGATCCACTGTATGGTACTTTGACAGTTTTGGGAATTTGCCCCCGCCCATGGAACTAGTGGCCTATTTTGGAAACAGGATCAAGATATTTTATAATGTGAAACGTGAGCAAACGTTTAACAGCCAACAGTGTGGACGTTTGTGTTTAATTCTTTTATATAAGACGCAACATAAGCAAAAACGTCAACAGTATGTCGGTGGAAAGTAAGACGTTTACACTGCATGGACGTGGACCTGAAGTGAGCCTAGACTTTTACCCACCTATCGAATTGAGTGAAAAACCCTATGGTTTAGGACTTGTTTCACTTGAAACGTACAATATAATATACAACATACGTGAAAATAGGAACAACAAGTTTTACTATGATGATTCTGTGCTCACCCTGAACTCTGGTGGATACACGATAGATGACATTTATGAGCACATTTATGTGGTGTTGATCAATGAATATGGTTTAAAGTCATTTCTCGATGGAACGCGCAAGTTTGAACATGTAGGAAATACCAACACTCATCGCTGCAGTATTTTTTCTACATTCAAAATTGACTTTAAAACTCACCCCTATTCCATTGGTCCATTACTAGGATTTAAACCACGTGTGTTGGAGCCCAACAAAAAACATGAATCAGACCTTGAAGTGAAATTCATTGAGGACCATCATGTGTCGGTGACGTGTAATATTATTAGTCAAGTGTACACCAATCAAGAACCATCGCATTCGCTTTATGACTTTATTGTAACATCGCCCAATGGCTATATTATTCGTGAAAACCCTCCAGTCGTGCTTTTTCATTCTGTGGATGTCGATGGTATTAGTAATATAACATTAAGACTGATTAATAGAGAGCAACAACTCATTGATCTAGATTCTACCACACCAGTGACTTACAAGTTGGTGCTAAAACCACTATGAAGTTTGTATATAAAGCAACAGCACCGTCTAGGAATGGTGTTAGTTGTTTACCGCGTGAATACACGTTAACATCTCAGAACAAGCAGATTTTACAGCATTTGGGTTACCACGTCAACCCCCGCGATGAATTCTATCCTAGAGGTAGCGAACCACATCGAGGAACAACCAGGAGTGGTAAGAATTGATCTCCATTCTTATCAAGCTCAAACACCTGGACTCAATAACAATGATGAAATTCAATTTGTTATCAACAACCAAGATATTTACACTCTACCGCATGAAAGTGTTATTCAGATTGAAGGTCGGCTCACCAAAGCCGATGGCTCTACACCCACTACATCCAAGTTAGCCAACCATGCTTTCGCCTTCCTGTTTTCTGAAGTACGTTATGCCATTAACGATATCGTGGTGGATAGCACTCGAAATGTGGGTATTTCCAGTGTCATGAAACTATATCCCTCTTATAGTGAGGAAGAAGCTAAAACACTTTGCATGGCGGGTTGGTGTCCTGACTCGACCAATGACTGGATGGTACACACCTATGGGACCTTTACTGGATATTTACCTCTTAAACTGATTTTAGGCTTTGCTGAAGATCACCAGCGCATTGTGGTCAACGCAAGGCAAGTGCTTTATCTGGTGAGAGACAGGAGTGATAATAATGCACTCAAGGGAGCCGACAATGCCCCCATTGATTAAAAAATTCAACTACAACGCTTGTTATGGAAAGTGCCTCATGTGACCCTTAACGATAGCAAAAAACTGGACATACTCAAAATGGTAAAGAGAGATATACCTCTACCCATGGAATTTAGAAGCTGGGCACTCCATGAGTACCCGTTATTGCCCACCACCAACACACACAGTTGGTCTATAAAACAGCCCGCTATACAGAGAGACCTCTCTACATGATTGTGGGTTTTCAAACGAATCGCGAGTATCAACAAACCAAAGATGTCACGCAATTTGATCACCTGCAATTGAGAAATACACGTCTTTTCCTCAACGGTGCTGTGTTTCCCTATGAAGGGTTGGATTTAGATTTTTCAAAAAATTAGTTTGGCCCCCTGTACGACTTGTTTTCTAAATTTAGATGGTCGTATTATCAAAAAGAGAATTGTCCAATGTTGTCACCCCAAGCTTTTAAGACAAGGGCGCCACTGATTGTCTTTGACTGTTCCTACTTGGAAGAGTCTGTCAAACCATCCAATATTGACATTCGACTAGATTTTGAAACGCTTGACAATGTTCCAGCCAATACCACGGCCTACTGTTTGATTATTCATCACAAACAAGTCAACTATTATCCACTGTCCAACCAAGTGACAAGTGTATATATAGTAGGTCAACCCACATCAAACCGCTCAGTCATGTCTTGCTTTCAAGCTTCAAGAGAAGTTACATCCATGAATTTAAAATCTGAGGAACAACGTTTGAAGACCTTTGCGACGTGGCCGGTGCCTTTTATAAACCCTCAAGCCTTAGCGGCCGCTGGATTCTACTATTTAAAAACAAAAGATGAAGTGAAATGTGTGTTTTTTCCCCAACATCTTAGACCAATGGCAAGAGAGCGATGAACCCATGCAGGAACATCAGCGCTGGTCACCTGCCTGCCCCTACCTGTGCAGAATGGAGGTGGGTAATATACCCTGTCATTCAAGTTACCCCTCACTCATGCCTCTGAGTGATAAAAAAAGTTATGATACGTGTGGACTTTATGGTGTCAACAGTGCTTCAGTGAGCAGCTCACAGTCAAAAACACCCAGTTTAGGGACATTAGAATATCATCGGTGTTATGCACACTATAAACATGAAAGACTTTTTTGTTGTATGAGATGGTACCGTCTATATCCTAGAATGAAAAAAGAATGTAAAACTTGTTATGCTAATAAAATAATGAAATTAAAATTGGTAGTTGTTGTTATATTATTATTTCTTATGCCCCCTGTCATATCCTAACCTCTATAGTGACTACTCTATGTTTTTATTTTATTTTACTAGAATGGAATGTAAGTAAATGACATGGGTACAATTTACTGAACAATTGTCAGTCTGTGGTCAGTTGGACTTGATCCAGACAAGAGTGAACATGTTGCGTACACTGATTGTCGACTGTCAAGGGTTTAAAATTGGAGATAACGAATTTATATTTAAAGAAGTGGCCATCATCGATTGTTCCACATTTTGGATATCACAAGCTACCCATTTGGTGTTTAAACCACCTTATGCGTTTGATTTATTGTGTGATAAAGACCGTAAACAAACTCAGTGGATTGAAACTCATATGCAACTAGACTGGAAGCAAGGAACCATTTCATATAAGCACCTGGACAAGGTCATGAAAGCCCACTTGTCTTCTGCCCATGTAGTATTTGTGAAAGGTAGTGAAAAACGTCAAGGCTACAACCATTTTTGGCGTCTTAATGTCAATGTATCGATTTAATGGGCATGGGCTGTCCCTCGCTGCAAACACTCATGGATCGCTGCCCCTGTGACAATATTACCCATAAAGTCCTGGCACAGGTGTGGCAATTGTTTCATTGGCTAACCACCAATGCCTGCTGGGAGTTGTTAAATAAAATTAAAACTAAAGGTTTACCTGTGGATGACACCAGTGAGATTTCTACAAGCGACGTGTAAACATCAACGTGATACTATGGAGAAAGGGAATGCTACCGATAAAGCGATTGGAAAGTTCTTTGTGTGTAAAAAGAAACTAGACAGTTTTACCAAAGAAGAATTATTGGCTCTTCCAAAATCATTCATTTATTATGTCGCAGCAAATGCAGTGAAAGAAATCTGGCAACATGTACCAAAATCATGGACTCAAGACCCTGTGTTAAGTGAATTGCAACCATGTACGGATTATGATCACCATAAGCAAGTGGCTATGGCAAAAATACCCTCTATGCGACAGTGTGCTACTTGCCAGCTGGTCAAACTGTATCACGGTCATAAAAGTCAGTGTATAGACTTTGTTTCCTCATACCATGGGTGTGATGAAGAAAAAAAGCAGCAACAACAAACATCATCCACAGAGGAGGAGGAAGATAAAACCTTTTTACCATCGATGGAAAAGGATATGCCAGACCTGTACTGGCAATGGCGTCATTGATAAAGTAATTCAATACTTAACTTTCGAAATCTATCTACCTGGTTATTATTTGTGTAGTCCTGGAACTTGTCTTGAAGAACCTTTGCAGCGTGGTGATATACCTATTAATCCTTTGGATCAAGCATGCACCTTTCTTATCACCACAGTCATCCTGCATTAAGACGTGTAGTGGATAAAGTATCGTTGAAAAGCTAAACAACGTTTGACATCCTGTGATGTCTCAGTGGGGAGAGGTTGGCAGCTCTCATTGTGATTAGTGTTATAAAAGGAAAAGTTAATGGTGAGTGGACATGAACATTGAAAAGGATTGAGGAATTGGTATTTCTTTTGTATTCTATTTTTGTAAAGCTCTATTTGTTGTGAAATAAAACAATGTTTACAAGATCACAATGTCTTTTAATTTTAAAAATGTTGATAGCCATTTCTTCATTTTCATTTTTTCTTACATGAATATTTACAATTTCCACTTCCCCTTTTTTACATTCCCCTTGTTTAGTTCACACATTCTGTACATTTTTGTTGTTGTTGTCAAATAAAAATAAGGTTCACTAGATCACTATATCTTTTATATCTCTTAATTCTAAAATTGGTGATAGCCATTTCTTCATTTTATTTTTTCACACATGAATATTTACAATTTCCACTTTACATTTTTTACATTCCCCTTGTTTAGCTCACACATTCTGTACATTTTTTTGTTGTGAAATAAAAATAAGGTTTACAAGATCACTATATCTTTTTAATTTTTAAAAATGGTGATAGCTATTTCATTTTTTTCACACATGAATATTTACTATTTCCTCTTTCCATTTTTTACATTCCCCTTGTTTAGTTTACACATTTTGTACATTTTTGTTGTTGTGAAATAAAAACAAGGTTTACCAGATCACAATGTCTTTTTAATTTTAAAATGGTGATAGCCATTTTACTTTTTCACACATGGATATTTACAATTTCCACTTTACATTTTTTACATTCCCCTTGTTTAGTTCACACATTCTGTTGATTTTTTAAAATCTTTTTCGTAATATACAAAAGCAAACATTTTACACTAAAATGTGTTACTTACCTTATTTTTACTAAACTACAGTAGCCTAACATTATACATTCTACTTACTGTTTTTTACAAAAAATATTACAATATAAAACACACTACAAATATTATAATATAGTGATCATTAGACTTAAGTAAAGTAATAGTCGTCAATGCGACTGTTTCCCCAAGCAAGAGTATCAAATGTGTTGGGTATAATGAATCGTTTGTTGTCTTCATTACTTAAAGCAACTTTGTTCAGCAAATTGGTATGTAGTTGATGATTTTTACTTCTAAATACACACATTTTCCTATATAATACAGGTGGGTTACTAACTATACAGTTTTTATAATAACTTATATCTAACTCTTTACTAACAACATTCTTTTTCACTCCTTTTAATTTTTTTTACTACTACATCATCAATTGTCATATAGCTGTATGATTTAGATTTTGTGCCTACAAAGGTGTCTATAATAACACCAGCACATTCATCCTTAAATTTCCCAAGAACCTTTTTGTTTACTAGAGGTAAATGGTAAATATTATCCTCGGGATAGTCACTTGTATCAAACCTATTTAGCTCAGTTTTGATATCCTCATAAAAATCATCAGTTTTAAACTCATAAATAAAAGAATCTGTGTCTGTGTAGAGTAATTTAGCATTATCAAGATGGTATTTCTTTACATAATCATAGTGAAATTCATACATAAGTGTTTTTGACAATTCCAGAATGGTGTAACCCACATATACGGGTTTGTTGTAAGTTACTTTAAGACGATTCATTTGTATTACAACTAAATCCTCATGAATAATTGAACAGCTATGACAGTTAGGCTTGCTTATTAAGTTGCTCGCACCATACTTTTACCATCATTCTCCCACTTTGTTATCAGCTTTACATCAACTCGTTTATCAACATTCTCCATAGTCTTTCCAAAAACACTATTATTCATGAGTTTATAAAAAACTTTTTCAAACGCGTTTGTTGACTGTAATCTTAAATTATTGTTTAGATCAATATACGGTTTGAGCCATGCTGACTGATGAAATTGCAATACGCGATGAATTTTAGTTAATTTCAATCCATGCTGTAGACACTGTTTCAACTTTTGATAATGTATTACATATTTACATTTATCATTTACATTAGCAATTAACATTTTTGTTTGTGATGAGATGTATGGAGATTTCATATACTCAGGACAAAATGGTAAATCATTATGATCATCATGTAACTTTTTAGGGTACTCAAGATTTACCTCTAAAATATATCCTTTATCATCGTTATCATTAAGAGTGTCAACATGTAAGACATCAATTTCAGGTTGTGTCAGCCAGCGAAAATCTTTCAGTGGTAGATATTGACTCATAGCCCAACCATATTGGTTATTTGCTTCGAGGTAGACAATATACTTTGACTCTTCACAAGGGTTGTAGCTAGGCATGTATTTATTATTTGCTTTAGAGTACCGTCCACTACATTGGCTTAATCCACCTCGAATTGATGATTTTATAAAATTGATCATGTCTATATCAGTCATTAATTCTAAATTTACTTTCGTTTTTTTTAACATTGAACTGAAACTTAACCCAGGAGCAGTGAAATACTGACAAGGATCAAGGTCATAAATTTTCATACAAACATTCCGAAAATTTTCAAAAACATCTGCTAATAATAACACATCTGTCTTCAGATATATGTCTGAATATTCTCCTAAAGTTTGAATGTGGAACTGTGTCCATACACGTTGTGCATGTAAATATTCCTGATCACTGATATCACTTGTGTTTAAGGAACTGTAAAATGCATCTTTCGGTGGTAAGGAACACTCCTCAAGACGTTCCACACAGTTAATATATTCATAAGGGAATATACCCTTTTGACGAATCAAATTAAAATCATCTTCTTTAGGAAAGACACGTTGAATTTCATGAAACTGATCTGATTTTAAATTACTAGCCAGCTTATCAAGACTACTCGGCATAAAGCGGAATGAATCTAAAAATCGCAGTTTAATGTTTTTTTATTGCTAGTTTTGATGAATTTTGTGAACGATATGTATTGTTCCTTATTATTTGCAATCACATCAATTTTCACATCTGAAGCTCCAAATTCTTTAACGATAAAGTGGTTATCGTATTTGCTACCGTTATGTAGAATGACAGGAATGAATTTACTTACTCTATAATTTAAATTACATTCTTGGTGAGCATCACCACGATATTTTCCTGTTAAATGGTCATGATCGCAAACCCTGTCTGTATATAAACATTCACCACATATAAAACAATTAGTTTCAGTTTCAAAATTCATTTGCTCTGATGAAGTTAGTGGCTCCATTGGAATGATCGTATTTAAAATAGAGGATATACGGATGGCTTCTTTCTCAAGCCTTTCCATAAAAACTTGAGGTGCATCAGGTCCTCTATAGAGCTCAAACTTATTTAAAGAGTCATCATAACTACATTTAATATAATATGCAAAGCTAAAAGGTTCATGAATGTGAGTAGTGTTGGTGAAAGTTTGGGCTGGATTCGATGAACATGTATTAAATGGTTTTAGCAAAGCCTCGAAGTCAGCATGTATAACAAATGGTACTCGAAGCTGTTTCTCAAAATCCTTAAATTTTAGAATGTTATTTTTAGGAGTCGGTAACACGTACACACATGATTACATCCCCATTTTTAATGTTGAGTTAGTTGATCCTCTTTTCTGAAATATAGCAAACAGCCATCACACAACCACTTTCTATTATTACGTTTTGATAGCTGACTACTGACAAGTCTACTTAAATGTTTTATCCAGCAATAGTGAGCATTTTCATCTTCGGTTATGTATAGTAAATTTACATGAGCATCCTTTTTTTCCTGAGTATAATATAGAGGACCTACTATTCTCTTATTTTCAATTCCATAAACATTAATACTTACATTGTTCAGCTCTTCAAAACGTTGAATGTCTTTTATCGCCATAGGAAATTCTATGTCTTTTAAATCTAACACTGAAGAATAGTGAGGATAAGATGACGTTCTATTCTCATGCATCACTGCTGGATGGAGTGCTGAGTTTACAGCCCACGCAAAACATGCTTGATCACTATTCATTACGTTCACAACAGCTTTCTTTCGTTTGATCCATCCTGGCAAATCAATGTATGATGATGCTCGAAGGGGGTTGTATTTATTCAGGTTGGTTTCTAAATAGAGTACTACAACCAACGCCCAGCCTGACTCCCTTTCCTGGAACTCTTCACTCTTCACAATGATAGCACTTGATATATTCTGATATATATCACTAATATTAGTTGATTCGCTAACAATTATTATGTTTTTGTATTAAAGAATTTGATATCCGTAATTTCACCTTCGCTCCCAGTTTTTACATAGAGTCCAAAAAGTTCAAAATTCATTTTAATTGTTTTATGCTCTAATAAAACATTACCTACCAAGCCAAACACAGTAGATTGAACATTTTTTAAAATGATTCAATGCTTTGAGTTTTTTCTTTACTATAAAGTCTATAACTAGCAATTCGACTTTTAAATGCACTACCAATTTCTTGAACATTTCCAGAATTTCTTTCATGGCAAGCGTTATTTTTATGATGAATACTGCGTAAATGTCCATGAATGATTGAAGAAGGTATATCAATATTACATACATCACAATGTGTTATCGAAGGTTCACCATTCTTCTTTCTTTTTGTTGCACATCTATTTTCACAATCTTGAGAACGTTTACGCTTTTGAGCATCACATTCGTTTAAAGGCTCCGTGCTAGTTGTTGGTTTTACAGTTTTTAATTCTTTTTGTTCACCATGCACTTCATCCATGTGGGATTGATATCGCTTTACAGCAGAAAAACCAAGTTCGCGAACTGAACATGAAAAAGGTGCTGAACTGACATGCATTAAATTTACATGACGTTCAAGACTATCTTGTCTGTTAAATGTGGTAGCACAATGACTGCACACAAACATTTTAATGTCATGTTTAGCATTTGCGTGTCGTTGAAGGTTGTCAGGTCTTGAGAACTGTTTCTTACAGTCACCACACTTGAACATGATGATCACTTTCGAAATTACCTATAAAAGAAAGAAATCATAAATGTTAATAAATGATAAAACAAAGTACAATATAAATAGTTTAATTACATTCCAGTCAATGGTTATAGCAGGATATTTAAATCTATCATCTGTGAACTCCTAGCAAGTCTAACTTCATGTAGTTCTAACTGGGGGTTACTATATACCACTGTCACTGACACCTAGCGTCGAACATTGGAACTTGATAGAGTGGTAGAAACCAGTGGTCGCCAGTTAAGTGAGCTAAGTGTGACGTCATAGCCAGTCTTAAAACAAGTCTAAACTTGTAGAACATGTCACGTGATAGAAACCAGCGATCGCCAGTTAAGTGAGCTAAGTGTGACGTCATAGCCAGTCTTAAAACAAGTCTAAACTTGTAGAACATGTCACGTGATAGAAACCAGCAGCCACCAGTTAAGTGAGCTAAGTGTGACGTCATAGCCAGTCATAAAGCAAGTTTAAACTTGTAAAACATGTCACGTGACAAGGTTAAGTTAGGTAAAGTTCGGTTATGTTAGGTGAACTGAGGTTAAGTCTTTAAATATTCCCTCTGTCACTGACACCTAGCAATGAACATTCAGACTTAATAGAGCGGTAATCAAAATCTAACCTACTTAATTAGCTTTACACACCATGGTCAAGTAGTTCCAACTTTTGACTGCCAAATATACCATTTTCACTGACATGTAGTGGTGAACCTTCGAAAATATCACTCTAACTGTTTAAAAGTTATTAGAGGGGTACTTACCTTTTTATAATTTATCAACTGCTGCCACTGAATGAACAGATTGTAGGAATCTGGTAACCTACATGTATCCAATTATCTGTAAACAAATCAATCAATCAATCAATCAATAAATACATTCCAATCAATAATTTCAACATCAATTAGTAATAAAAGACTACAATCCATTAATAATAAGAACTTACCTTGCAAAATAATTTAATGATTTTCTACCAAAAAGGCTTTTTTACAACTCTTGAGCAGTAATAGAGCACTGTTCACTCAAAGCGAGTAATTGAGACTGACAGTAGGGAAATATATGACACCTCTCTTATATAAACACTCATCGCTCGTGTCGACAGTTTTTTGCAGATCATTGCAATTCCTTTCCCAATACAGCTGAGAGTCCAAAGTACACTAGGAACACCTGTGTGGTATCCGATGACTGCTGACTTTGCATGATCATCACCCATTGTCTTGATCAACCTCTGGGGTTTCAAATTACTGCAGCGTCAGTCATAGCAACAGCAGTGTGCGCTCTCTGCCATGTCAGCAACATGACACCGGAAGGAACACCTGTGTAATATCCAATAACTGCTAACGTTGCATGATCATCACCCATTGTCTTCATGAACACTTGCGGTTTCAAATTACTGCAGCGTTAGTCATAGCAACAGATCTGCGCGCTCTCTGTCATGTCTGTAATATGACACAGGAAGTAACAAGACGTCTTACTGCACGTACCATCTCCTCAGTTTTAAAATCTTAAGAACATGTATTATTCTCTTTCAACTACAAATGACACATCCATCCACCAAGTCAGATCCCTTGTATGTTCACATGTATTCGTCACTTTCCTTTCATATCGTTATCCCATTATAGTAGTGGGGGATTAGTGAACAACGTCAGTTCAACACACTGCTTTACACGCAAAATGTAGTTAGGCCCTTTCACATAATTTAAATAAATTCATGGGCTAGTCCGTGGGAACCAGGCCAAAGGGACCCGTCCAAAGGGATCAGTCCAAAGGGACTCATCAACAAGGACTCGTCCACAAGGACTCGTCACCCATGACCTGTCAACAAGGACTCGTCCACAAGGACTTGTCCACACAGGCTCATCCACAATGATCTGTCAACAATCACCTGTCAACAAGGACCCGTCCACACGAAACCGCTCCCCCACCCTCTTCAAAAGCCTTGAGTGGGCATGCATAAAAACAAAAAACAAGCATGTTAATTCATAGTGGCTATCCACCGTATACATGTCTCTTGTGTAGAACAACGTTTCATTCCATATTGGCATTCAAACTCTCACATGTTGCAATTGGAAAGAGAGATTCTCTAAAAAATTAAAATGTCACCCCCTAGTAGGGGTAGGTTTTATTTTGGGGTAGAGATATGTTGTGCAATGGAAAGGGGGTGTCAGCCCGAGTTCAATGACACCTCATTTGTCAAAATCGGACCATGCGTTCGAGAGATATCGCGCTGCCGCCATCTTGTGTGGAGGGTGTGGAGGTGGAGGGTGTAGAACTGTTACAAATACACTACTTTCTGCTATGTCTCTTCTCATCCCCAGACATATTTCTTCCCGTAGTTTCTCATGGTCACAGGGTTCTGCGATAGACAGATCTTTGATCCTGTTCCGAATCTCTAATAGTTCCTCATCCTGACTAGACTTAAGTTTAGCTACCTCTAAATTAATATCGTCAACAATAGTTCGAATCGCATTCAAACCCTCACTTTTACCGGAATCTGCTTTATTTACAATTCCTTTAAGTTCGGTTATGCTCGATACTCTAGTCTCTTCTATGTGCTTATACAATTCTAACTTAAGATTAGCATTAAATGATCTAGCTTCGTTTTCTACCTTGCTAACATTTTTTAGAATTTTACTATGTAATTCCAACATATACTCCTTGTTGGATTGGATTACACTCTCTTTCAAGTCATTCACAGATTTTTGTATAAAAGTTTTAATGTCAACATTTATACCATCAGTAATAAGCGTTTGTTATTCATCCAACTTACCTTGCAGTTTACTTACAATACCATTTAAATTGTTGTGCTGTTCATTGAGTTGTTTTTGGGACCCTGTAATGCTTACATTGTGTTTTCTTTGTTCAATAGTGGCGGTGTGAATACTTCCCTGAATTTTATCTTCTAATTTGATAATATTCTCACTACATTGTACTTTAGCTTCTGTCACTTTCTCAGCTATCTCTTCCCTTAATGAACTCATCTCATTTTTGGTAGAGGCCACATCATCTTTCATTTGTTTGAAAGTAGATTTGGTCTCTTCCAGAGTTTCCCCACTTTCATCAATAGCGAATCTACTCTCTTCTTGTGCCAATTTGCTTTGTTCTTGGGCCAACCTTCCCTCTTCTTGCGCTTTTTCTAAAGCTTCTCTTGACTGCTGCTGTGTTTGTTTAACCTCGTCTTGGGTTTTTCTATTTTCATCTTATATTTTTCTATTTGCTTCTTGTATTTTCTCTAGTATTTTTCTATTATCTTCTTGTATTTTCTTTTGTATTTTTCTATTTTCTTCTTGTATTTTCTCTTGTATTAAAGCAATGTTGGCTTTGTAGGCAATTTGAGCTACAGATAATTCCGCTTTCATCTCGGATTTAGCTGTCGCTGCTGTCTGTTTCATTTCCCTTTCTAACCGTTTGCTATTGTCATGTGTGAGTTTGTGTAGGGCCTCAACATCACCTGTTATCTGGTTTTGATTCACACGAATCATCTCTCAAATAATGCTGATTTGATAATCATAATAAACTGAAATCTTAATACCTAACGAATCGTATTCTACTAAACTTATCGTTCTTCATTTCAGAATCCCTAACTGAATTTAATAAACAAAACCTGAATTTAATTACCTCTAGACTTAAATGACCAAAATATCAACAGCTGGTTCAAAAATATATGCCTCAGACAATCGTACTCCTCAAATTTGTCAATGTTTATTCATTTAAACAATTTTTCAAAATTTGGGATCGGCACTTTTATAAGTTTCAAAAATCTACCAATATCATCACATGGTTGTCGTTGAAGACGATAGTGTCTCAACACAATCGACGCCAAAGCACGTTGGGCGCCAAGAAATAATACCCCATATGCGCCCGAATCTCACATTAGTCACCACCCAAATCCGCTGAGATGGTAAAGGATTGTAAGGACGTCGATCCCCAGCTAGACACATCAACAATTCCCTACTGGGTGGATGACTAGGAAACCCTTGACGCATACAGACGTACAATAACTCTACCACTCAGTAACACATTTATCAAAACAAATCTAAATCCATAATAAGGTGGTAGTACGAGAATCTCGGATCTCGGACGTGAACGGTGAATGTTGAGACTAAGTGAGTTCTAGTTGCTAACTGATAGTATTATCGCACGGAGATTGCGTATTGAAAAGTAGATCAGTTTCTAAAAAAACAAACAAACAGGCATCAAATGTGCCTGGGATTTATTCCCAAAAAATATACACAAGATAGAAATCCCTATCACCAAATAAACAATATTAATATCAATAATAACAAATATCATCGTTAGGAGATCAAATATCTACTTCACAATGAGTAAATTCTGTAGGAATTTCGTTGCAGGCATAATAAAATTCGAATATAGATTTCGAACAATTAAATAATTAGTCTTCCAGTGACTTGGTAAAATATTATCGCTTGATATAATCAGCTGTTCGCTTTAAAACACTTTACAATAAAATAACCCTAATATATACATGAATCGTAGACAAACGTAGTTAAAAATTCTACTTCAAATAATAATAATAATAATAATAATATTTATAACATATTTACAAGGATTAAATACCAACGTCTAACGCAGTATAAAAAACCTGAACTAGTTTTGACCTGAATGTCAAAACTATTAGCGCTATCTCTTCCAAAAATGTTCCTTCCTTCCACATAACAATTAAACAAACACTGGTTCACATTAACGATAAGTTCTCGCAATATAGGATATTATGTCACAATCAATGAACTAAAATTAACGAACAATCAAGTTAGTTATAGTTCTAAGAATTCAAATTCAGTAATAATAATAATAATAATAATAACAATAACAAAGATCGAGACGGAACTACACCCTAAGTAAACGACGTTGTGGAAATAACATTAACGCTTACTGACATGAACAACACATAAATACGCTCCTAGATGTCAGTTACTTTCTTAACACACTGTGGCAATAGCTTGCTCTCACGGCAATGCTCGCTTCGTTTCAAACACGTGAACAATACTCTAATATAGCGTCTCAAGCACTTCCAAAATGACACAACTTCCTTCCTCTCCATAACATCTTAACTTTTCATAACACACTGCACGGAATTCCTTCATAATCAAATAAAACCCATCTTACTGCACACCTGTAGAAGAATCAATGATCTTACTACATGACACTACTGTGTACATGTTTCATGAAACACTCCTAACCTCCACCTTCTCTAAATTTAAAATCATCGTGCTTAAACTTTTCATAATACTCATGTTCACAGCTCACCTTCGTTTAACGTTCCACGTACCTTTTAAATAATGCTTTCATAATAGACCATAGCATTATGCTTCAATTCCACGTAACATGAGTGTTAGTTTCAAAATACCTTGTAGTCCGCTCGTCTTTCAAAGTTAATAACAATATCTACCGTCATTCCGTTTCTTATAAACATCTATGAATACAATATTCATTTAACAGCTTCATTTACATATATTTGACTTCAGACAGACCTACAAGTCTTCTGGTCTTCATTTCGAGTTAACAAAATTGTTGTTAAATAATTGTTGCTATTTATCGGCATCACCTGACTTCCATTGTCATAATAGTGATCCTTTCTGACAATAATATAGTTACAGAAATTATCCATGACTTGATTAACGTCACATAATCTTAATATTCCTTAATTGGAATTTTACTTGTTTAAAGTTATTGTTTATAACGCTTTAAATTGTTGCAAAATTCGTTAAAATATTGTTTATAGTTAATAACAACATTCTGATCCTTTATAATAAATCTTGTTTAGAATATCGAAGTATTATTGTAATAACAACGCATTTATATTGTTTATATCATAAACCAATTTATCATATCATTCGTAACCTTATATTTACAAACGGATTATTTATCAAAATATTTATCAGAGCATTTCCTATCGAAACATTTCTATCGAAACATTCCAATCGAATCATTCCAATCTGAGCATTCCCTTGTATAGAACAGTTTTCGTTTAAAGTGAGTATGAAAAACGTTTCTATACAAATTTTAAACGACTTTTTATGATCAAAACTATCAAAAACACCTCTAAAACGACACACGTGACGTGTATAAAAATTTAACTAAGAAAATCTCCGAAATGGACAAAGTAATAACATGAGTTATGAGAAAAATATCTAAAATATGAATTGGTCACCCTGCTAATTTCAAACAAATACTACATTCAGAACTACAGAGATAGATCAGTCATTCCTGTACTTTTATGACGTTCTGCGATGAAAATACCTAGTCGAATGGCCTCGATATTCCGCTCCCTCATCGGCTCGTGCTGAAGTTGCTTCTGGCTTGGATCGTGCAGGTAACGGAACCCACAGCTGGCCGCCTCGTCTCTGCTGGTCTGGAAACCACCTGTTTCCTGGCCGTCCGCATAACATTCTTCTCTCTTCCCGACTGTATGCAGTCTAGACACAGGAACCTGGAGCATTGAACACCGGATACCATCTACTTCTCTCTTCTTCTCTACATCATCATCAAAGTAGTTATGAGCGTCCATGGTTTATATCTCTTCTGGATCTTGTTAGTTGAATGAGCAGTATTGTTGGAAATAAGCGAGCTGCGTGTTGGTGAAGCAGTCGTGGTAACATCGATCCAAAGACTCTGTGATCATCTCTGAGCTTCCCAGTCCATAGTGTAGATCATCCTCCATTCATGCTTTAGTGAATCATTGAAGTCTTCTTAGAGAATGCATAACATAAACATCCCCCCTGACTTTTGGTTGCAGACATGGTGAATTGTAGTATAATATCTGCTTAAATAATGGAATAGTAATGCTTCAATAATGTAGTTATTTGCTTCATAAATGTAGTGGCTTGCTATGAGTGAAGTATTCGTAGAATTGTTGAATACAATTTATAATGATACTGCTGTAGTCTTTCTGTTCGTTTGCCGTAGCTAAACTTGCTGGTTTAGATGCTCAATATTTATCTCCAATATTTTTGCCGGACCGTCTCCTTCCTTTCCTCGGCGATCGATGCGTCTCCCGCAGATTATCAAAGTCTCTCGCTCGCGCTTCCCATTGTTACCGTAGCTTGGCGGAGCACTATACAAAACAGATCCTCGCTCTTCAAGCGTCAAAAAGGAAGTCTCTCTCACTCTGGCGCGCGGTCGGGCGCGTGCCGCTTGAAATCCAGTTGTAGCCTCGCGTCCGGACCACTTATAATAGAATTATGCTATTTTCTCTTCTATTAGCCAAAATCATATAATTCCAAATTTCCAAATAAGTGTCGAATAATGTTGTGGGTCTGTAGAAGAGGTTATTTCTCTTAATAAAAGCAAATATGGTTTAATAACGTTTCCCTCACAAATTTTGTGATCCAATTTGATTGGCTATGAGTTTACTGTCGAAAACTCTCCCTGTCCTAGCCTCTTATAGAATGGTCGTGTTGTTGCCTACTCGGCTAACCAAAACCGGTCTTGAGAGTGCTAACTTGGAACTTTTGACAATTTCCAGCTCTTAATAATCAGACTCTCCCTTGGCTAAATCTTCATTCACTACATAATTTCCAAATCCAAATATCTCAAAATAGTCCAAAATTCTCCAGAAATGTTTCTAAATGATGCAATTCACTTCCCAAAATATATCCTTGAGAAAAATAAATTATTATCTCCAATTTCCAAATTATAGATCAAAATGATGACAGATCGGTTTGATCCTCGACTCTAGCAATAACTTGAGCTTGGGTGAATTAGGGCTCAGTACTAGGCAATACACAAATGATTAGGATTTCAGGACTGTACATGATCTATGACTTTGGGAATTCAGTAAAGTGTGAATCCCTCACCTTTTGCAATCAGAGTCTCTAAACGTCGTGGCATGTAATCAAAAAGGGCCTGGATATGTTCGTGGAGGATCTCCCTTCATACAGTTTCTTTCCTAACCCACAGAACATCGATAATATTTGCTAGAGGACCGTGACGAAAAGGTCTCCTACCAACCATTTCCCAGACATATTCAATGGGCGACATATCAGGCGAATTTGGAGACCAGGAAAGCAGAGTCAACCGTTGTTTTTGAGGGAGGACTGCACATTTTTGCTACTTGTGGACGGGCGTTGTTTTGCTAATGTATATCATGTGGTGTGACTCGAAGTAGGGGCAGCATTTCGGGCGTTAAAACCTCCCTGATGTAGTAGTTGCTGTTCAGAATTCCCTCAATACAAAGGAGTTGGCAGCATATGTTGTATCCAATGGCGTTCCAAACCATCACATTTAACGTTTTTCTCGCTATGCGTTCAACAATGCAGGCTACCAGATTGTGATAACAACGGTAGCGTCTAACACGTATGCACCCATCACGACAGGATGGAGCGGCACTGTTCCTAAAACACTACGTATTGCCTCTTAGCACGGCATTCACGTGTCCATTGTAGTTTGAGGCGTTTGTGGTTCCTGGGCAATAAAAGCCGACGCAATGGCATGTGTGCCACCAGTCCAGTCTAAGGCAGACAACGTGGAACCGTCGAGCAGATAGTTCTATACCCGTTGCAGGACTCCAGCATTGAGTTATCATTGCGGACGATGTATTCGTTACACCCATGCGGACTACATAGTACTCATCTTGTGTTGTGGTGACATACATGACCAGGTCGTTGCGCACCACCTTCTTATATCCACTGGTTCCACACACTCATCACTGTCTTAGCAGCATGCCCTGTACGAGTCAAAATGCCACGGTATAACGATATTGCACCATTTGACACTGGCATTTGCTTTCACGTTTCCACTTCATTTAATGGATCCTCACTGACTGACCTTGGCGTAACACTGACCTATCCAGTCGCACGGTGTTGCATATCCGCAACATGATGTAAAAAGTGATTTTAATGTAACTGGCGGGAGTTTTATGGACTAGACTTATTTGATTCGATTCTACAATGTTAGCAGTACGAGTTATTTAGCATGTTGCCGACTAGAGGCCAGTATCATTCAAATGAATGTGAAAGAAAATGGAATCTCGCCAAAAAATTACTTTTTCTTTTATGTAGAACTGTGAAGTAAGAATGATTCCGTAACCGAAGAAAAATCTGGTTGTAAGAATAGGTATATATTTACATATGATTATAACTAGGCAGTGTTTAGTGCATTGTTATAAAGGAAAGCTGCATACTTCTGCTCTTTGCATATCTGCAACAGTGCGTGAAAGCTTCATAATTGTGATTGTAGGCTTCATTATTCAGAGGCGTGAGGAAGAAATTTGGATGTCGGATAAATTACCGAAATTTGTAGAAGAACTTTTTAATCTTGCTTCCAACAGTGAAGATGACTTTAGTGATTTTGATGGAAGAGATGAAGATGATGATGATCATCCGACAGTTGATCCAAATGAACTTAAACCGCATTCTTCATCTGGCAGCAATGATAAAGAGGAAATGATATCACCATCTAATACTTCAGTTGTTTCACAACAGTCTACTCCAAACACTTCCCAGCAGTCCATTTTAGGTGATCAAACTTCCAGGAACGTTCTCGCTTGCTGGGCCCAAGGTTGCAGGTTCGTATCCTGGCGCAGTCAGCTGGCATTTGAGGGTGCGCAAATGCGGGGGAACCATGTCAGTAGATTTACTGGCACGATAAAGATCCCCTTCGGGGCAAAATTCTGGCACCCCGGCGTCTCTAAAAGCCAGAGTAGTTAAAAAGGGACGTAAAACCAATAACATTATTATTATTATTAAACTCCCACGACTAGTTTACATGAAAGCCTCCTTCTACTTCTTCAACTCGTGGCAGGCCACATAAAGTGTGTATTTAGACTTTAGGAAGAAACGATTATTTGAAGATGATAAGAAATTCAAGGGAAATGTGGACTAAGTTATTTTGATGAAATACTGAATGGCTGGAAAATAAAAGAACGTCTGTAGCTCCACATATGGATATCCGAATTGATTCAGTTGACCACTGGTCACAATAGAAGGACAAATAGTAACAAGTGCAAGTTGCCTCGGTCCAGTGGATACAAATTTGTGTCATGCTCAAAAAGCCATGTTTACCTGTTTTTCAACTGCCTCAGATCCTTTCACTGAAATGCTGGAACACATTGAACCTAAGTAATAGATGAATGGAAAATTAAACTTTTGATATCTGATAAACTATAGACTATTTTAAAATGTGTATATGTGATCTATTAATTATATAAAATTTGTCTCATTTTAGAATTAATAGTCGTAAACCATTGAAATAGTGCCTCTCGCGCGTGAGCATTGATGTTCACACACGCAACTCTGGGGGCGTCAATTCACGTTCGTAACTCATAACATTCTTTTTCCGTGTTCTGTTACCTCAGACGGACCTAAAAATTAATATTAATTAATTAAATAATTAATCCAAGTGTGGATTCTTTATGAGCGTGCAATTTTCGCAAACGTTAGTGTGCAAGGGAATAGTCAATGACGTTTCGGGAGAATAGGTGAAGATATATTTTTAATATTTCCCGTTCGCACTTAAACTAAATATATTGAGAATGCCATGGTTAGTGATTACAGCAACGATTGAAATGGCGGATTTCCTACCTACTTACATTGCCTGCGGAGTACACTGACTCACATCTTCAGTACGCTCATCTCACCAGGAAGCAATAGAGCTGTAGTTGGTGATACCTGATCCACATATTCTACAGCTAGACATGAGCAAAATCCTACACGTTACCTGTTACCGTGTCTGAGTGCATTTGCTAGTTGCTTTACTCCTGTTACCTAGTGCTGTTAGGCTATTAAGCTGAGCAATTCGTCTGATGGTAGTTTGAGTCCGGCCTCACCGCACACAATGATTGTTATAATCCATTAAGTATCACGGCTCGAAACAACGTAAGTAGATCACATTTAAATGCAATCTTTGAGGTATTAGATGAAATTAAATTGTGGTTGATTGAGAGGTTTTAACGGAGCATATAATTTCACAATTTAAAATAAAAGAATACAGACATTGTCCAATTTGTATTAACAGTACCGTACATTTCTAATTTTGTACTTATAATAATAATAATAATAATAATAATAATAATAATAATAACAATAATAATAACAATAACAATAATAATAACAATAATAATAATAATAATAATAATAATAATAATAATAATAATAATGGGGAACGCGATGGTGCAGTAGCCTCGGATCTCGTCTCTTCCATGGAGCGATGGGAGTTCGAATTCCGGTGACGACAGTTTCACCTGAAAAACCACATGGCGTCAGGATGGGCATCGGATCTTATATTACCGGCCAACACCCAAATGAGCCAGGTTGTCTTTGGTAACCCCAAATAAATTGGCATAAGCCCTAGACAGTTAGTTAATAATAATAATAATAATAATAATTTTAATAATATTAGTGTTAATAATAATAATAATAATAATAATTATTATTATTATTATTGAATAGGTAAGCCTCCGTGGCTTAGGCGGCAGCACGCCGGCCTCTCACCGCTGGGTCCGTGGTTCAAATCCCGGTCACTCCATGTGAGATCTGTGCTGGACAAAACGGAGGCAGACAGGTTTTTCTCCGGGTACTCCGGTTTTCCCCGTCAAAATTTCATTCCAGCAACACTCTCCACTATCATTTCATTTCATCTGTCATTCATTTAATCATTGCCCCAGGGGAGTGCGTCAGGCCTCGGCAGCCGGCACAGTCCATATCCTCGCCGCTAGCTGGAGGCTTCATTCATTCCATTCCTGACCCGGTCGGAGACTAGATGCAGGCTGTGGATTTTCATTTCATTATTATTGAATAGGTATTATTTTTCCATTAAGAAATCAATTTCCGAAGTACAGAATTCATAAAATTTATAAAAATTTCAATTGCTATAAAGTGAATAAACGTGAAATACCGGTAAACAAATAAATAAACAAATAGCCTAAACTCCGTCCAAGCAATCTGCGAAATACGTAGTCTGCGCACAGAAGTGACTCGGCTGACTGGCCAATGAGGCGCGATGCCACTGAGTAACAAGCGCAGGAGGAAGGCGCGACCTTGGCTTCAACCAACTCACGCAACGGCTGGGCTGGCAAGCTCCACCCATAGCATTCTCTTTGCACTTCCTCTGTGTGACGTCTTGCGCAGACCTACTTCACAAATTCTGTGGATGAGGTATAGATAAATAAATGTTGCATAACAAGTAGCCAGCTGTAACTTGTGCATGGAAATACACGGAGTGCACACACTCAAAAAACATAAATATAATATATCCACTCCGGTAGGGGAAAATACCTGGGAATAATGTTAACGCCCAGTTAGGCCTATTGTTACATATTGTGCCACCTCGCTGCATTGGATCATACTAGTCGAGTTCGTGTACCCATAGCTTGCCAGTTTCTTTACCCACCACCAGAGACGCTAGTAGCACTAGTACCCACAAAGCGAAGATACTCAAGTTCCCATTACTTTTAAATGTAAGGTCACCAGTAGGAGTTAAATTATTTATTACGCACCTATCCACTTAGAAACCACGCCATGCCAAGCCAACAACATTAAACACTCCACGTGGGGCGCATTGCACCACTCTGTGACGCTTCGTACGCGGTTATCAAGCTATGCCGAAATTTTTTGTTGTTGTTAATTCATTCTGAGGGTTTGGGACATCTTAGTCATCAGCCCCATGTACTTAGGTGTGTGTTGAACTCATTTGATAACCTATGTTACTGCGATGGCTGTAGTAGTGTGTGTAGCTGTATTAAGGACAGGGATGGGGTAGGTGACCGGAGACTTGAAATAAGGTACAAACCGGAATTTGCCAGGAAGGCGTGTGGAAAAACCACACACAGGATAGCTGGGATTTGAATCTCTGGAGTTGCGGTCGTGGTGCACGATGTAACGCGCACTGCTACGCCACTGCCTGCTTATACAGGGTCTTCCATATATCGTGTATCCGTAGTAGAGGCGTGGTTTCCCTTGGCCAATAAGCAATCGCTTCTGTCTGCCAGAGCAACGCAGTTTGTATCGGCCGAGCGGGACTCTGCTCAGCTGCGGAGACACGATATATGGATGACCCTTTACTTCCTTGCTTATCTTGTTGTTATTCACTGTAACGTCGGAAATTGAATGAATAACAGGAACATAAACACGTTAGAAAATATTTAATATGATTTTGTTTCCTAGGTAAATGCAATTTGAAGTGAATTGAACAGATGTTCTCGGTGAGTTTGAAAAGTATCTAACAGCGTATTATACAGGTAGCGTCTTGTGTACGATGCCACCTTATTGCGTAGTGGCCAGCATTCTTGGCTATAACCGTAAAGGCCCGGGTTTGATTCTCGGCTCTGCCAAGAAATTGAATTCTGGTCTGAGGGCTGGAACGGAGTACACTCATCCTCATGAGGCAAGACTGAGGAGATGTGTGTTCGATTCTTGCCTCAACCATCCCGGAAGTGCTTTTCCGTCGTTTCCCACTTCTAATCCAGGCATATGCCGGATGGTACCTAACTTAAGGCCACCTACCCAAATCCTACCCCAATTGCAAATACACACACTAGTACAGACCAGGGCCCTGTTCAGCGACCCGGCCCATGCGCTGCTTCGAAGCTAGACAGCACTGGGCTAGGCAAGTCTCGGACCTAGCGGACCGCAATGTCATCGCACGGGTAGGGCCGGACCATACTATGTCGCATTTAACGCGGCGGGCTAATGAGAGCGCTTTGGTCGTCCATGGGATGGCATGGGCTGGCAGCTTCAATACGTACTTCCACGGCCTCCTATTTTAAATGTCGCTGCGTGACTAGTGTCATAGTGGGGTATTCAAGGAGGCCGTGACACATACGAGGTATTCTCTGCTTCGCAATTGTCCTTGGGACGACTGAGCCATAGCGTGAGAGGGCCATGCCAGAAACATGAGTGTTATTCTTTTTCGTGGACATCGTTAACACACCGAGAAAAAAAGTGCAATGTTCTATTATTTTGCTTGAAATGGCCTTCTCTACGAACTGCTGGTGTTCATAAATGAGCGGATGAAGCACGTGCTATGATTTGCTATCTCCTTTTCTGCTCTTAATAAAATAAAATAGCAATACACCCCTCCATCCAAGTATTTACTCAACACGTTAAACACGTTATATGAAAAATGTGGCTCAAATTCGTCAATACATTTTTATTAATATTACTTTTGTTCCGAACATTGGGACAATTTTCTAATAGTGACACACCTTTAAGATAAAACCAATATATAGAATTACGTAATTTATAAGTTCAAACTTCGTTTTTTCCAATGGATAATAACTTCAGATAGTTATCTAAATTCGTTTGACGAAACTAATATTTGTAAGCCAGGCCTACTGGTTAAACTCGGTACTTAATTTCTGATTTGTTATTTAACTTCCAGGCAAATGCCGGGATGGTTCCTAATTTAAGGCCATGGCCGCCTCCTTCCCAATCCTAATCTGAATTACAAAGGCGCACACTAATACAGCCATCCTAATAACACAGGTAATCAGACAAATTATACAGACACAAATACACGGGGATACATGACCAGTATGTCGCAAAGTCCCTAAATTAATCAACAACAACTATCGATGTATTTGAGATTGAAATTTACCAGTTTGAACTATACCATTAGCTTAGTGACAATAGAATTGCTATCAATTCTGAATAGAAGTGTAAAGCGAGCATTTTGTTGTGCACGCGTTGTAACGTATTTGCCCCTCCTGGGCGACCAAATGTAACGTTTCGGGCAGTTGCTACATGTTGAGGGGACAAACGTTTCCCTGATGTGAGCGAGGAAGAGCCACAACAAGTCCCACTCGCAGCAAAAGAACTCGTTACATCAGACAGAAATAAAATACTCACATCTTACCTGCTTATTAATAAGAATAATAACATGCTCGTTTGGTCGCCAGGTCATCAAATGATCTTGATGAGCCAAAATAATTAGATACACTTAAAGTAGAGCACTCGAGTTCTCTCCTTCTCGAGTCGTGGCGAAGCTTAGCCACCAACCAATTGTTTTTCGTGATCAGGAAGAGGGATGCCTTATGATTAAAAATATCTACCAGAAAAGAAAGTCCTAGCATAAGATGGAAACCAAATTCATTAATTTAAAAGACAAAATGCAGCAAAAAGATGTTACGTTGAATAATAATAATAAGATAAAGCTTGAAGTTAACTTACGTTGGCCAAATATACAAAATGGAAATTAATTTAAGAGATTTAAGTTAAGAAAAGAGCTTGAAGTTACTTGGCCGTTAAATAAAATACAGAGACTTCATTGGATTTGGTATGTGATCTCACCGACATTGTCTTGCAGATCGCCATATGTTCTTCCATCTGATAAGTGCTGGGAATGTCGCTTGGCCCTCGTTCCGTTGTCGCGTAGATCGCTATCTTAAATGTGGCAAGGAGTTAATTTGTTCCACTGCCGATGACTCTAGTGAACGGATATTCTCCAATGTTCACTTTTGTGAAAATGATCAAATAAACAATCATATTCACGTCAGTTAGATTAATATAAACTTGATGTAATTTTCAATTGAGATTGTAGAAAGAAGTACTCGATGTCGTAGTTCTAGTAGTAGTTAGAGTACCAATTAAGGAGCTTGGTATCAAAGTTGGACAACTCCTTTTTTGTCAGTTTTTGGATTTTGGTTCACGCTTATGTGACCTTTTATGCTGAATGCGAATCTACAACTGTTCTGCTTTAAAAAAAAGACAAAACTTCGGGAGAAAAGCATGTATTTGCTCAGTTCAGCATCAAAACATGGACAATTCCACCATAGTTTCGTTTCAAAAAAAATGACAACTCCTTCAGTGGCCAATGAGAAGCTTGCATTCATGCAATTTGCTCCCAACTTTCACTGCAAATCCATCATAGCTGAATGTTTAACCTGTAAAGACGTTGGTAATATTCTAAACAATGGACATTGTGAATGTGATGAGTTGCAGAGTGCAGATTTTGAGGAACTAGTACTTTCTAAGGTGTAAGAAATACTCAAGGATTTGAGTTTAGTCAAAAGACGTCTCAGTACAATTTGTTCACGTAATTTTTAACTATAAGACCGATTATATATGAGTTGTTTTATTATATTAGACATAATTACATTACTTTAAAACACCCTCAGTCATTAGAAGAATAGATGAAGGAAATATAAATTAATTCATTGATATAGATTTCATAATTATTTGGTTTCAAAAGAGATCAGCTTTAATTTCAAAATGGCTCTCTTTGACTTCAAAAACAGACAACTCCATGACTTGGTTTCATACATGGTCAACTCCACTATTTAAATTATAATTACGGCTTCAATATTCATTTAATTTTAATAAAGAGTGAAAAAATGTTTATGTGGCCTATAAGAATGAAAAAGGATCACTATGATACTGACAACCATATTAAGGATTTAGTTTTTCACCTCTCCTGTAAAAAAAGCAAAAGAGGAGTTGTCCAACGTTGATACCAAGCTCCTCAATTATAGTCTACGAGATTCGTTCTACAGACGTATATTATGTGGGTCTAGTTCCCTCACTTCCAACCTCTTCTTCGTCCAATCATAAAAGCGTTGTCATAACAACTGCCCTATTATCAGTCCGTAAGATTAAAATACAGCCTCTTCATTCGTTCCATTCTCCACGTGGTGTAACGTCATGATCAACTTTGAATTCATCAGCCGTTGTCTCGATGTTCTGAGAATTCCCTGACGTTAGAGTCAACTGCCCTATGCTTGGCGACAGCGTTGATGGTCCGTGGGTCTCGGATGCGCAATAGCGCGGTCAAATCTCAGCCAATCAGCGGCAGTTGCACTCAGTCGTTCATAGCTGTAAGAACCTTCAAAGGAGTAGCAGACGCAGGGACTCCATTGTGCGATGTTGCCACAGCGCAGGTGCGCACAGCGCTTGCCTGTGGTGATATACGTAGGTCTACGGAGTGTCAAAAGAATTCTTCGAGAAGCGAGGCAAGTCGAATTGTGTACTTTAGATCGCCAGGTAAAAATCATATGGTACCGAAAAGAGTCACTGGAATTGACGACTTTGATCAGGATATTTTACGCCGTAAGGTATTCGAGTTTTATGACAGACGCGAGTTCCCTACAGCAAAGAAGTTAGTTCATGTAATGCATGGATACACTGGTTTTAACGGGAGCACTCGATCTGTGCAGAGAATGTTAAAACGCGCGGGTTTGAAGTATGCAAAGTGTAATGACGGGAGGAAATTTTTATAGTCGTGAAAACTATTATAATTTTAATAGTTGTTGTTGGTTATTTAGGGGCTGCGACAGTTAACTGTAGCCTACATACAGGTATACATAGTAAGAGCTTTTCTCACAGACGCCATTTAAAGAAAATTCTGAAGTTCTGAGCAACCAGACACGTATGTTAAGTTTATTTCACTTGTATTTGTTTTGGTTTTTAGTATGTATACGGGTTGCTCGCCAAAAAACCTGCAGTGCTGTATCTCTATTCACTTCCTTGCACTGAGAGATGTTGCAATAACACTTCGTTTCTTGACCTTTATTGTGTGTAGGGTCGGGGGAAGCGAGGATGGTTTATCGTGAGACACCCGGTAGTGTAAATGTATATGGTATAAAATGAAATAGCATGTGCTGTTTTCCAGTGTTTTGCCATTTTAAAGAGGTGGATTACCACCGGCTTTTCACTCCTCAGCCACAGAATTGATTCCCGACAGCTCAATGTGGGATCTGTGCTGGACAAAGCGGACGGAGGACAGTACTCCGGCTCACCTATGGCATATTATTCCATAATTGCACCTTTATCATGCTTGTCATTTCATACTTCAATAACCTCTGCACAGGGTGGAGGGGGCATCCTTGAAACAGTATGCCACAGCGAAATAAATAAACTGTTATGATTTCTGTTGTTCTGCTTGAGACATCTTGGTCTTCAGCCACGTGCACTTGTCTGATATAACCAGAGTTTCTGTGATAGTTGTAGTAGTGTAGCTGTATTAAGGACAGGGCGCCCCTGGCCATGAATTAAGATACTATTCCAGCATTTGCCTGGAAGAAGTGTAGAGAAACGCGGGGAAAACACACTCAGGATAGCCACGAGATTCGAACCTCTGATCTCCGGACTCGCTTCAGTGTCCCATCGCAGCCGTGGTACGATTTAACACCACGGCTACGCCGCAGGGTATATAAACAAGCATCTCACCCCGGCCAAGGGGATGGAACAAGGGATAAGGAGATTATTCTACCTACTAACATCATGTTCGTTAACTGGCCATAAAACGCGAACCAGATAGCGTAGAAATGTATTTTTTGTTCCTAATATTCAGAAATTTCATTTCTTCACCCTAACTGCTTGAAAATCCCCCTACAACGAAAACTTTGCCCGAGCGCACGTAATATTTGATGTTGCTGTGGCAACTTCTGCCCGTATGAGGCAACGTTGTATTTCGTATCATCGCTCTCTCTCTCTGCGCGGTCAGGGGCCATCAACGCTGTCGCATAGTATAGTTCCTTTGTATTACCATGACGAAAAGAAATAAATAGTGTTTTCACTCACCGAGTTCAACCGCGCCCCGCTCGGCTAGCGCTAGCGGCGCTGATCCCCAACGCTACACAGTTAGCTGTTCAACAGTGGGATACGCGCTGGGCTACGTAAACCTCTTTACGAAGGCTGCGGTTACGCTGATTACAACAAATTGTGTGTTTAGACTTATGAATAATACTGTCAAAAAGTTAGTATTAATATTCTCTGTCCCCATGTAGCCTAGAACTATCGTTTAAAGCCCTCCGTTAGTCACGCATTGGTCTGACAGCTCCATGGTTCGTTATATTAGTTTTAATATCACGCCAACAGTTCAAGTTATGATCTTATCGTCTCGTGACATCTTACACCAAACCTTAGTAAGCATTTTTCTGGAGTTGTGAAATAGCGTGCCTAAAAATAACTTTAACACGTGTAACATTTTGTCAGCGTGAGACCAGCGCTCCCAATGATGTTACATTCTGTCAGTGAGTGGCAGGTGTGCTGTTATACCTATTATTTGGCTTAATATGTTGCCTTAGTTAATATCAGTAAGGAGATTGCGCCTTACGAAAACCTAAGGATGCAGATGAAGCGTGTCACCTTCTGCTGAAAGATAACGAATAGCTAGTTCATGATTCAGTAATTTCAAAGGAATTTGTGACTCTGATACTGAAGACAACGTTGAAACAAGATCCGAAGATCAGGAGGACGGTAACGGAAGTGAAGAATTGTTTGACCGTTTATTTTATTGGCAGGTTGGCGATTATTATATGTCCAACTCATTCTTGGCCACTTGGCTATCACCGCGGAAGTCCGGGTTCGATTCCCAGCTCTGCCAATAAAGTTAATACTGGTCTGAGGGCTGGAACGGTGTTCACTCAGCCTCATGAGGCAAAAATGTTAAGAGGCGCGTTCGATTCCTACCTCAGCTATCCTGGAAGTGGATTTCCGTGGTTTCCCAGTTCTCCTCCAGGCAAATGCTGGGATGATACCTAACTGAAGGACACGGCCGCTTCCTACCCAAATCCGACCTCAATTCCAAATACACACACTACTACAGACATCATAATGACACAGGTTATCAGACGAATTCTAAACAAACCCAAACACACAGGGCTACGTGACCACGATGTCGTTAAGTCCCTAAAGAATCAACAACTATTATTATTTTAAGCCTATTATTATTGTTACGTGCCACCCCCTAGTGGCACTTTTGTTAACTGGATTACGGTGGGGGTACAAAGCACAACACCAATTACTGCTTAAAGAAATAATTAACTTTATTGTGGCCAGAAAATTACACTAATCAGCAAATACAAGCAATTAGGAGCCTTACTCCAGTTTCCTCACAGTCTCTTCCTTGAGCGCTCTTGGCCCTTCCACTTGTCAACAGATCACAGAAGTTAATCCGTCCTAATGAGTACGGTGGCCTTGACAGAAACTACCTGCTCCTCTCCTTTATGTTCACCGACCACAATTACTTACGATCACTTGCTGCAGGCTATTTCGCTGTCCACAAGCTGGAGAAACAATGTCACTGGATTTCGTAACTCGCACAGCACTTCGTCACCACACTTCTGTCGCACAAGATAATCGCTCGCACTAGCTCGTAAAACACAACAACGGCCACTGCTTCACGGGTCACTCTTATATAGCAGGCCGGTGACTCAATAAATGCTTCTAGATCCATCCAGGGTCCACGGCTTCTAGAGGTTTCCATCGCTGGTCCAGTCACGAATATTCTGGACTATCCCTTTGTCTTAGTAGCCCTGTTGCATAAGGCGCGCGCAATACAGGAGGCAGGCCACAGCCCAGCCCTGGGGCAGTTGTGACTCATGCGGCGAGTGATGACACAAACTCACAGCCGTAACACCACCCCCTTCCTAAATAGGCTGATCGTCCCGATCAATCATTGGTCCGTCTGTGTCCCTCCGTAGGCTGCCAGGCGATCTCGATGCACGATCTTCATCTTCGCCCTCGGGCTCCGCTGGATCCTGTAGACGACATCGTTGATCCGTTTCACGACTCGGTACGGGCCCTCCCAGGACTTCTGCAGTTTGGGTGACAGGCCTTTCTTCCGTAATGGGTTGAAGAGCCAGACCATGTCGTCCTCGTGGAATCCTCCGGCATCCGTCTGCTGGTCGTATCGGGTCTTCATTCGGTCGGTCTCGATCCGCAGTTTCCTCCTCGCGAACGCGTGCATGTCCTCCAGTTGGTCGACCAGTTCTTGACAATACTGGCTTACCGGGATCGGATCATTCCCAGGTCGGCCGAAAGCAAGATCGACGGGTAGACGGAGCTCCCTCCCAAACATGGCCCGGGCTGGTGTGCACCCGGTGGCTTCATGCACGGCGGCGCGGTAGGCCAGGAGAAATAGTGGAAGATGCTTGTCCCAATCCCTCTGGTGCTCGCTGACAACTATTCGGAGATGGTTCTCGATGGTGCGATTGAATCGCTCTACCATCCCGTCGGACTGAGGGTGTAGCGGCGTTGTCCTTGTCTTCCGGATTCCCAGCAGCTGGCATAGGTTCTAGAACACCTGCGACTCAAAGTTCCTCCCTTGGTCGGAGTGCAGCTCCAGGAGTACTCCATGCCGGCTGACGAATTCCTTCACCAGGGTCTCTGCGATCGTCGCGGCTTCTTGGTTAGGGAGCGCATACGCCTCCGGCCATTTGGTAAAGTAGTCGCTGACGACTAATATGTAGCGGTTCCCTGCCTCGCTTAAAGGGAATGGCCCAGCAACATCAATGGCCACTCTCTCCATGGGGCTGCTCACGTTGTAGGTCTTCAGTGGACCCCGTCGTCTTCGTCCTGGGCCCTTGCTGGCTGCGCAACCGTGGCACCTCGCGCAGTAGTTCTCCACGTCTGTTCGGCATCCGATCCAGTAGAACCGCTCTGTCAGCTTCTCCAGGGTCTTCTTTATCCCTAGGTGTCCACCAGATGATCCTCCATGGACTTCCTTCAGGACTTCCTCCGTCATAGCCTTTGGAACGACGACTTGTACCCGAGATGTCTTCCCGTCGGTGCTCTCCCAGGCGCGGCAGATGAGGCCATCCCTTACAATCAGCGAGTCCCACTGTGCCCAGTAGGACTTAAACTTTGGGCTGCAGTCACTTACAATGTTCCACCCGGGCCTGGGGACACAGGCCCTCTTCCATTCGGCTATCAGTCCCAGGTCATCATCTTCTGCTTGTGCCCGCGTGAAAGATTCGCGGCTCCAGTTCCCTTGAAGTTCCACAGTAGTCCGTCGGCACAGTATCCCGGTGTTATCGTCCCTTCGGGCACAGAAGGTGCAGTCTTCGGGACACGGTCTTCGTGACAGGGCGTCGGCGTTAGAATGCAGTTGGCCTTTCCTGTGCTGAATCTCAAAGTTGTACTGTTGAAGCCTCTCTAACCACCGCGCGAGTTGACCCTCGGGCTGCTTGAAGTTCAGGAGCCACCGCAGGGATGCATGGTCGGTCCTGATGAGAAATTCTTGCCCGTACAGGTACTTGTGGAAGTGTTCAAAGGTCTTCACGATGGCGAGCAGCTCCTTCCTGGTGACGCAGTAGTTCCTTTCTGGCTTTGACAAGGCCTTGCTGAAGTAGGCCACTACTCTCTCCTCGCCGTCCACTACCTGCGACAGGATTCCCCCTATGCCAAAGTCGCTGGCATCGGTATCGACGATGAACCTTGTTCCAGGTCTGGGGTAGGCCAGAATAGGCGCGGTGCACAGAGCCTGCTTGAGTTGTTCGAAGGCACTGTGGCAATCTGCTGTCCACGTGAAGAGTTGGTCCTTCTCAGTCAGTCGATGTAAAGGTTTGGCGATGTCGGCGAATCCCCTCACGAAGCGACGGTAATAAGTGCAGAGTCCCAGGAAGCTTCGTAGTTGGGACTTGTCCTTCGGAACTGGCCATTCCCTCACAGCTGCGGTCTTCTCTGGGTCGGTACGCACCCCTTCCTCGGAGACGATATGCCCAAGGTACTGGACCCGCTTCTGGAAGAGCTGACACTTCATGGGGCTCAACTTCAGCTGGGCAGCCCGTAGCTTCAACAAGATCTCCTTCAGGTTGCTGTAGTGCTCCTCGAAGCTTCTCCCCAGAACGATGACGTCGTCTAGGTAGACCAGGCAGGTCTTCCAGTGTAGTCCCCTCAGAATGGACTCCATTAGCCTTTCGAAGGTCGCAGGGGCGTTGCACAGACCGAATGGCATGACGGTGAACTGCCAGAGCCCGCTGCCCACAGAGAACGCCGTTTTCTCGCGGTCCTTAGGGTGGACCTCCACCTGCCAGTAGCCACTCTTCAAATCCAAGGTGGAGAACCACCTTGACCCTGATATGGTATCCAGCGTGTCGTCGATCCGGGGTAGAGGGTAGCTGTCCTTCTTCGTGACGTCATTCACCCGCCTGTAATCCACGCAGAACCTGGTGGAACCGTCCTTCTTCTTCACTAGCACGACCGGAGAACTCCAAGGACTATGTGATGGCTCGATCACCCCTTGCTCCTTCATCTCTTCTACCATCCGGTCGACTTCGGCTTGCTTGGCGAGCGGGACACGTCGGAATGGGGCCCTAATCGGTGCGCTGTCCCCAACGTCGATTCTGTGCTGAATCAAGCTTGTCCTGCCGAAGTCTTTGCTCCCCACGGAGAAGACGTCCTGGAATTCGCGTAGCAGTTCCTGAAGTTGGCGTGATTGTTCCTCGTCTAAATGGTCCTGGGATCCTTGGTACAGCTTCTGTAGTTCTTCTGGCAGGGTGCGTCTTCTTCGGTTGTCCGTCTGCAGGTGTCCGTCTGTCGTATCTGTGATGCGGGCAATCCAGGTAACGGGCTCGCAGACTCCTAGGTTGGTGTCCCGGTGAACCGTAATGTCGTAGTCGTTCAGGTTGGACAGGCGGACGTACGGCCGAGACGTCGTGTTGATGAGAGTCTTGGCAACTAGCAATCCTTTTGCCTGGATGTCCTCATATTTTGGCTCGATGACAGCCACCACTCCCTCAGCAGTTCCGTCGACAATTACGGCAGCACTGACCTCCGTCCTGGCGGGAACGATGACTTCTTCTCTCAGCCTTACTCGTCGTGCGGTGATGGACTCGTGCGCAGGTTGCAAAGCAAGTTCCTCACCTCCGAAGTGCAGAGTGTTGGTACTCAGATCCAAGATGATGTTGTTCTGGTCCAGGAAGTCCAGTCCGATGATCACTTCATTTGATACGTCAGCCACAAGCACTGGATGCTTTATCGCCCGTCGACCAATGACGAACTCCAGTGATGCTTCGCCATGTACCGGTGCGGTCTCTCCGGTCGCGGTTATTAGCTGGAGGTTCCTTTGTGTGGGTTGCACTCTCCACTTCGGGATCACGGTGGGACTGACGATGGTCCTCGATGCTCCCGTGTCGATTAGCATGGGCCAGCTCTCTCCGTTGACGACTCCGTCGACCATCAGGCTGCTATTGTCCCTCCGTAACTTCGTCACACGAACCTGGACTGCCGGGGCTTGACGACTGTCACAAGCCAACCTTTGCCCCCCAAGGCTGGCTAATACTCGTTTCCCTGGGTCGCGCGGTTTTCAGACGACTGATTTCCCGTCGGATACCCTCGGCGGCGGCGATCACCACAGTCCTTGCTCAGGGGGCCTTTCTTACCGCAGGTCCAGCAGGTCGGTAGTCCTCTTCCGGGCCGCCTCTCCGGTTGCCTTCCGGCTGTGTCGGTACTGGTGGTGCCGCGACTATCGAAGAAACGGCTTAGCGCTTCCATTAATTCGTCGGCCAGGGGCTTGGTCTCGTTGGTTTTTACTGGTTCGTCGACGTCCACTTGACGCACCCGCGCGTGCATTCTGGATGCCTGTTTTGCCGTCTCGAACCCAAGTGCATGGCTCAGCGCATCTGTCAGGGTCTTATTGCGCGCGAGTCGCAGCGCCTGTTGAGTGACCGAGTCCCGTAGCCCGTCGGTGAAAGTCTGCGTCGCTATCTGCTCCAGAAAGTCGGCCGGCGCTGTTGGGTAGCCGAGCCTTACGAGGCGTGCGATGTCCATCTCGAACTCCTGCAGGGTTTCCGCGTTCTTTTGTACCCGGGTCCGGAGCTGCATCTGGTAGGCCTGCTGAAGATGGCTATCTCCATATCGGGACTCCATATGGGCGATCAGTGAAGCGTAGTCCTGGGATCCAGTCGGGATGGCCTGAAGGACGTTAAGGGCGTCACCTCTCAGCGCTACAATGAGAGCTGTAGCCTTTTCTGTGTTGTTCCAGTTATTTATGGAACAGGCCGCCTCGAACTGACGTAGTAGGTGCTCCATGGGACCTTTCCGTCGAAGGTTGGGGGCGTCACTCTGCTATGTCCCGTTCCTGATATTCCCGGTGTAACGGTGGCCGGGCGTTGGCGCAGCTCGGCAACTTCCTCTCGTAGAGCGTTGAATTTCTCCTCCACCCCCGTCAGTGGGCGTTGGCGCAGCTCGGCAACTTCCTTTTGTAAGGCGTTGAATTTCTCCTCCACCCCCATCAGCGGGCGTTGGCACAGTCGGCAACTTCCACTTGTAAGGCGTTGAATTTCTCCTCCACCCCCATCAGCGGTCGTTGGCACAGCTCGGCAACTTCCACTTGCAAGGCGTTGAATTTCTCCTCCACCCCCGTCAGTGGGCGTTGGCGTAGCTCGGCAACTTCCTTTTGTAAGACGTTGAATTTCTCCTCCACCCCCATTAGCGGGCGTTGGCGCAGCTCGGCAACTTCCACTTGTAAGGCGTCGAACTTCTTTTCCACTGCCGTGACTTCCTCACGCAGACCCAGTTCTAATTTCTTCAGGTCCTGTGTCAACTTATTCTGACCGTCTTCCATCTTCTTCTGGCCGTCCTCTATCCTCTTCAGGTCCTCCGCTAGCTTATTTTGACCGTCTTCCATCTTCTTCTGGCCGTCTTCTAGTTTGACAGTTAGGTCCTCGGCTAACTTCTTCTGGCCGTCTTCTAGTTTGGCAGTTAGGTCCTCGGCTAACTTCTTCTGGCCGTCCTCCATCTTCTTCTGGCCGTCCTCCATCTTCTTCTGGCCGTCTTATAGCTTCTTCTGGCCGTCTTCTAATTTGGCAGTTAGCTCCTTGGTTAAATTCTTCTGGCCGTCTTCTATGCCATTTAACTTTTCTAGCAATGCTGCCATTTGCGCCTCCATTTTAGTTGTTTGCCTTGTAAAGGGCATGCACTCACAGGAAAATTAGAGAAAATGACCTGCTCGGGTTTTGAGACCAGGACCGTCAGGTGTTGTGCTTGAGTTCGTAATCCGGCTTCTGACACCAGTTGTTACGTGCCACCCCCTAGTGGCACTTTTGTTAACTGGATTACGGTGGGGGTACTGAACCCATGGGCCATAGGGTCCATGACGGTCGAATCCATGTCCTTAAGGAAGAAATGAAAGAAACGTATAGTTTCTTAAAGGAACGGAGAGAGATTTTAAGCCAGGAATATAGCTTAACATTGTGCAAGCGACTAGGGACAGATGTTCCTTAGATGAGATCACCCCACTCGACATTTCAGAGAGGGCTGGTCACGAGTATTAATAACTGAGTGGAAATTTCCACCGTGATAGAAAGAGAAGCCTGAATCGGAATTCAAGCTGACGTTGCTGGATTTTGACAACGCCGCATATGCACCAGAAGAGGAATAATTAAAATTAACACGTTTACGAGCATAATAATGAGTAAACAAGCACAGCACAGTGAATCATTTTGAATGAGAGATTTTTCAGTATAGAGAAACCATGTAATAATTGTGCAGAAATAAACTGCCGACGTAAGACGACGTCATAGGGGAATTACCTAAGCCTCTGTGGAGGGGAGAGAGCAAAAAGAATGCAACACCCACACAATTGAGGACGAGAAATTAATTAATATCTCCGAATTGCACGATCGATTCTTAGGTGCAATAAGATCATTTGACATTGAGAAGACGAGCTTTCGGAAGGTATAATTTCTATATTTGTGGCACCATTATTTTAGAAGTTGACCACAGGAAAGGCTTGAGTCTTATTTTTTTGTAGTAAAACAGTATAAAGCTTCGGGCGTTTCCAAGCCAATCATGCAGTATTCAGACAGCCAGAGGGCACGTCACTGTGTCACATCGCATGCAGTCCTACGAGCATTCCGTGAGGGGAAGTGCTGCTCCACGACGTAGAAGTAATCATTCCGACAGTCCGTGAGGGGACGTAACTCTGCGTTACATCGATAACAGCTACAAGTATTCCTTGAGGGGAGAAACGCTGTTTTACACCGCCGAAGTAAGATCCAATAGCCACAGGCGTCACAGTAGTAACGACTTGCTTGCCTCCATAAGGAGCAGTCAAGACGAAATTTTAAAGTATCGCCGTAGTGAAATATTAGGAAAATCCTAATTATAGGATTTAGGCCCGACTGTATACAAGTTAAAGTGAAAATTCATAAGATATAGTCAGAGCAGGCTACGAACGTCGGACTTAAAGGCGATAGGTCGCTAAATGTACGAACGAATAGATCATAACGTACGGAAGTATCGTACCAGACAGATAAACTGTTATTTAAATTGAAGAAACCTAAAAAGGAAGAACAGAATAAGGTTCGAACGTAGGAGTGTTAAAACAGTTCAAATAAATAGAATAGGAGACTATAAACATTAGCTCCAGAAAACAGGCGAACAATTTTAATAGTACTAGAATCGAGAAGTGCTAGTTGCTATAAACTGAATCTATAGGTCTTAGAGGAGACCTCGATCCATATAGACTTTCGTTAGGATCGATAGACAGATCTACAGAGAAGCCGTTCAAGCTAGATAAATAGCCGGTTATCCAGGATAGGAATAGCAGAATTGAACTCCAGGGAACAGTAGATGTTTCGGGACTTTCGCATTCTTCAGAACAGGAAGCCGACATCGGATAAATTCCACCCTTGGAAACGGGAATTTAAGAAGATCACGTGTGAAAGGCTCAGAAATACGGCCTAGTGATCGAGTCATTGTGAAGTGTAAAATAATCAAGATTGTGTGTTAAATAATATTTTTAGTGTTTATTATGTGTTCAAAAGGGACACATCAGTATATAAAAATGTCGTCAATATTAAGTGTGTTAGATATATGTTTATTTGTGTTTTTACGTAAGATGAATACCTTTAATATGGTGTAAAAAGTTCAAAGTGGGCCCAAAAATGAAACACCGCACCAGATTTAAGATCAGGGATGATCTGGAAAATATGTGAGTACAAAATTCATTTTTATTTTGGTGTCAGAAATTGATTGTGTACAGACTCACCGGAGTTTTGGAGTGAAAGGGATGTGTTTTAATAAATAAATGCTGAATAATCAAGAACACGGTCTGAACAATAATAAAATAAATAGAGAAATTATAAATAATTATGTAAAGAATAAATCCCGTAGAGGTAATATGTGAATAAAGGGTTAATGTATTTAACAAATGTCATAAGAGCAAGCGAAATATCATTTAATTATCATGAAAGACATTGAAATAAAGTAAAGTTGAGATATGAAAGAAATAGCTTTTGAGCTTGTATAAAGAATAAAGATAATAATAATAATTAAATATGGAAATGTTAAATAAAAATCAAATAAATTGATATGAACATAAGAACGTTAAGCCTTAACGTATGTGTAAGAAATGAGGTTCAATGGAATATTTTAAAACAGGGAGCGATTTATCGACCACGGAAAGATTAATATGTGAATAAAAATAATATGAATTGTTACTAAAGAGATTTTATCAGTTCTTGGGAAGACATTTTCGGCTTAAAATAATGCATAGCGCATAATGAGCGCAAATATAATATTAAAGTGTCACGCTAGGGACGCGTAGTGGTTAAATACTTGGTACATTACTTATGGAGGGTAGTTGATTGCAGTGAATTGATAATTGTGTAAGTCCTCTATTTGTGACATTAGTATCACGAGGCATTGTGTATGTATTTAAAAAGGGAGCTAATATATGGTATTATTGAGCGTATGTCATATGGGCCACGGCCGACTCTAAATCGCATTTTGTATAAGTCCTCTGTAGGGATTGGTTCCCGAGGCACCTGAAGAGATTCGAATGCAGGATCTTCTTATGATAAAAGCCCCTGTAATTCTCCGTCGTCGTATGTGTATTTAATCTTCCCAATCAATGAGGACCCTCTCATAATTAATAAATGCCAAGGATACGGAAATGGTCTTTGAACCAAAGAATAGTTGTTTGAATGTTACGGTACAGTAAAGCCCGGTCTCCTCAGAACTGGATAGAATGAGAAGGTTTGTTTTGAAAGCCTTGAAAATAAGCTACTAATGTTGGGTCAGACAGGATGTCTCCGCCACCCTAACGTGTCATAAATCGCACCCCATGTAGTAGAGACTAGCTCTTTTAATAGCGAGGGGGAACAGAGACCGCCTCGTAAGCTGTTGTAAAGAGAAATAAATACACCAGGAGTGTTTAAAGTTGTTAACGACCCGGGCGTTGAACCGAGGTCCTTAAAGATGGATATTTCGTTTGCCGGTTCAGATCGTAGTTTCTTATATGAGAATGGTCTATTAAGATATAAGAGATAAATAACAATCCCTATTGTAATAATGTAAGGAAGTGGGATTCCACGAGTTGATTGAAGGCAACTGAGTTCGGGAGTAACTATAGTTTTTTGACTGTGTCAAGTACCTTCACGCTCTGGAGTACACAATTGATTTTCTGATTACCTTAATATGTTTGTGAAATAAAGAGAGATGATAACAACTGAATGTGTGGACATGCCCAAAATATTGAATTAGATAATTCACATAGATTTTAAATATAATTATATATTTGTTTTTGAGAAATAAGAAAATATAAAAGACAGTGTTTGAGGTGTACAAGAATGACACCGTAATAATGTAAATGCATGGAGCCAAAGAGCTCGGAGTTATGTAAACTTAATGTTAGTGCTTTATGGAAGTGAGATTAAGTAAGAATTGTGGGTTTATGTGGAAACCACAGGTTTTGAATACAATATTTGTTTATTTTATTTGTGATCCCTTGTTCATTTGGAACAAGCAGTTGATATTTGGGTCAGTAATTAAATGGTTTAAATGTTTGTAGCGCCATTAATTTTATTAATTAAATGTGTTTAAATAGGAGTTGATTTTGTTGTTATTTTTGCAAGTGTATCCTCTAATTAATCCAAAATATGTGGGTCACAGAGTGGGGGAACTTACCGCTGCCCCGAAATCCCGAATTGAGCTACGCTGGTATACTGTGATTGGCATATTTCTTGCTAAATGGGCACAGGGGGATATATAAATACTGTGCTGGATTAATAACTAGAGGAACACTTAAGTCGGTCATATCATGTAAAATTAAAGTAATAATAGGAATAGCTACAACGTAAAATATCAACTGACCGCATGGGTCCCTGGAAACTCATACCGAGCAGCCCTGAAATATTATATTATAAACCCCCTAGCAAACCACTATATATTTTTGGCGCCCAGTACGCAGGGATGAGTTTTCCTAGGGAAAACCCGAGTTTTCTCGAAAAATCAAAATTTTCATTTTTTTGAAAAAAAAAAGGGTTTTTCGAAATTTTGAATTTTAAATACTTCCATAAAGGTTTATGAAATTGAATAAAAGTAGTAAAAGGGTACGTTGTAAGTGAATACCCGTACCAAAGTAAAGTTTTAAAGAAATTGGGACACACGGATTCAGAGTATCATCTCTCAAGCATGTACTAGTGTGGTGGCATTTGTGGCCCACTGTATTCTCATAAGATGGCATTAAGTGAAGAGATGCAACGGCTTTTGGAGGCGATAAAAGCCGATAGTAATGAGAAGTTGGAGGCGATAAAAGCCGATAGCAATGAGAAGTTAGAGGCTATAAACAAGACATTGGGCCTCCAAAAGGATGAAAATAACGAAGTGTTCGAATCCATAAATGATAGTTTAAATAAGTTGGATAGACAACAGATTGAAAATAAAGAAGGGTTAGGATCTATAAACGATAAGTTGGACAGCCAACAGGAGGAAAATAACCAAAGGTTAGGATCCATGAATCTAAGTTTGGAGTCAATAAAAATTGATAATGCTAATATGGGCACTAAATTAGAGAATATCGAAGTTAAGACTGATACCATGGGAACCAGATTAGAAGCTATCGAAGTTAAAGGTAATACCATGGGAATTAAATTAGAAGCTATCGAAGCCGACGGTATAAACATGAATAAGGAACTGAAGGCTGAGATAGAAAAGATGAAAACAGAAAGTGGGAAAACCATTACACAACAGTGGGAAGTGATGAAAACGGAGACGTTAGAGTCTCTGAAAGCCAACAGTAATGAAAACAATGGAGTACTGAAGGCTGAAATAGAAGAAAAGTTTCAAGCTTTGGACAAAACATTTGGGGACAAGTTAAAGGCATTGCAAACTGAGAGTAACACGTTTAATGCAGGATTGGGAACCCAGATAAGTACTATAGAAAAAAATAGTATAGAATCCAAAAAGGAGTGCCAAGATAATTTTAAAAGTATAGGGAATAAAATTGATACCATGGAAAATAAATTTGGTTCTATAGAAACTAAATTAAATAGCATGGAAGAATCTTGTAAAAAAAATGTAAAGGCATGTGAGGAAAAACTTGTAAACCAGATCCAAGGTGTGCAGAAAGAATTGGAAGCTCAGATAAAATCTAACAGCGATATTTGTGAGGCATCCCGGGATGAAATAAAACAAAGCGTGAATAAGCTAGGAGATAGATTTGAAGGGGTTGAAGAGAAAGTAGGGATCCTCGAGAACAAAATCGGTGTAGTTCAGACTGAAGTAACTGAGATGAAAAATCAAAATCTAAAGGATGTTAAGGAGATGAAAGATCAAATTGATCATTTTACCGGGCAGGTAGATGAGAATCTGAAGATATACGAAACGAAAATAGATCAAAGATTAGGTGTATACGAGGGGCATCTCCAGAGTGAAAGAAAACAACGAGAGAACGAAAGTAAGGAAAGTACCCATAAAATAAATGAAATAAGTCAGGGTATTATTGAGGTTCAGGAAACCATCGGAACATTAAAAGTTCATGTAGGAAAAACCAATAAGGAAATTAGTCAGGTCCAAGATGAAATGATGAAATTGTATAAGAGTCAAGAGAAAAGTGAGGGAAGGCTTGAAGGAATGAAAATAGATATGGTCAAAGGACGAAAAGAAGTGGAGAAGCAAATAAAGGAGATACGAGAAGGCTTGGAGACCATAGGGGACGTTAAGCCAGAAATTATAGACCAACATGCTAAGATCATTAAGAAAGAGGTAGAAGACCAAATAAATGGATTTAGGGATAGCTTCAGGGATGAGAAATTCCAACTCAAAAAGATAGAGGAAGATATTAAAATGAATCAAGAAAGAATTCAGAATGAATTAAGATCCCGATTGGAGAGGACGGAACTTAAGAACAGTCAAATGGAAATCCAACTCATGGCAAATGAAGAAAGTGCCCGAAGAGAAAGGAAGTTAGAATTCGAAAATCAGGAGGAGTTTCCAAAGACAGGATGGGTAGATTCCCGTGAACAAGGCACAGATACGGAAAGGGACTTAGGAGGGGAGAGCCCTTATAAGAACCCAGGCTATCCAATGGCGATGTCAACCCCGTACACGAATCAGACTAATGGCCAAATAATAAACATTATTAAATCCAATGAGGACAGACCAGTAAAGTTTACGGGTAATAACATGTCTATTACTCCAAAATACTGGCTAAAAGAAGTGGCAGAGTATCTAAATGAAATGAAGGTTCCTCAGGATCGGAGACTGAGAGCTATTGAAAAGCTGTTGGCAGGTGATTGTCTCACCTGGTTCAGAAGCTTCAGATACACTTTTGATACGGTGGAAGGCTTTAGGGAAGCATTTTTAAAGCGATATTGGGCAGCAGATGTCCAAGAAAATTTAAGGCTAGATCTGTACTCTAGGAAGTACAGCACCAATGCACCTACTAAATACTCGGAATTTTTCACCGCTCAGCTGTGTAAATTCCGCGAACTGGATATTGCTCCGGCAGAAAACGACCTGTGTGCCGCCATTGCGAGACAGCTTCCATATGAGATTCAGAGGCTGCTAATCTCATCCAAATCCAGAAGTGCTGTGGAAGTGGAAAGCGTATTACGTCAGTTAGATATGACGACTTCGCACGTAACACCTCGGCATCAGAGACAAACTGAGCAAGTGCACATGGCCAGCAGTCAGGAAACTGGAGAAAAACCAGCGACCAGGAATCAGTCCACCAGTACGGATACTCAAGGACGAGATCGAGAGTATGGGCACCAGGAGCCTAGAAGGATACAGCCATATTACCGGGGAGGATATCGAGGAAGAAATCCTAGAACGACGGGTTATAGGCAACAGGAAAGCCGACCCTATAACAATAACCAGCAAAGGCCGGACAACAGAAAGAAATGGGAGAATTATCCCAGGAGAAATGTAAGGCCAGACGATAGGGATGATGAATATCGGGCCGAAATAGAAGAAAGATATCAGGAGAGTCTTCGTTATATGAACGAAAGACCAGATGAACCTGATAGGCAAAAAGTCCGTTGGAGTGAGGCAATCAAGAACCGGAAATCACCCGACCGACTAGACGGAGCTCAAAGCTTGGAGCTACAAGCTCAGCTAAAGAATGAGGGAAAAGGGAGCCCTCAGGATAAAAAACTCCAAATTTAAATTGTCAAAAGTGGAAACATACCAGGAGCTGGGAGGAAGTAGAAATTGTAAATTGGATAGCTAGACCAGATGAACTAATTAACGAGGATGTGGAAGGAATCCCACCTGTTAAAAGAGAACTACCTATAATTATGCTTAGGATAGAAGGATTACTGGTCAGAGCATTGATTGATACTGGATCCACAATAAGCCTAATTACACAAACCCTTTTAAACGAATTGGAAACAAGGGGCCGAGTACTAAAGATTCCCACATCAAGTGTAAAGATTAAGGGAATTATCCCTGAAAAATCTTTGACATGTAAATTTCAGGTATACATTGATTTAATCATGGGTAACGCTGAAATTTCGCAGTGCTTTTTGCTGGTAAATCAATTACCGTATAATATCATTTTGGGTATTGATTTTATCCGTGAGAACAAGGTCATTATAGACCTAGCGCAAAATTGCATTAGAATTCAAAGAGAGGATGTGGATGAGCAAAACATTAACCTACAGGATCAGGAGGCGAAAATGGCAGAACAGGTATGGCATATGGAAGAAGTGATTGAGGAAGATTATAAGGACATAGAAAGGATATTTGAAGTCTTCAACATAGAACTCGAAGATAATGTGGAAATTGAGTTCGAGACCAACCTGTCAGGAAAAGTGGAGGAAGCTAAAGTCAGCCTCGAAATTAAGGAACATTTAAAGAAATTATTATTGGATTATAGGAACGTATTTGATTCCAAGCCAGGGAAGATTGAAAATTTTAAATACGCGTTCCAAGTCAACGATTGGGCACCGTTTAAACAAAAACCATACCCGGTTGCGGAAAAACATTACCCACAAACCAAGAAAACACTGCAGGAGATGATGAATGCAGGTGTTATAGAAAAGATGGCGACACCATATGTTAGTCCATTAGTGATTGTGAGTAAACCGGATGGCTCAGTAAGGGTGTGTTTAGATGCCAGAAATCTAAATGCAAAAATCATACCAGAAAATGATTCAGCACCACCCATAAAAGAAATACTGAGGAAATTTAAAGGCAAGAAGATTTTTACAAATATTGACATGACTTCTTCGTATCATCATCTCGAACTGGAAGAGAAAACCAGCTTGTTGACTGGATTTCAGTTCGATCAACAAACATACTGCTTTAGAAGATGTCCGTTTGGATTAAAGACTGCAGGATCCGCATTAATAAGAGCGCTGGATCGAAACCTGTCTGAGGAAGTGAAAGATTGCACTATCCGATACGTAGATGACATTTTGCTTACCTCGGAAAACATTGAGGAACATTTAGAAAATTTGAAGAAATTATTAGAAGACCTAAGAAGGACAAATTTTAAGATAAATTTAAAGAAATCGAACTTCTGTCAAAGGCAAGTGACATTTTTAGGGCATGTGATTGACAAGGGTGGTGTTAAACCAAATCCATGCAAATTGGAATCGATAAGGGATTTTCCAAGGCCTTTGAAAGTGAACAACGTTCGCCAGTTTTTGGGATTGATTGGGTTCTTCTCAGGACATTGTCCATCGTACACCAAAACTGTTGCACCACTACAGGACCTTCTGAAGAAGGGGGGCAAGTGGAAATGGACGGAGGAAGCAGAAAAAGCATTCGTGGAGGCCAAGGAAATGCTCTTAAATTACGTGAAGCTAGGATATCCTGATTTTAATCAGAGATTTATCATTCAGACAGACGCATCCCAGATTGGAATAGGGGCAATGCTATATCAGGAGAACCCGGAAAACCCTGATAAGAAGAACTATCTAGCTTTCACAAGTAGGAGACTGAAACCACACGAGAAAAATTATACGATCAGCGAGATCGAGCTGTTAGCGATATTGCACGCGTTGCAATATTGGCGGAAGATCGTATATGGGTTTCAGGTCATTCTAAGGACGGATCATAAAGCCTTAACCTTTTTGATGAAGACTGATTTATCCAGTCAAAGGTTGATGCGTTGGGCTTTATATATTCAACAATTTGATGTCAAGATAGAGTACTGTCCAGGAAAGAAAAACATAGTTCCAGACTACTTAAGTAGACAGCCAGAGTCCATAGAAGAGGAAGTAATGGCTATAGATTTGGAAGACAGGGATCAGCGTACTCTTAATGAGTTAAGAAGCATTAGTCAAAGACAACGGGAGGATCCATGGATGAACATGCTCATATCATTCTTTGAGGGAAGCTTGATAAGAGGAACACCAGCGTACACTGAAGCTGAGAAGATAGCACAAGACTACACGTTTTATAATGGGTTATTATATAAGTTTGTGGACTCTGACCATACGAAATTAAGGATTGTTGTACCTGCAATTTTGCAGAGGAAAATAGTATGGTTAGCCCATAGATCGTTCGGACATATGGGAGTCGACAAAACAGTCTCGATGCTGAAAGAAGCATTTATATGGCCGAGACTGAGAGAAACTGTAAGGGACACGCTAAAGACATGTGACTTATGTCAAAGGATTGAACCTAATGCATTCCTGATGAGACAGAAGCCTATACCATTGTTGCCCGAAAGGCCCGGCCAAATCATATCTATTGATAATTTTGGACCTTTGCCAAAGGCAAGAAGAGGAAATCGACACATAATGGTGGCAATGGATGTCTTCACTAAAATGGTTGTCCTTGCTCCCATACAGAAGACTAGTACCAAACAGGTGTTAAAACGACTTAAAGAAAAAGTGATACCGATTCTGGGGAAACCTGAGAACTTGTTGTCGGATCACGGCAGTTGTTTCACCAGTGTAGAGTTCAGACAAGAATTAGAAAGACTTGGGATACGTCAAATTTTGTCAAGTATTCGCCATCCTGAGGCAAACCCTGTAGAGAGAGTTATGAGAGAAACGGCCAAGTACTGTAGAATATACTGTGCCGAAGAAAATTGGAAGTGGATAGATATTTTGGATATTATTGAATTTTGTATAAATAATACAATCCATGAATCCACAGGAGAGATACCCATAACGTTACATCGGAATGAGCAACCAGAAAGACCTTGGAATCTGGTAATTCCTAGACCAGCAGACGCTCAGCCGGGAAGAGATGTACGAATTAGGAGAGCCTTTGAGCATCTAAAAGCTCAAGCCGACAGGAGGCAGAGAAGAAATAGGCATAAGAGGTATCATCGACCATTATTAGCAGGAGAAATGGTGTTAGTGAAAAGACCAGCCATTTCGGATCCAGGGAACCGTGTGTACAAGAAGTTCCAGAAAATGTACCACGGACCATATCAGATAATCAGAGATTTGAGGAATAACGCATATAGAATTCGGCACTGTGAAACGGATCACGAAGTGACTATGAATTCAGCAAATTTGAAATTATATTACCCTCCCGAAGATTTTGACGAAGAAAATGAACAAGCCCTGGTCATAGAAACATTTAGAGATGAATCCGCTTTTGACATAAACAAGAATGAGGAAGAAATAGAAAATAGAGTTCAAGCATTCGAGTGCGAATGCAAATTGGAGAAAGTATATTGGGAAATTAAAGAAATAATTGAATTTATTGAAGAAGAAAATTCCAATTTAAGAAAAGAAAATGATGAAATAAGGAAACGGGTAGGGATAGACCAAACCCGTAAGGGAGAATGAGGTTCTGGGAACTTAAAGTCCAGACATATAAAGAAAGAAAGAAAGGGTAGGGACAGAGCATACCCGACCTACACAATTACCGGATACGACTTAAAAGAAGTAAAAACAATAGTAAATACGGATGACGTTATGATGGATTCGACGGAAAAGAAATACAAATAAAATTGAAATAAATTTCCTCAAAATTTTCGAAAATTTATTTACCTAAGGAGGGGAGAGATGAACCCATGGGCCATAGGGTCCATGACGGTCGAATCCATGTCCTTAAGGAAGAAATGAAAGAAACGTATAGTTTCTTAAAGGAACGGAGAGAGATTTTAAGCCAGGAATATAGCTTAACATTGTGCAAGCGACTAGGGACAGATGTTCCTTAGATGAGATCACCCCACTCGACATTTCAGAGAGGGCTGGTCACGAGTATTAATAACTGAGTGGAAATTTCCACCGTGATAGAAAGAGAAGCCTGAATCGGAATTCAAGCTGACGTTGCTGGATTTTGACAACGCCGCATATGCACCAGAAGAGGAATAATTAAAATTAACACGTTTACGAGCATAATAATGAGTAAACAAGCACAGCACAGTGAATCATTTTGAATGAGAGATTTTTCAGTATAGAGAAACCATGTAATAATTGTGCAGAAATAAACTGCCGACGTAAGACGACGTCATAGGGGAATTACCTAAGCCTCTGTGGAGGGGAGAGAGCAAAAAGAATGCAACACCCACACAATTGAGGACGAGAAATTAATTAATATCTCCGAATTGCACGATCGATTCTTAGGTGCAATAAGATCATTTGACATTGAGAAGACGAGCTTTCGGAAGGTATAATTTTTATATTTGTGGCACCATTATTTTAGAAGTTGACCACAGGAAAGGCTTGAGTCTTATTTTTTTGTAGTAAAACAGTATAAAGCTTCGGGCGTTTCCAAGCCAATCATGCAGTATTCAGACAGCCAGAGGGCACGTCACTGTGTCACATCGCATGCAGTCCTACGAGCATTCCGTGAGGGGAAGTGCTGCTCCACGACGTAGAAGTAATCATTCCGACAGTCCGTGAGGGGACGTAACTCTGCGTTACATCGATAACAGCTACAAGTATTCCTTGAGGGGAGAAACGCTGTTTTACACCGCCGAAGTAAGATCCAATAGCCACAGGCGTCACAGTAGTAACGACTTGCTTGCCTCCATAAGGAGCAGTCAAGACGAAATTTTAAAGTATCGCCGTAGTGAAATATTAGGAAAATCCTAATTATAGGATTTAGGCCCGACTGTATACAAGTTAAAGTGAAAATTCATAAGATATAGTCAGAGCAGGCTACGAACGTCGGACTTAAAGGCGATAGGTCGCTAAATGTACGAACGAATAGATCATAACGTACGGAAGTATCGTACCAGACAGATAAACTGTTATTTAAATTGAAGAAACCTAAAAAGGAAGAACAGAATAAGGTTCGAACGTAGGAGTGTTAAAACAGTTCAAATAAATAGAATAGGAGACTATAAACATTAGCTCCAGAAAACAGGCGAACAATTTTAATAGTACTAGAATCGAGAAGTGCTAGTTGCTATAAACTGAATCTATAGGTCTTAGAGGAGACCTCGATCCATATAGACTTTCGTTAGGATCGATAGACAGATCTACAGAGAAGCCGTTCAAGCTAGATAAATAGCCGGTTATCCAGGATAGGAATAGCAGAATTGAACTCCAGGGAACAGTAGATGTTTCGGGACTTTCGCATTCTTCAGAACAGGAAGCCGACATCGGATAAATTCCACCCTTGGAAACGGGAATTTAAGAAGATCACGTGTGAAAGGCTCAGAAATACGGCCTAGTGATCGAGTCATTGTGAAGTGTAAAATAATCAAGATTGTGTGTTAAATAATATTTTTAGTGTTTATTATGTGTTCAAAAGGGACACATCAGTATATAAAAATGTCGTCAATATTAAGTGTGTTAGATATATGTTTATTTGTGTTTTTACGTAAGATGAATACCTTTAATATGGTGTAAAAAGTTCAAAGTGGGCCCAAAAATGAAACACCGCACCAGATTTAAGATCAGGGATGATCTGGAAAATATGTGAGTACAAAATTCATTTTTATTTTGGTGTCAGAAATTGATTGTGTACAGACTCACCGGAGTTTTGGAGTGAAAGGGATGTGTTTTAATAAATAAATGCTGAATAATCAAGAACACGGTCTGAACAATAATAAAATAAATAGAGAAATTATAAATAATTATGTAAAGAATAAATCCCGTAGAGGTAATATGTGAATAAAGGGTTAATGTATTTAACAAATGTCATAAGAGCAAGCGAAATATCATTTAATTATCATGAAAGACATTGAAATAAAGTAAAGTTGAGATATGAAAGAAATAGCTTTTGAGCTTGTATAAAGAATAAAGATAATAATAATAATTAAATATGGAAATGTTAAATAAAAATCAAATAAATTGATATGAACATAAGAACGTTAAGCCTTAACGTATGTGTAAGAAATGAGGTTCAATGGAATATTTTAAAACAGGGAGCGATTTATCGACCACGGAAAGATTAATATGTGAATAAAAATAATATGAATTGTTACTAAAGAGATTTTATCAGTTCTTGGGAAGACATTTTCGGCTTAAAATAATGCATAGCGCATAATGAGCGCAAATATAATATTAAAGTGTCACGCTAGGGACGCGTAGTGGTTAAATACTTGGTACATTACTTATGGAGGGTAGTTGATTGCAGTGAATTGATAATTGTGTAAGTCCTCTATTTGTGACATTAGTATCACGAGGCATTGTGTATGTATTTAAAAAGGGAGCTAATATATGGTATTATTGAGCGTATGTCATATGGGCCACGGCCGACTCTAAATCGCATTTTGTATAAGTCCTCTGTAGGGATTGGTTCCCGAGGCACCTGAAGAGATTCGAATGCAGGATCTTCTTATGATAAAAGCCCCTGTAATTCTCCGTCGTCGTATGTGTATTTAATCTTCCCAATCAATGAGGACCCTCTCATAATTAATAAATGCCAAGGATACGGAAATGGTCTTTGAACCAAAGAATAGTTGTTTGAATGTTACGGTACAGTAAAGCCCGGTCTCCTCAGAACTGGATAGAATGAGAAGGTTTGTTTTGAAAGCCTTGAAAATAAGCTACTAATGTTGGGTCAGACAGGATGTCTCCGCCACCCTAACGTGTCATAAATCGCACCCCATGTAGTAGAGACTAGCTCTTTTAATAGCGAGGGGGAACAGAGACCGCCTCGTAAGCTGTTGTAAAGAGAAATAAATACACCAGGAGTGTTTAAAGTTGTTAACGACCCGGGCGTTGAACCGAGGTCCTTAAAGATGGATATTTCGTTTGCCGGTTCAGATCGTAGTTTCTTATATGAGAATGGTCTATTAAGATATAAGAGATAAATAACAATCCCTATTGTAATAATGTAAGGACGTGGGATTCCACGAGTTGATTGAAAGCAACTGAGTTCGGGAGTAACTATAGTTTTTTGACTGTGTCAAGTACCTTCACGCTCTGGAGTACACAATTGATTTTCTGATTACCTTAATATGTTTGTGAAATAAAGAGAGATGATAACAACTGAATGTGTGGACATGCCCAAAATATTGAATTAGATAATTCACATAGATTTTAAATATAATTATATATTTGTTTTTGAGAAATAAGAAAATATAAAAGACAGTGTGTGAGGTGTACAAGAATGACACCGTAATAATGTAAATGCATGGAGCCAAAGAGCTCGGAGTTATGTAAACTTAATGTTAGTGCTTTATGGAAGTGAGATTAAGTAAGAATTGTGGGTTTATGTGGAAACCACAGGTTTTGAATACAATATTTGTTTATTTTATTTGTGATCCCTTGTTCATTAGGAACAAGCAGTTGATATTTGGGTCAGTAATTAAATGGTTTAAATGTTTGTAGCGCCATTAATTTTATTAATTAAATGTGTTTAAATAGGAGTTGATTTTGTTGTTATTTTTGCAAGTGTATCCTCTAATTAATCCAAAATATGTGGGTCACAGAGTGGGGGAACTTACCGCTGCCCCGAAATCCCGAATTGAGCTACGCTGGTATACTGTGATTGGCATATTTCTTGCTAAATGGGCACAGTACAAAGCACAACACCAATTACTGCTTAAAGAAATAATTAACTTTATTGTGGCCAGAAAATTACACTAATCAGCAAATACAAGCAATTAGGAGCCTTACTCCAGTTTCCTCACAGTCTCTTCCTTGAGCGCTCTTGGCCCTTCCACTTGTCAACAGATCACAGAAGTTAATCCGTCCTAATGAGTACGGTGGCCTTGACAGAAACTACCTGCTCCTCTCCTTTATGTTCACCGACCACAATTACTTACGATCACTTGCTGCAGGCTATTTCGCTGCCCACAAGCTGGAGAAACAATGTCACTGGATTTCGTAACTCGCACAGCACTTCGTCACCACACTTCTGTCGCACAAGATAATCGCTCGCACTAGCTCGTAAAACACAACAACGGCCACTGCTTCACGGGTCACTCTTATATAGCAGGCCGGTGACTCAATAAATGCTTCTAGATCCATCCAGGGTCCACGGCTTCTAGAGGTTTCCATCGCTGGTCCAGTCACGAATATTCTGGACTATCCCTTTGTCTTAGTAGCCCTGTTGCATAAGGCGCGCGCAATACAGGAGGCAGGCCACAGCCCAGCCCTGGGGCAGTTGTGACTCATGCGGCGAGTGATGACACAAACTCACAGCCGTAACATTATTAAGACGGAATTATATTTTCGATTTAGGTAAGGATGGCACGAAATAGAACAAGTAACCATGGAAGGCTGCCTTCATTCCGTATCCTACTTGGCGGCTTTCGTGATTTTACATAAGTGGATAGATATTTCGGTGAATTTTGAAAAATGTGAGGTACTGATCCTGGTTTTAATTTCCACTTCACGCGAGGAATTTCCACGTTCTCATAGTTCACTACGAAACAGTCCGCCTTTATAATAATTAAATCTTCCGAAAAACGCTCGTCACAGATTCTATTTTTGATCGACAATTGCTTATCTTTCCACGGAATAACTCTCGCCCATTTCGCAAACAGATTTGTTTCTTTTGGCGGTGTGAAAAAATGTCTACCATCAGATTTTCTTCGTAACCCGATTTACTTCCAGGAACAAAACATTACGACATTTTCCCGATACAACAGAAAACTTAGTTGTTTGCACACACAAGGCACTGCACAGACATTCGTAAACTATTACAAAGAAACAAATTCCCTCGAATAATATGACTTCTCGCGCACAGGATATTACAGTACTAACCTCGTGGGCTACTTGTCGCACGTGCTTATGGTTCGGCGCGACTTCCGCGCCACACACTGGCTGGACCATGAACTACAATGCTTAAGTAGCGGAGTGATGACACTGTTTATTTCAGTTCGTCATGGTATTACTGTGCTGTCTCATGAGGAAACTTGGTCAACAATTCTGAGAATCCTGATCTAAGTCAGCGGACCTCCCGTGGTTAAGCTGTCGCCAGGCCAGAATAAATATTTCACAATCAAGCGCTCTGTTCATCCAGTGCGGTGGGCTATGTCGGGCTTTGTGAGCCCAGTGCTATGAGCCAGAACGCGACCCGGTTGGATGAAAACGACACTGGACGGACTGGGCGTCAAAAGTCCATGGGCTTGGAGTGCGGACTTGACGTTACAGACAGTTAGGAACGGGGCTCCGAGTGAAAGCCGAAGTTAAACGATTGACTTCGCGTCACCACATGGTAGCTTTACGATTGGTTACAAAGTGAGAAGCTTATTATCCTCTCTGTTTCAAAATAAATCATGTGATTGTGCCAGAACTTATCTATATTTACGACACTTTACTAAATGTAAAATACTGTAGTGTAATATTCAACATATCATATTCTCAGAATACATTACAATGAAGTACGTCCATCTTCTGCACAACGCACATCGCACTGTTGGTCTAGGGGTAAGATTCCTGCTTTGAGTGCGAGAGATCCTGGGTTCAAATCCCGGAAGTGTCCAGCACTTTTACTATTGTTTTTATCTCTTGAAAATATTCAAAAAGTATATAAAAGAACCTTACGAACTTTTTTTTCGTGCGAGACTTGTACTTACTGTGTGCCAGTAATATAAATACATAGTTTGAGGTCAAACGCAATTTTTTATTTTAGTCGCTTTACCCTAGTGGTTGGTTTTTCCCTCGGATTCTGCGGGGATCCCACCATTACCGCCACCAGGGCGGTGTCCTGGAGCTTGAAACACCTGGACGAAGGATAAAACTGGGGAGGTGGGACCAGCACCTCGCCCAGGCGGCCTCACCTGCAAAGCGAACATGGGCCTCATGAGGGATGAAAAGTGAGGGGAAGATTGGGAGGGATAGGCAAGGAAGAGGCAAGGAGGGTGGCCCCACCTCCCCAGTGGTATCCCCCAACCAGGTGTTTCAAGCTCCAGGACACTGCCCTTACGGTGGTTATGGTGGGATCCCTCACTGAGTCCAAGGAAGGGTAGCGGCTTTGGTGGCGTAGTTGGCACATGCTGTTCTTCTATGCCCAAGATCGCGGGTTCAAACCCGGCCGAAGCCATCGTTAAAAATCCCTCAGTATGCCTTTCTTCGGAGGGGAAGTAAAGCCGGCAGTCCCATGTCATAGATTTATGGCATGTTAAAGAACCTTCGTTCTTTAACGAAGAACGTTCGTTGCCAGGAGCCGACTGCGGTGGCGTCTAGTAACCAAGTTCTGAACTAGTAGTTGTTGATGGTGGCGTTTGGCGGCAAAAGTAGGAACTACTTCAAAAAATCAATGTCTGCAGTCCTTACTTGAATTAAAAACAGATAACACACACTAATACAGCCATCACAATTAACACCGGTTATCAGAGAGATTCTACACCCACCCAAAGTACACGGGGCTACATGACCGCGTTGTCACAGCCCCTAAACTGAGGAAGCAACCAACCAACCAACCAACCTAAGTCCGAGGGAAAAGCCAACCTGGAGGGTTAACCGACGGGGAAAAAAGAAGCGTTTACCTCAACCTATGTATTTAAATTACCGGAAGTCTCGCCCGAAAAAAAAGTACGTTCCTAAGGTTCTTATACATACTTTTTGAATCTTTTCAAGAGATAAAAACAAAAGTAATAAAAAAGCTAGGCTCTTCCGGGGTTTGAACCCGGGACCTTTCGCACTCAAAGCAGGAATCATACCCCTAGACCAACAGAGCGACGTGCATTGTGCAGAAAATGGAGGTACTTCAATGTAATGTATTCTGAGAATATGATATGTTGAATATTACACTACAGTATTTTACATTTAGTAAAGTGTCGTAAATATAGGTTCTGGCACAATCACATGATTTATTTTGAAACAGAGAGGATAATAAGCTTCTCACTTTGTAACCAATCGCAAAGCTACCATGTGGTGACGCGAAGTCAATCGTTTAACTTCGGCTTTCACTCGGAGCCCCGTTCCTAACTGTCTGTAACGTCAAGTGGAGTGCGGTGCAGTGGGCCACGCTGCAGTACTCTGGTACAGACACAGTGACACAAGTTATCAGACAAATTCTACACACGCCCAAGTACACGGGGCAACATGACCATGATGTCGCAAATCCCCTAAATAATCAACAACAGCAACTTGTTTAGGATGGCAGCTCCGATTATAAGCTTACTGTATTTTTCCAGGAACTCCCGCATAGCTGTCGTAAATGAATGTGGGTCCTTTGTAGCCCTGATATTCTCGGGGATCTGATTCCACTCTCGACAACCATATATGCCTACATCATGTTGGACAAATGTACGGGGCTGATGACCAAATATGTCCCAAGTCCGTAGAGTAGGCAATAATATCTACAATAACAAAACCTGTCAATGAGTCCATGTGTTGCAGTGGACAGATTTAATGGCTGCCATCCCTGAGGTCCTGGATTCGATTCCCAGCTCTGCCTAGAAATTTCATTCTGTTCTGAAGTTGGAACGCGGTACACAAAGCCTCGTGATGGCAACTGAGAAAACGTGGCCTTGATTTCCACCTCAGTCATCCTAGAAGTGGTTCCCATGGTTTCTCACTTTTGCGCCAGACAAATGCCGAGAAGATACTGTACGTAACATAGACCATGACCACCTCCTTCCGTATGCAAATTCCCATTACAAATTCACTAACTTGTAAAGATACTGCAATAACACTGGTTGTTAGGCGCATTCCACACATGCCCACAAGTACACGGGGCTCGTAAACACGATGCCATAACATTAATAAACACACGGAGCTGATAGCCAAGAATGCCCCAAGCTGCTAATTGAAGCAAAAACAGCAACAGCAATGCTCAGCCTCCATAATTTACATGTTGTTTATTCAACACGTACCACTGCATTACGCGTACCACGGTTTGAATAACACTGGTGAAGGTAATGTGTTTATGAAATGATTCCGTGATCCAATTTTCTACTAATTAAGAATACTGAATACTGCCAGGTTGACGCTCTGTCTCCAGAACGAGGTGCGGCGAGTGCCTGTTAATGAAATGCTTTATCTGAAGACGGAGAAGTTCGAGCATAATTTCCATGCTAACCTGAGAGATTAATTGGCTTGGTTAAGCACCATTACCTTTGGATAATTAGCAGCCAAGAGGATTTTACTATAATTTATTAAAAGAATATCTGAAGGTATTGTGGATGTTATTGTTAATTCGTTTTAGGGGCTTGAAACATTTTGATCATCAGCCCCCTGTACTTGGGAGAGTGTTGAATTTGCCTGATAACCAGTGTTTCTGTGGTGACTGTAGTATTGTAAGGCTGGGGATGAGGGTAGATGCCCGGGAATTAAGATGAGGTACTACCCCAGCTTTCGCCTGGAGGAAATGTGGAAAACCACGCACAGGATAGACGCTGTCAGTGGGATATACTGCAGCTTCCACTCGCAGTTGTGGTGAGCAATTTAACGCGCACGGCTACAGCGTGGTGTCTAACTGTTAGAGCTGTATCACACAACATGAAAGTGAAAATCCACAGCCTGCTTCCAGTCGACCGACTGGATCAGGGAACGGAATGAATGAAGCCCCATCTAGCGGCGAGGATATGAACTGTGCCAGCTGCCGAAGCCTGTCGCTCTCCTCTGGGGCAATGATTAAATGAATGACAGATGAAATGAAATGACAGTGGAGAGTGTTGCTGGAATGAAATTTGTGACAGGGAAAACCGGAGTACCCGGAGAAAACCTGTCTGCCTCCGCTTTGTCTAGCACGAATCTCACATGGAGTGACCGGGATTTGAACCACGGACCCAGCGGTGAGAGGCCGGCGTATTTCCGCCAAAGTCACAGAGGCTAAATCACACAACATACTGCAAAATATTAATTTACCGTCAGACATATACCTTATTTCACCTGAAGTCACCCCAATCACCTAATGGCACTTACAGTACCTCCTTTAGAACTTGATCACCTCATGGTGTAGTGACTCTACACGAGGTACGGTTTCGATTCCCAGATCTGTCAAGGAATTTAATTCTGGTCTGGGTTCTTGAACGGGGTAGACTCAGCCTCGCTAGCGCAAGGGGGAGAAGAGAAAAGGTGGGTTCGTTTTCCATCTCAGCCATCCTAGAAGTGATTTACCGCAGTTTTCGACTTCTTCTCCAGGCAAATGCCAGTATAGTTCCTTAATTAAGGCCACGGCCACCTCCTTTCCAATCTTAACCCCAACTACAAATACACACACTAATAAAGCCTTCACAGTGACACAGGTTATCGGATAGATTCCACACACACCCAAGTACATGGGGCTACAGACCACGATATCGCAAAGCCCCTAAATCGAACAAAAAGAACTTCCATTCTCAAGGCCCAATGGAGACTGGCATCAAGCAGCTAGTTATTGTGGCCATGGTGTATGGTGTAACTCACTAAGATGGGCGAAATTACAAACAATATTTATCTCTGGTCTCAACTATAAGGGTTTATAAATTGTTTACGTAGCTACTAGTATTAAGAATATGTGGTAGGCTATACTTTATAGGCTTATACAAAGACAATTTAAATTTGATTGTATTTAATACACATTGTTGTTGTCAATTTATTCTAGACGCTTGAGTTATCGTCCTCGTGTACGTCGGTGGGCGTTGAATTTGTACGATGACCTGTGTTTCTATGCTAACTGTAGTAGTGCGTGTAACTGTCGTTCATTGGGCCTAGGATTTGAATAGGTGCGCGTGACTTGAAATAAGGTACCATCCCGGCTTATGCCTCAAGATGGTGTTAAAACCCCAGTGAAAACCACATTCATGACGGACGCGGCGAGTGCCAGGATTCAAACCACCGCACAGATATCCGGGATTGATGCAGCTACCCTTGATGCGAGGCGCGCAAAATAATGCACACGACTACATGGGTTCAATAAACATTGATTTTGGAGTATTTGTATGATATTTTCCTTACATTCTCTTTACGAATACTTTAATCACCTTCTCAAGGGCTCACATTTATTAGTGAGATGTGGTTTAGTAAGAACGGGGCTCCATCTGAGCCCGATATCCCTTCCACTTGCAGGCAGGGCTGGCATGCGAAACGATATGTATTATCAATTTAATTTAGCGTCACGAAATGAAATTCATTACTGGCTTTTAATTTAGCTCCCGGCGCGAAATGAAATTCTTTACAGACTTTTAATTTTGCTCCTGGCGCGAAATAAAATTCATTACAGACTTTTAATTTTGCTCCTGGCGCGAAATAAAATATGTTACATACTTTGAATTTCGCTCCTGGCACGAAATAAAATTCGTTAGACTTTTAATTTCGCTCCCGGCGCGAAATAAAATTATTTACAGACTTTTAATTTCGCTCCTGGCACGAAATAAAATTCGTTACAGACTTTTAATTTCGCTCCTGGAGCGAAATAAAATTCATTACAGACTTATAATTTCGATCCCGGCATTTAGTCCCTCCCCGACCTGAAATTAAAATGCATGGGGCATTTCATTTAGTATCTGAAATGAAATCTATCTCTTTTCTTCCCCGGAAACCTTATTTGCTCCGTCTATTTCCCCTCCCGCGTCCTACACCTAGCCACCATCTTTATTCATCCCAACCACCCCATCCCCAAAGACTTCATTGCCCACGTGGTTGATGTTTCCCCCCATTTCATTCTAATGGCCGACCTCAACCTTCATTCCCGTTCGGCCCTAGAACTTCGTAGGCTAGACATCTACCTACGTCACATCGACGCCTCCCTCGTCCCTCTCCCGAAACCTACCCGACCTTCCTCCAATACCACCCCCGACGAGTCATTGCTCATAACTCCCTCCTCTATCTGTTTGACGTGACTGTCCTGCCCCGCTTAGGAGGTGATCACGCTCCCATTTTACTAATATTCCCTCTTCCCCCTCGCAATACCCCACTACCACCTCCCAGCATGGTCGAGAATTTCTGCACAGCAAACTGGCAGGAATACCGCACCCACATCAACGATCACCTCCGTACAGACCATCTCCCACAGGATGACCAGACGATGGTCGATGCATATACTGCACACATAGAAACTACACTACAACAAGACTCACAGCTATCCCTTCCCCTCATCCCAACGACCATGTTACGCCCCCCCCCCCCCCCTTCTCCCCAAGGCACGTCGTCTCTTCACTTTATCCCACTCCTACTACACTCCATATCTACGGACCAGTGACTGCTATTTCCTACAGTGCCACATACAGTCACTTCGGCGAGTCAAATCCTACATCAAGGCCCACAAGTGCCTTTCGTGGCACACCATCTACTCCCGACTCAACCGAGTGTTTCCTTCTCTCTCTACCTACTGGCGACACCTAAGCCGGTTAACCGGCAAGACCTCCACACTACACTACCCCATTCTATACAGGGATTCATAATTCCTATTACGAACTTCTGGGGGTTGTAGAAGGGACTAAGTAGATCACAGTTTGAATAGGAACACTTGTCCGGACATTTATCGTTTTGATACATAATCGGTTTGTAGATCACTTTAATTTTACATCGCCCGCTTCACGGAACGCAAATAACATTGGCTGAGGGCATCCTCTGCAGTCCCCTGATGTCATACAGTAGGAAAAAAGGAAGCTTGTAGTTTAACGTGACCGTTAATCTCGAGATCATGAACCACGGGACCTCCTTTTTACGTGGAATCCGAACCACAGGACATGGCATTTCACATCGAAACTCTCACATGCATAGGACGGGAATCGAACCGGGACCGCTTTGGTGACAGGCATTCAGCTAGACCGCTGAGCCACCACGCCCCCTCATACAGTAGGCTACGTATGTCTTCTGTTTACAAACCGTAGTGACAATGAGTCCGCTTTGACTGTAGTTGTGATCCAGTCAGGGCGCATAACAGGACGAGACCGCAGTCCAATGATAACATGTCGTCTTATCGTTTACAAACGGTAGTGACAGTGAGTCCGCTTTGACAGCAGTTGTGATCGAGTCATTCAGCGGTACAGGCTGGCGGCGTACACTTTTGATGAGTATACCGAGATGTTACTAATGCACGGCGAAGCTGGATGTAATGGTCGAGTTGCACAACGCATGTATCATGAACGTTTTCTACATCGCTCCACAGACGCGTCGCACTGTCGACTTTGAAGAGGACGTCCTTCATCACGTAGAAGAGGACCCGTCGACGAGTACGCGAAACATTGCCGATGCCGTGAATGGGTCCCAATCGAGCGTCTGGCGTGTTTTGCGCGACCAGCAACTGCACCCTTTTCATCCACAGAATGAACCCGGCAGATTTCGCGACAAGTGCCAACTTCTGTGCTTGGTTTCTACACCAGTGCATTAACACGCCTCACTTTCCGCATCATGTTATTTTCACCGATGAAGCTCAATTCAACAGGGAAGCTGTTTTTAACTGTCAAAATTTTCACATTTGGGCAGAAGAAAATCCGCATGCCCACAGCCACGTGGATTTCAGCAACGGTTTAGCATCAATGTAAGGGCTGGGATCCTTGATGGCCATCTGATTGGGTCGTACCTTCTTCCGTACCGCCTAACGGGTCCTCTTCCTGGAAGAGGCACTGGTTGAGATCTATGAAGATTGGCCATTGGCACTACGTTAGCAAATGTGGTACCAACATGATGGCGCACCAGCGCACTTTGCACGTGCAGTCCACGAACATCTCGAACAAACATTCGGGGAAAGATGCATAGGTACAGGTGGTCCAATTTCGTGGCCACCACGATTGCCAGATTTAACTCACCTCGACATTTTCCTTTGGGGCCGAATGAAGAATCTTATTGATGAGACTCCTGTCGAGTCGGAAGAAGATCTTGATGCCCGCGTTCTTGTATTGAGCACACACCAGGTCTCGTGGGACGTGTGTATGGCAATATGCTGTGCCAGTACACGTTGCGTAATCAACAGCAGGGTATCGCCACGTGGAACAACTCTTGTAGTGCATACGTGTCTGTACTGAAGTGGGATATGTGCAAACGAGTCAAACTGATTCGGTATCGAAACGATACATGTCCGGACATGGGTTCCTAATCAAAATGTGATCTACTTAGTCCCCTCTACAACCCACAAAAGTTTGTAATAGGATTTATGAATCACCCTGTATAAAGGGACGGCACCCCCAGACGACGCAGCCAAATGTGATTTGTTCACTTACCTTCATTGTCTGTCCGCACGGCACAATAGTTGTCTTGCCCGCTATGGAAAAGGTAGAGGTACTTGTTGCCTCATTGTACACAAAGCACTGCGTTATGAACGTCAGGGCAGGCCGGCCCCGAGTCCGAGGTTCAATCAACGACGATGCTGATGTTGATGCCATACCACTGACTTTCTCCTACACTGGAGTGATGGCCATTTAATGACTCACTTTGCTGTTGCGACCCATCATTTGTGCAGGTGGTCTACGCTAATACTATTGCCAACGTCGGGACTTTGAACATCGTACCGAACATAATTTAACTCTCGAAACGAATATACATTTTAATTTCAACAACGAAATGAAATGTTTCATGCATTTTAAATTCACGTCAGGGGTCGAATCGAAATACCGCTTGGAAATTTGATTTCGCCTCAGGAAAGAAATTAAAAGTGTGTACCGATTTTTATTTCGCACCGGGAGCGAAATTAAAAGTCTGTAACGAAATTTACTTCGCTTCGAATTATGTTTCGCTTTGATTTAATTACACGCCGGCAATCATTATAATTTCGCTTCCAAATATCGCGCTCACGGCGGAACTAAATTATTTCGCCCCCCAAGCCATGCATTTAGTTTCGCATGACAGCCCTGCTGACAGGTACTTATGCCGATCCCCTCTCTATAATCAACCCTGCCGACCACAGTTGGTAAATTCCTGTTCTCTTCCTACCCATCAGAGACCCAGGGAGTTGTGGAGAGACAATAAAAAGTAAGCAAACTTGTGTATTTTTCTGACCGTCAATTTCGCGACCATAAGCCTTGGAACCCTTATTTATCACGGGGTCAAACTCTTTCTATTCTTCCATTCATCCTCTCTATGGATGGGGGATCAAATATACCTTCAGTATTCCGTGCCTGTCGTAAGTGACAAGTGAAAGGGCAGCCCACTATGAATAGCTTCACCCTGCGCACAACCATCATCGCCTATATTCAAAGATTGTGCACTAGTGCGTTGAGGAAAATCGATTAGGAATTCACGTACTTGTTCCATCGTTAGTACAGTACCAGGCAACTGCTTCAGGAGAATGTCACTGACGTAGCGCTGTGCCATAAGTTTCCCCCTAAATCAGAACCTCCATGAGAGATTTCCGAGGTGAAATGTCACGTTCAGTGGTGAGCCATTTTTATGAGATATATAAGTTACTCCTTTGTGCCATTTTTATCTGACGTGATCAATGCACGCCTTTGTGAAACCTTGGCTGTGAAGCTATTAATAGCCCTCTGATGTCTTAATACCATATATGGACATATCTGCATCTTGTCCCCTTATTGGCCAGTGATTTATATTTTGGAAGGGGTCGTGACCAATCAAATTTTAGCACGCAGTTACCTTTGTGTTGCGTCGTCATTTGCTTTGTTTCGAGGCATTTCTTCCTTGCAGCCAAGTAGGCTAGACGTATTCCGATATTCTAGGGAAAGTGCCCGCGTTCAAGGTGAAACCATGGCGAGGTGTCTGTATGTCGTAATCAGTAATTGCTTTACTGTAGTTCTGTTTCATATTTCGGTAATTTAATACTCTTATTTCTGTGCTATTTTTCTTTTGGTCGCGTGTACTTGTCCCCTCCCGATATTTTCCCTCCGCCCTTTGTGTGCGTGTAATTGCTGGTAAGTTTTTGTTTTGTATGATAGTGTTATTTTCATTTATTTTGATAACGTAGTTTTTGTACTTTAAGGGTTGAAAGTCATGTATGTGGGCTTGTCTTCGCTTTACTCTGGTGTGCTTGACGGTGGTTTGCCTACCTTGTAGGGGGCATCTTTGGGTCTGTCATCCAGAGTGTATCTTATCGTAGAACAACATAACGGGATTAGAGATTATTTTTCTTGCTTCCCGTAATGCTTTGTTCTTTATCTTAAGAGCTATTTTGCTGGTGACCTAACCTGTGATATTCTTGTGTCTGTGAATGCCCATATTTTGCGCATCACATATTTTCGTCGTCTTTGTGTGCCCTTATCTCCTACGCATACTTTCAATTTTTAAAGTATATTTTTGGCTTTGCCGATAATTTAATGTAATTTTTACTTTTGTCTTAATTCCTATTTTTCTCGTAACTCACTAGATCTTGCATGTGCCTCCGCGTCTTTCTTCCTCATTCCTCCCCTCCCTCTCACCCCTCTCCACCCCGTTCTGAACCATTGTACCCCCCTCCTATTTTGTTCATCCCTTTTGACACGCTTTGTCTAAATTTTTAGAATGTATCTTGACTTCGTTGAGTGTAGTCGTTTTCGAGTTTTGTCTTTTTTTATCTAATTGCGACATACTTACATTTAGTCATCGTTTCGTCTTGCCTTGAACACGTTACCTTAACTTATCTTATTTTATTTCATTTTAATATAATTTAATTTAGTATATTTTCGATTTTCTTCCTAATTTGTATTTTTTTCTTGCGGTAAACTAATTTTGTGTTTAATTTGTTGGTCATTTCTCTTCTTGCTTTTAATATCTCTGGGATCGTTGTACATTGTGGTTCTTATTTAAATACATTTTATCTTTGCCTAAGTATCTCTGCTTTTGCGTCTCGCCTTATTTTAATTTTAGTTACCTTCTTCCAGTTTTGTCTGGTTTTTACTACATTTTGGTTTGTCGGTCTTATTGGCGTACTTGTGACGTTAATACGACCTACACGGCCTCTGATTTAAATTTGTTCATCTTTGGATTTTACTGTAGTTTAATTTTAATTAGCTTTCCCCCTTTCTTTTGGGATTGCTTTCTGGTTTGCCTTTTAAAATTTGGGCCCAGCGAAAGCCAAACAAGACTGCGATCTCCCCGTTTTTCTTTCTTCTATTTTATTTTTATTTTATATTTCTTCGGGGATAGGGGAAGAGCTTCAGCTACGTTTCCACTGACGTCTGCTGCGTACGTAAGTATATGTTTATTTCTATTACTTCATCTTAAGTTGCGTACAAATGGTAGCAGAGCGTGGTTTTGAGACAAAATCACCTTTCTAATTTAACAATTTTTTTCCAGCTGATCGTTCCTGAGACTTCGAGCTGAATTGCATTGTGAAACGTTTCCATCCTTTTCGTACCTATAGTATAATGTTGTCTTTCTGAGTTTTAAGGTGCTGAGAATTTCATGAAAGAGGAGAACGGTCTGGTATGGTCTATCAACATTTGAAAAACACACAGCCGCAAACAGTATGTTTCGTGTGAGGATGACGACTTGGTGCCCGTGAGTAAATTACCACGTGGGAAAGCAACATCTTACGGTAATGTGATGTGCACTTATTTATTTCTTCTCGTAATACTGTTTAGATACCTTTTATATTTTTGAAGTAGTTTGAAATTAGTAGTCTTTGTAGTCCTTTTTCTTATCTCGTTGGTGTGTACCGTGCTGTGTTTTTAATATTTTTCGTCATGGATAAATCTATTAAGCAGGAAGTTCGTTTACCGTCCTATAATTTTGAGTCGTTGACTGCACCTATTTCTTCAAGTAAGGCTATTCCAGAACCCCAATTTTTTAGTGTACCGAAGGACTTACTTATGTTTGACCCGTTGTCTAGTGGCTACGTTTCTAATCCTACCAGTGGTGGTCATTCTGACAACGTTGCATCCATTGTGAGCAGGTGGAATCTTACTTTTCCCGGGGAGAATAACACATCTTCAGTTTTTTGGTTCATTCAGAGGATTGAGGAACTGTGTCAGTGCCATGACATAAGTCCCGATAAGATAGTTCGTTGCCTACCAATTTTACTTTCTGGTAAAGCGTTGCAGTGGTACAGGGTGTCACCATTCCATTACACTTCATGGAACGAATTTGTGTGCAACATAAAAGCCCGTTTCACTCCCCAAGATTTCGCGTATGCTTTGAAACAGGAAATCTACGCTCGAACTCAGGGCCCCTCCGAGAAGATTGACGATTATGTCACGGCTGTACGCCTCCTCACAGCCAATTTGCCTCAGCCATTCCACCCACAGGAACTTTTCGAAATTATTTATAGGAATTTAAATCCTATATATAAGTACTTCATACGTCGCATTTCGGTACGCTGTATTGAGGACATAATCCTACATGGACGCGAATATGAGAGCAATTCTCGGTCGAGTTTGAGTTATATTCCACCCCCTATTTCCCACGAAGTCATGTTTCCTGAACTAGCTTGTGCGACTAGCACACAGCATGCGTTTACTTCTGTGGCCCGTCCCGTTATCTCAAACAAGACTGTCTCTTTTAATCTCCCCTCTCGTCCTCCCATAAATCACGTCCAAAGTGATAGTCACGCTGCCAGCCAAACTCATTCTACCTCCCGTGTCCACAATAATCCTCCCGATACCAAACGAGTCTCCGCAAATATCTTATGTTGGAATTGCAACAATCACGGTCATAACTTCCGTGAATGTGCCGCTAGATCCCGTAAGTTCTGCTACGGTTGTGGGATGTCAGATGTGACTAAATTGACCTGTCCAAATTGTAATTTCAACCAGGAAAACTGTTGAAGTGCTGTCCTGAGTTCGACCCGTCGGGCAGCCCTAAAAGCAGGTATCGCGATCCTTATCTTTGTTTTGCTTCTGTATCGCAACCTTGGGTCACATTATCTTTTCATCATGTCACAACTCAAGCCATTTTGGATTCTGGAGCCACGGAGAGCTTTATCCTTCGCTCTGTGGCGGAACAAATTCCAGCGCTGCGCATCTGTCCTCACGAGGATGGACGTGAGCGAAAGTTCGTGTCAGCTGGTTCATCTACTATCAACGTTACCGGTACTGTTTTATGTCATCTCAAGATCCATGGTTTTTCATGGGATCACCAGTTCCACGTAGTTGATAATTTATCCACCCAAGTCCTTTTAGGGACAGATTTCATGCGCAAAACAGGTTTACAATTAGATTTTGCGAGTAATTCCTTTAGCTTTCTGTTTCATTCCAACAAACAATTCCCGTTCGAAGAATGTACCTCTCGTGTTAGTGAAGTGTCCACAGTGCATTCTGTCCAGCTGCCTCTGTCTTTATTTTCGGAAGAGCGTGATGTGCTGAGTGATTTGGTGAACGAATTCTCGGATGTCCTCACAGATAAATTAGGTTCAGCGGTAGGTCACGAATGTCATATCGATCTCACAGATAATGTCCCGGTTCGATCCCCGCCATTTGCATGTTCACCTCCAAAGCTGTTGGCTATGAGAAAATATGTCAAAGAGCTACAAGATGAAGGAGTAGTCGTTCCTTCCAAGTCGGCGTATGGTTCTCCAGCTTTTCTGATTCCCAAGAAAGACGGCGAATATAGATTAGTTGTCGACTACAGGAAGCTGAATAAGAAGGTTGTTTTCGACAATTTTCCATTACCTACACTCGACAGCGCTTTTCAGCATTTTCATGGAGCTAACTATTATTCTATTATTGATCTCAATTCCGCATATCATCAAATTCCGTTGGACGCCGAGAGCCGTGATTTTACCGCCTTTTCCACACCTTTTGGGTTATTCACATTCAATAGATTGCCTATGGGTATCGCTGTCGGAGCACAAATTCTTAGTCGTGTGTTAGATGATCTCTTGGGTGACTTGAAATTTAAGTTTGTCTTCAATTATTTAGATGACCTTGTTGTTTATAGCAAATCTTTCGAGGAGCACGTAACTCATCTCCGTGAAGTTTTCTCTCGCCTCAGAAAAGCGGGACTCACTATCAATCCCGAAAAGACCTCTTTGGCCCGCACGCAGATCAAGTTTTTAGGACATGTTCTGTCGACTAACGGTATTAGCGTCATGCCTGATAGAGTTGAATGTATTAAGAATCTACCGGTGCCTACCTCTGTGAAAGCTCTACGCCGTGCCATGGGCATGTTTGGGTTTTATTCCAGGTTTATCAGACATTTCTCAGATATTTCGGCTCCATTGAATGCCCTCAAAAAGAAGAACGCTAAATTTATATGGGGTCCAGAGCAAGATAAAGCTTTTAACACTTTAAAAGAGAGTCTTATATCTGCCCCTGTGTTGCAAGCTCCAGATTTCGAGTCTAGGTTCTTCCTCCATTGCGACGCTAGTGATCTAGCTGTGTCAAGCGTTTTAAGTCAACACGTGGACGGGAAGTTTGCGCCTGTAGCTTTTGCTAGTCGCATGCTTAATGAACATGAACGTCGCTATTCCATCTTTGAAAAAGAGTCCCTTGCTGTTGTCTTTGGCTGCGAGAAATTCAGGAGTTTCCTAGAACATCGCCATTTCACGGTCTACACCGATAATGAAGCTCTGAAATGGAGCATGTCACATGTAAAGAAACTTGGTCGTATCAATCGGTGGATTTTGAGACTATCGTCGTTCAAGTTCGACATTGTACACGTGAAAGGTAGTGAAAACTCTGTGGCTGATTGTCTCTCGCGCATGTTCGAGGATTCCACTATTTCCGCTCCTAGTCAGATTGTTCCTCCTTCTGTCGAAACTTCACCTCAGGAAATGCCTGAAAATGTGTTTTTATTACAGTTTAGTCCATGGTCCTTCGTAGATATACGTAGGTTTCAGGCAGATGATCTTTATTGTCGTGAACTCCGTGAGAAAATTACCAACAAGGACCCCACTGTGAGTGAATTTTGTGTCCGTAATGATGTAATTGGCCGTCTCCTCCCTGGTTCAAACTCCTTCAGAATTTTCGCCCCTGAGAATGTTCGTAATATGCTCTTAACATACTATCATTCTTCGGCTATAGGCTTACACGTTGGAATGTACCGTACTTTACGCAAAATTGACTCTGAATTCTATTGGCCTACAATCAAACCAGATGTGTTTGATTTTGTAAAAAAATGTCACACCTGTCAACGCTCTAAACCAGCGCAAAATACGCAGATAGGTTTGCATAGTGCTCATATTGTTACTCGTCCTGGAGAACGGTTATTTATTGACATATTCGGTCCTATGACACGTTCTAAGTCTGGTCATCAGGCGATTTTGACAGTGATCGACGGTTTTTCTAAGTTTGTCTGGCTCTTTCCTGTTAAGGACATTTCTGCAAAAGGGACGGTCCATTTATTATGTAAGCATATTTTTGCTATATTTGGCCCGCCCAAGTTCCTTGTTACCGATAATGCTACCATCTTCAAGTCCAAAACTTTCAAATCTATGACCTTCAGTTGGGGCATTAATCACGTGTTATTGGCGCCATTCAGACCACAAGGCAATCAGGTAGAGAGATTTCATCGTAATCTGAAAGCTTGTCTAACCGCCTTCCATAATGTGGAACAATCCAATTGGGATGTTAACTTGCATTATTTTACCTTAGGTTTTAATACCTCGTTTCATTCGTCTATTCAAACCACACCTGCGGAATTGTTTATAGGCCGTAAACTTGTTGATCCCCTGATGCTCCGTTGGAATATCGAGTATTTGTCTATCCCGTCTCGAACCGTCTCTACTCAAGAGAAATGGGATTCCGCCGTCGCTAGCCTTAAGCGGGCTAGGCAGAAGGTCTCAGCACGGTACAACCAGCGTAGAAAACCTGTTCATTTTCAGATAGGAAATAGGGTTTTGGTACGACTACACCCTATTAGTAACGCAGCTTCCGGCATCTCCAGTAAACTGTGTTTGCGGTGGTCCGAACCAAGGACCATAACCAGGTTCCTGAACAACGTGACTGTGGAAATGATTTCTGATGACGATCCTCAACTAATTTCTGTTTCTCATGTAGCAAATCTTAAGAAATACCATGAATGATGTGGTGTCTGTGTAATTATTTGTTTATCTAGAGTATGTATTTCTTTCAGTGTTTTGACGCGGCGATCCCAGTGTTGATGTTTTTACAGGATCCCTGCCTGTTTATTTTAGTTTAGTGTGTCCATGATTGTTTTCAGTATCTCTTAACCGTCCGCGAGTGTTATCGCGCGCTGTTTTCTTTCTCTCTCCCTTAGACCACACCGCATCCAAGTAGTGTAATATCATTTTATCAATGGTTGTGACGACAGAACATTCCATTGGAAATACAGGGTGCTCCACAGATTAAGTTTTATTAACCATTTATACCACAATGTAACTCTTTTGTTTGTTTTTTATATTAGGAATATTGGGAGGAAGGAAAATCTCTGCAGCCTTGACGTCAACTGCAATGGTCCTGGGTTCCCCCCTTGTTCATCTTCAGGCCTTTGGATTACAACTTCTCGTTATTCTTCGGAAATTTCAAAAACAGAAAAATTTTATTCCTTGTGAGATAACTCATAACTTATATGTTAATATTTTTTTTCTCCCTGGTCAAAATTTGCTGCCAACGTGTTTAGTGGATTGAGTGTTTTGTGTGATAAGGTCGGTACCACCTTCTCTCATGGGACGCTGCTTCGCTGGCATTTTGGGCAGCGGATTTTGTGTTCGTTGCGTTTTTGCACCTAAATTTCATTTTTCTAGGTTTACTTAGCCAAAATTCCCCTCACTCATTTAACTGCTTGTGCGTTTGATGTATACTTCAAAGAGATGGACTTGTGCTATACCAAGCCTCTGTGAAAGGCAAAGAGTTTGGAACTCTAATGTGAGCTACTCCGTGTGTTTGTGTGATATGAGACTCTCTCCTTGCGAGCCATTTTATGAATGAAACAAGAGTGCATCTTATACCATATATACAAAAAAAAATGTTTTGTGTATGTATTTTTGTAAACATTTTTTTTCCAAGGAAGTGGGGGAATTTTGAGCCATTTTTATGAGATATATAAGTTACTCCTTTGTGCCATTTTTATCTGACGTGATCAATGCACGCCTTTGTGAAACCTTGGCTGTGAAGCTATTAATAGCCCTCTGATGTCTTAATACCATATATGGACATATCTGCATCTTGTCCCCTTATTGGCCAGTGATTTATATTTTGGAAGGGGTCGTGACCAATCAAATTTTAGCACGCAGTTACCTTTGTGTTGCGTCGTCATTTGCTTTGTTTCGAGGCATTTCTTCCTTGCAGCCAAGTAGGCTAGACGTATTCCGATATTCTAGGGAAAGTGCCCGCGTTCAAGGTGAAACCATGGCGAGGTGTCTGTATGTCGTAATCAGTAATTGCTTTACTGTAGTTCTGTTTCATATTTCGGTAATTTAATACTCTTATTTCTGTGCTATTTTTCTTTTGGTCGCGTGTACTTGTCCCCTCCCGATATTTTCCCTCCGCCCTTTGTGTGCGTGTAATTGCTGGTAAGTTTTTGTTTTGTATGATAGTGTTATTTTCATTTATTTTGATAACGTAGTTTTTGTACTTTAAGGGTTGAAAGTCATGTATGTGGGCTTGTCTTCGCTTTACTCTGGTGTGCTTGACGGTGGTTTGCCTACCTTGTAGGGGGCATCTTTGGGTCTGTCATCCAGAGTGTATCTTATCGTAGAACAACATAACGGGATTGGAGATTATTTTTCTTGCTTCCCGTAATGCTTTGTTCTTTATCTTAAAGAGTTCACAAAAGGAGGTCTCGCCTTTGCTATTTTGCTGGTGACCTAACCTGTGATATTCTTGTGTCTGTGAATGCCCATATTTTGCGCATCACATATTTTCGTCGTCTTTGTGTGCCCTTATCTCCTACGCATACTTTCAATTTTTAAAGTATATTTTTGGCTTTGCCGATAATTTAATGTAATTTTTACTTTTGTCTAAATTCCTATTTTTCTCGTAACTCACTAGATCTTGCATGTGCCTCCGCGTCTTTCTTCCTCATTCCTCCCCTCCCTCTCACCCCTCTCCACCCCGTTCTGAACCATTGTACCCCCCTCCTATTTTGTTCATCCCTTTTGACACGCTTTGTCTAAATTTTTAGAATGTATCTTGACTTCGTTGAGTGTAGTCGTTTTCGAGTTTTGTCTTTTTTTATCTAATTGCGACATACTTACATTTAGTCATCGTTTCGTCTTGCCTTGAACACGTTACCTTAACTTATCTTATTTTATTTCATTTTAATATAATTTAATTTAGTATATTTTCGATTTTCTTCCTAATTTGTATTTTTTTCTTGCGGTAAACTAATTTTGTGTTTAATTTGTTGGTCATTTCTCTTCTTGCTTTTAATATCTCTGGGATCGTTGTACATTGTGGTTCTTATTTAAATACATTTTATATTTGCCTAAGTATCTCTGCTTTTGCGTCTCGCCTTATTTTAATTTTAGTTACCTTCTTCCAGTTTTGTCTGGTTTTTACTACATTTTGGTTTGTCGGTCTTATTGGCGTACTTGTGACGTTAATACGACCTACACGGCCTCTGATTTAAATTTGTTCATCTTTGGATTTTACTGTAGTTTAATTTTAATTAGCTTTCCCCCTTTCTTTTGGGATTGCTTTCTGGTTTGCCTTTTAAAATTTGGGCCCAGCGAAAGCCAAACAAGACTGCGATCTCCCCGTTTTTCTTTCTTCTATTTTATTTTTATTTTATATTTCTTCGGGGATAGGGGAAGAGCTTCAGCTACGTTTCCACTGACGTCTGCTGCGTACGTAAGTATATGTTTATTTCTATTACTTCATCTTAAGTTGCGTACAGTGGTTCGGAGCCCAAGAAGAATTAGGGAACCGTTGCTGCTGATCGTGAGATTAACGGTCACGTTAAACTACAAGTCTGCCTCCATGATCTGACTGAACCGAGATTCATCAATCATCACTGAACGTGATACGACGACGGTTATCATTAGTTCATGCCTCCTAACTTCGGAATCGGTCGGGGCGCAGCCCTCTGCTCTCTGGTGTTAACGACACTCCACGAATGGCCGGATGGTCGCAAGGTCCTGCTGAAGTTAGTTGTTGAGATACGGTGTGAAGGACAGTGGATATTTTAGAGTTTCCATGACCAGAATGCGCATGGCAGGCGTAGATGCCATGGACGTATAATGCTTGGCGCACAATTCGACTATATTTCCTTAGTGGGGGTCTATCTCGGGCGACCGGATCATAACAGCGTGTTTATGTGTCCTCACGTATCCATTGGTTCAAACGGTCTGGCCAACAAGGCATCTGTATCCCCCCTCTTGTTAGCTAATGTACGTTACGAACCCTCAGCCTCATGCTAACCCACAATGCATCCCCTATCAAACTCAGGCAGGTCCTGGTAATGCCATCTTACATGTCCACAAAGCACTATCTGGTGACCTTCTCCCTCTGTGTAGCTAGAGGATTGGGATGGAGGCGGCCGTATCATTTGCCTAGAGTAAAAATGGGAAATCATGGAAAACCACTTCGAGAACGGCTGAGGCAGGAATTGAATCCACCTCTACTCAGTTTTGCTTCACGAGGCTGAGTGTGCCCCTCAGGCCAGATCTAAATATCTTGGCAGAGCCAAAAATCGAACCCAGACCTCCGGGGGTAACAGCCAAGAATGCTAGCCGCTACACTACCACGACATTTTCTCAATTAGTGAGCCCTGTGGGCTGTTCTCTCACAGTATTGGATGGCATAGAATGCACCTTCTTCCTGTTTGTAAGCAAAACAACCCTCTCCCCCAACACCTGTTCTGGCCTCTCCCACCTGCACCCTTACAGCAGCACAGCCCGTCCCCTCCTCACTGTCAAGAAGCTCTACCTCTAACCAAATCATCTGTCGTGGTGTCCCCCACCTCCAATCATATAATTATAATCTCTATCTTGAGAATGAAACGTGTAACAATTAATGTGACGTGACATCAAAAGCCTATCATGGGAATCGGCAATAAGTTTGAAAACTCGGTACTTAAACACTTGCGTTTTAGGAATTCGACATAGAGATCCAAACTCACGACTGAAGAGGATTTGGGTGCTGTTCTTCGTGACCACGTCTACAACCCGGCCAGAGATACTGTGCCCATTTGGGATTGGCACAAATTGAACCCCGGACCGTTTATAAGAAGATATTTTAGAACTGTATAAAGACCACGAGAAGTAACGAAGAGATTTCACTCAGAAACAGAAACAGAGACATTGCTAGAGGGTGCAGGTGGTCAGTTCAAACACATAAACTCCTATTAGTATGACAGCTTAAAAGGAAAATGCCTTTAGGGAAACCATAAAAGAGCTAGAGGAGTGCATAGTCAAGAGGCCATAAGTAACACTCGAAATTCCAATGAAACAGCAACTTCAGGGAAATTATTGCTTTTCAAGTATGACTGTTATGAGGGAACTATTTACTCGAGAGCAACTTGAGAGGAGGCCCTCCGAAGTGTGAAATCAGCAAAAAAAAAACAAGAAAGAAGAAACTCCCGAGGTAAAACATAACAAAATAAGCTCTCAAAGTTATTAAATCTGAAGTTAGGGGAGAATCAGGGACAACAAAATTCGAAAAGTTGGCAGACCTGAAATTAGACACTTCAAATAATGCTAACTCAGGAAAACGTCATCGGAATGTGAGCGGACTAATATCTGCGGAGGAAACGGAGAATGAGGTCGGCCCCGTCGAGGGGATAATAACTATTTTAATTAATTATAAATAAACCAGCGAACCATTTTCGTTCCGCCAGCCGGCAATTGTAATATTATTACAAATTACACTTGGGATTAAAATTTAAAGAAGATTGGAGCTAGGATTCAGGATTTGAACTCCCGAAGCTCGTCAGGGACTAATTTCTTACCCAAAATGAATAAATAGGCTTAAAACCAGAGCAAAAGCATGAAGTCTCATCAGTTTGTGAGAAGCCTTGGTAGAAGGCACATGACGTCTCATCAGTCTGCGAGAGAGCCGTGCAGAAGGCACGTCGCGTCGGAGTCAGCCAGTCTGTCAGATACTCAGTAGAGGCACGCTATAGTCAAAGTCTGTCAGTTTAGACAAAGCCTTACTGTAGGCATGTAGGGAAAGTTTACTCAGTACGATCATATCAGATCAAGCCTCGATGAAAGTTACGCTAGAAACCGTAATAAAAGACATCAAAGTTCGAAACTCAGAAGGGCAAAAATAGAAGAAAAGTTGCGTTAGGCAAATCAGTAAGTTTTAAGTGAAGCGTAGCAAATTCATATTAGTTCGAGATCAAGTAACGTTCAGATCGTCGGATTATAAGATTCGAAAGCACGCTAGAAACCTTTAAAACGTCAGAGGACGTCGGTTCGAGGAAGCAGAACATTTAAAGGGATAAAAATCCTATAGTATACAGTCTTCACGGAAGACAAAAATAGAAGAAAAACCAACTGTAAGATTGCGCTAGGAGCACCATAAAACAAAGTATAGAGTTATAGTAAATGGACAAATAAAAGCAATAAGTGAAGAAGTTCTATAAAACACTACTCGAGCGGAAGATAGGCACGATACTAGTTGAAATAGAAAGGAAAGAGACTTACCTAAAGGAGGAGAAATAGGAGCAATCACACGTACAAAGCTGTAGAGAAAGAGACCTACCTAAAACATAGGAAGGATAGGAGTAGTCACACGTCCAAACCGGTACGGAAAGAGACTTACTAGGATCATCAGCAACGTGAGGTTACCTACATCGTACGCTGAGATTTGGTCCGTGTGAAAAGTGTCAATAATAATTAAGTGATTTTCTTTTAGTGTCATAAATATTGTAAAGAAGTGTAAAATGTATCAAAATGTATTCGTGTGTAAAGTCAGAGGCCAGAAATTGAAGAAGGTCTACTCGAGTGTGGTGATGGAGTGTTGAAGGAACCATATTGGGTGAATCCATCCAAAGATCATGTCATGAGCTGGAAAAAGGGTGAGTCAAAAATGTATATAATGTATCATATGCTATTCAGTGGATTTATGTATGAAATGTATGCACAATGAATAATCAAATAATGTTAAGATGTCGAAGGGCAACCGCCAAGACGGTTTGCAAAAGTGTGAAGAATAATTAAAAAAGTGCAAAAGGTAATAATAATAATGAAAACCCGTAAAAATGGTTAAATGATAATGAAATGAAATCTGGAAGGAGGAATCGATTATAATAATGTAAATGGCAAGGAAATTATATGCCAGATAAATGAAAGTAACGTAAATGAAATAAGCACCGTTAGAATAATAATAACAATAATAAATATTGAGTTTTATACTCCGAAATAATAAATATTGAGTTTCATACTCCGAAATAATAAATATTGAGTTTTACACTCCGAAATAATAAGTGTTAGAGTAAATAATTGCATTCCGCAAGTTAATAATGAAGTAATGAATATTAATAAAAATGATATTAATAAACCCGAGTTGAAATGATCAAATAATTGAGATAATTGAAGTACGTGGAATAATTAAAGTAATTGAAGGATCGTTGGGGATACCATAAAATAATAATATAATAACGCTATTCAGCAAATGATAAAAGTAATATGCTAAAAGTAATAGGTGAAAATCGAACACCGTGAAAATGAAGTAGGAAGTTATAAGCTATAGGCCATGTTAAAGTAAATGCTAACGCGAGCAAAGTTGTTGGAATTGCGATGACGATCCAAGTTGTATTAAAGTTGTGTTGCCGAAATAGGCCTGTAAAGAATGAATAAAATAAAGTTATGATAGCAAATGAAATAAATATGTCCTGTAACGTGCATAAGTTGAGAGATCAAAGAGGATAATTGTCGGAAAGTCGTCGGTATTGTGTTGTTACGAGGGTGTGACCCACCTGATCGAACAGGAATTCGAGTCAGAGGTATTATAGTTGGAAGTCGTCGGTATTATTGTTGTTACGAGGGTGTGACCCACCTGATCGAACAGGGATTCGAGTCAGAGGTATTATACTTGGAAGTCGTCGGTATTATTGTTGTTACGAGGATGTGGCCCACCTGATCGAACAGGGGATTCGAGTCAGAGGTATGTGTTGCAATCTAAGTCCCGTCGGGCAATTGCTGAGTATGAATATGTTAATCTGGAAAGTATCAGTGCTTCTACGAGATATGATTACAACTGGAGAGGCGTAAAATATGTCTCTGAGCCTAGAATCATATAGTCTATACTTTGCCAGCATCGTAATGTTATATCCGACCAAATAAAGTGTGTGAAATGAATGATACGGTAGTCGAAGCAAGGATGATGATGATATCTTGTCTGCACCCAATAAATATGTAATGCGTTGTGATCTCCAATTATGGCACTGATTACAAGGAAAGTGAAATGAATAATGAGTCAATGAAGGATAAAGTCAATGAAATAATGTAGTAACTTGGATTCTCATACGCCTTCTGTTTTAGAAGAAATAAACATTTGAAAGTTTTAAAGGGAATGAATGGAGCGAGGACAAGGTCGTAAATCACAGTTAAGCAAGGGTGTGAGGGAGGTCTAGCCGCCCAGCAGACCGTCTCTAAATGCGAGGGGAGAAATACAATGGACGTTTTTATACAAAGGTTGTGGTTGCTGAATAGATATTAAGGCGTTGTAGCGGAATATGCAAATTCGTAAATTAAAGGTGCTATGATGTTGTGAAATAAATAATTGAATTGGGGGGTTTCTGAAAATCATCCCCACATTAAATTTGTAGAAATCTGATAATATTTGACCATAGTAGTCAAAGAATAAGTTGATCACTAAATATTCGATTCCTGCCTAGAAGAAATATATGAAATACAAACGGGTTAACTCATAATTGATTTTGCAAGTAACTGAATAATTGTGTAGTGATAGCATATGGTACATCATTTATAAACCACCCTACTGCATGGAGAGAAATTGCGAGCGGACGTGAATTCGAGGATGTGGCATGCATTTGTTTTAAAGTGTTGATTTGTTGTGAAAACTAAGGCTTACCGGTCGAGGTAATATAATTAAAAATGAATGATAATAAAAAGATTCAAAGTAAAATAAGAATAAATCAAACCCAGAAGGGATGTTGATAATACGGTTAAATGTCCGTAAAGCCTTAGAGTAAGATTGTATGAAATGATAGGCATGCTCTATGCCTAAATAAATAATATGTTGCGAAAAGGAAATGTAGATTGACACTTAAATATAACTGATATCTAAGCAAGATAAAGCGATAGTGTAAGATTATGTGAGTTTATGAGAAAGATTATGTATTTTTGATGATTTTTATATTTGGATTTTCCAAATATTGATGTTTTGTAGATAGTTTTGTATTATTCCTGGGAGTTCTTATAAATAAACTCATGTCATTTGTAACATATTTGTTTTCAATTTAGTCTTGTAGATCCTGAAAAGTGCTATCATATCAAATGTAAGATCACGTTGTGGGTTGGACGTAACATGCCCCGAACCGCAGCAGCAAGCCAGGTCGTGATTAGGCATTTCCTTACAATATGGGTACAATACCCAGTAACTGTTCTGCTGTATATCTCTTCCAAGCTGAGGTCTACATAGGCATAAATTTATATTCAAATAATGGTAATGGTTGTTTTAATTTTGGCTTTTAATTTAATCTTAGTCGAAAACGAATATCATAAGCCTTATATTGGAGGAAGATCAATATTACTTGGGGCGTTCAAAAATGATTGGCACTACAATTTGTTTCCGATCAGAGGAATCATTTATTGAACAAACTCATTCAGATTACATTACAGGTATTCCCCGCCAATGTCTATGAACTTTGTCCATCGTTCTGGCAGCTTCCGTAATTGCGTATCAAACCATTCCTTGCGGGGTATCCAGGTGCCACTGTTGGACAACTGCATGGAGTTCGGCATTTGACGTGAACTTCTTACCCCGCATGCCCTCTTTCATTGCGTCGAATAGGGCATAACTGCTAGGAGCCAGATCCGGTGAATATGGAAGATGTGGCAGGACAGTAAACCCTAGTTCACGAATGGTGGCAATGGTCTGGTGACTGGCATGTGGCCGCACATTGTCTTGATGAAGATGAACACCACGGCCCCATTTGCCATGGCGGCGTTGTTGAATGCGTCGGCAGAGTTGGTGCAGTGAATTGCAGTACCGATCTCTGTTGATGGTCGTACTGGGAGGGAGCCAATCCACCAGAATGATCCCTTTCTGGTCCAAGAACACAGTTGTCACTAGTTTCCGAACGAATAGTCCCGACCGCGACTTCTTGGGACGAGGTCTCCCAGCATGCTTCCACTCCATAGGCTGGCGTTTCTTTTCAGGAGTCTCGTGGAAAAACCATGACTCGTCGACGGCGACCAGCTGCTCACAGAATGCCTCTGGATCTGCACTGTACTGTTGCAACAACTGTTGGGATATCTCCAGACGCTTCTGTTTCTGCGCACTGGCGAGGGTATGCTGCACCCATTCTGCACACACCGTCTTCATCTTCAATTCTTCATGGATTATGGTGTGGAGGGTGCTTTTGCGTTTTTCAGCACGGTCCCTGCCGTCTTTGAAATCGGTCACCCAACGAAACACGGATCTGCGACTTGGTGCTGCCTCCACGATTATGGCTGCTAACCTTGTGTCAATGTCTGAAGCAGTCACGCCTTCCCACAAGAGAAACCACACTGTCCACATTTGCCCATGCTTGTCGGCTTCGGTGTTGTTTCGTCGCTTTCCATAAGAGTACTCGTACGTCGGGATATTTGCCGCTTCAGTGCGCTACCCATGGGAAGCAGCAACAGCATCTGGTGGCATTTGACAGTACTATAGTCGATCTGCACGCTTACATCGAAACCCATTTCAAACGGCTATTTTTCTGGAGTTTTAGGAGGAGTGCCAATCATTATTGAACGACCTAAATATTTATAAGCTATACTTACGATTTAGACAAGACCTGTTCTCTTTCCGGAATAATTTCGGCGTTGACAATGTGCATGATGAAGAGTGAAAGCCGCCCCCACTCATCGTCCAGTCAATTCCTCAGTGTTGAGACGTAAAGTCAATTCCCAAAGGCGTTACTCGTCATATTGCGCACGTATCGCACGCCATTCCAAAGCTGCATTTCAGAGCCAAGGTGGCCTGACGCTGACCTGCTTCACCCAAACACTCGGGCGCTGTGAGAACGCATGAGCTTTAAAACTTTTACCCTGTGCCCCCAACAATCTTGTTTGCCTTTTGCGAAGATACAAAAGTAGTTTAGCGTTTCGATTCCCCACTTGGGTTTGGACTATTACATTTCCGTATCTACCTCCCCTCGTTTCTACTATGTTGTCCCTGAAGCATATATAAATATAAATATAAATATAAACATAAATATAAATATAAATATAAATATAAATATAAATATAAATATAAATATGAATATAAATACAAATATAAATATAAATATAAATATAAATATAAATATAAATATAAATATAAATATAAATATAAATATAAATATAAATATAAATATAAATATAAATATAAATATAAATATAAATATAAATATAAATATAAATATAAATATAAATATAAATATAAATTATGCTTTTATTTATATTGCGCACATCACGCAGGCGAGGTGACGTGAAATCCTTCCCTACTTCGCCGCATCATGGCTCTGATTGGTGGTGCATAAGTCTCGCTATGCACGTAAACGTTAAGCGCTGGAGACGTCAACCTTTGTCGATCCTTCAAGCTACAACTCGCCACTGGTACAACTCCTGCTTCACGTCATCCTCGCTGGAAGTTTCGAAGCTCCTTGATAACCTAGTCTGTACTTCTTCCCTAGCGCCGCTGGACTGCTCGCTTCGCTCACAGCCAGCGGTTTCAAAACAGATTAGCAGCAGCTCATCGTTTCATTCCACTTACAGACGACCATCTGTCTCCTGGGTTGCTGCTCCAAGTCACGTCTTACGTCAGCCTAGACAACCGTTCCCTTCTTCCAGGAACGTCCGCGGCCTCCTCTAATCTACAGCCAGGAAGTTGTCAAGGAGGCTAGGTCTCACTCCACAGTACACATCACCGTCCAGTGATGCTTTCCCAAATCAGCCACAACAAGGCTACCGTTTAATTCTCCGCAATGTCAAACTTCGCAAGTAAAGGATCATTAATTGTGCCGATGTGAGTCAGCTTAAGCAGTTTTTAAGCTAAATTTTGAACTACGTACAAGAATGGACTTTTCTTCTACAATACATCAATATTACATATTTTATGTATAATTTATTACAATATTATTTATTTATTTATTTTATTTATTAATCAAATCACAAACTACAGCTATGCTAGCACTTCACGCGTGTACAAATAACAACCAAATACCAAAAGTAAAATATAAAATAAAATTTAACAATTCACCAAACAAAACAAGTCCATATCAAGAGTTGGTAGAATGTCCTTGCTCGTAGTCGTGTCGTCAATGGCCATACCGTTTAAGTTCTCATTCGCCTGCTTCAGGAATGTCCTCTTGTTTGTGGATATGTCCAACTCGCGTTTACTTGCTATGCTCTTGTACAGGGATGATAGACCTATGCGGTTTTGCAAGGATCTTTGGATTATGGAATGTTAAGTGTGTGGAATGTGCAGAATATCTTTGAGCCTGGTAGAACGGGAAGGGGCTCTTAGTTTGAAAAGTGACAGCAGGTGGACCGAACGGCAATGGCCATTTAAAATAGAATTTAGGAAGGACAGGTCAGTTACCTGTCGTGTCGTGTTGAGGAGAGGGATGTTTATGGCTGAAAGTACCTGCTGAGTGGTGAAGTATCTAAACCTTGGAATTCTGTTCCTTGCAATGGCAGCAAAGAAGGATTGAATTCTGTTTAATTCAGCTATGTTTGACGGGAAAGCAGTGGTTAGCAATGAGCTAGATTATTGAGAGGTAATAGAGGCGAAGAGTTGTGGGATTTGATATTTGTGAGAAGCGGTAGAGTATGCCAAGGAATTTCATGGCTTTGGATAAAGAATGTTGTATGGTGTTACGGCTGTGAGTTTGTGTCATCGCTCGCCGCATGAGTCACAACTGCCCCAGGGCTGGAATGTGCCCTGCCTCGTGTATTGCGTGCGCCATATACAACAGGGATACTAGGACAAAGGGATGGTCCAGAATATTCGTGACTCAGCCAGTGGAGGAAGCTTCGAGAAGCCGTGAACCCTGGATGGGTCTAGCATTTATTGAGTCACCGGCCTGCTATATAAGAGCGACCTGTCAAGCAGTGGTTGTTGTGTTTTACGAGCTAGTGCAAGCGTTTATCCTGAGCGACAGAAGTGTGGTGACTTGCGAAACCCCTAGTGAAGCCGATTCTCTTGACAGCGAGGGAGTGAGAAGCTTACAGGGGACTGCCTGTGTTTTGAGCGAGTGCGACAGAGGTCATTGTGGCGAGTTGCAAAACAGTGAGTGACAGACCTAGTGCAGCTATTTCCAGCCAGCGTACGGAGCGAGAGGATTAACTGTGGTCTGTTGACAAGTGAAAGGGGAAGTGTTCTCGCCGTGAGGAAACTGGAGTAAGGTATTAATTGCTTGTATTTATTGATGAGTATTGTACCTTTCTGGCCTCAATAAAGTTAATTATTTCTTTAAAGCAGTAATTGGTGTTGTGCTTTCTACCCACCGTAATCCAGTTAACAAAGGGGGGGGGGGGGGTGGCACGTAACAATATGTTCTTAAAATCTTAGCTGGTTGTCGAATATGACCCCGAGATCTCGCTGATGCGCAACTGCGATAAAGGGCCTGTCAAGTAAGGAATATGTTGTAGGTACTGGGGCATTGCGTAGGGTAATTGTTAAAAAGCTGCATTTATCTGGGTTTGGTTTCAACTTCCATGTGCGGCACCAGTCGGATAGAGCGTTAAGTGAGGACGGAAGGAGTGCGGCGTCGGCTGGTGTCTTAATTTCCTTCAAAATCTTGCAGTAATCTGCGAGGAGTAGAGTATCGGTTGTGTCAAGAGTTTGGATGGTAGGTCGTCCATATAATGAAAATAAAAGAGGCCCAATGGCACTGCGTTGTGGGACGCCGGGGAGCACAGGTAACCAAGGGGAAAAAGTGCCTGGTATTACGACTCTCTGTTATCGGTTCTGTAGAAAGCCGGCGTGGAGTGTCATGTATATTGAACCGTTCAGCGATTTTTTGTAGTATTAGGGTATGGTCTATTGAATCAAATGCTTTCGATGTACCTACGTAGCAGATATCGAGCTGGGATCTTTCTGCAATGGCATGTGTTGCATAGCTGTGGATAGAGGCCAAGTTAGTGAGGCACGAGCCTCCAGGAACGAAGCCATGCTGGCTGGTTGAAGTATATTCATTCATTCATTCATTCATTCATTCATTCATTCATTCGTTTATTTGCAATTGGGGGTGTGTCCCCCGGTGGCAAATTAGATATACATAACAAATAAATAATTGGACATATCAATATTCACTAACAATTAAACTGGAGTATTTACACAAATAGTCAGTCTTTTCTTAAATACACCTATATGTTTGGGAAAAGGCTCTAAGACTGCGGCAGGTAGAGAGTTCCAATTATCAATGGCACGGTTTACGAAAGAATATTTACCATAATTTGTTCGCTGTGGTCGGCCCTTAACTTTGAAAGGATGATCGCCCCTACACATGTAAGTAGGCTTTTCCATACGTTTGCTAAACTCACCCCATGCTGGTTGATTTGTATACGTGTTGTACATAGCGCAGAGTCTAGATTTCATCCTCCTAGCCTCAAGTGATTCCCACCCAAGTTTCTTTAACATACGGCTCACACTGCTCCTGGGATTAAAGTCACAGAGCACAAATTTAGCGGCCTTTCTTTGTACCATTTCCAACTCATTTATGAGCCCTACCTGATATGGATCCCAAACCGCCGAGGCGTATTCCAGAATAGGTCTTACAAGTGACAAATATCCTAATTCTTTAGCAGAGGTACTACTTCCTTTTAATACCCTCATCACAAAGTGCAGGGATTTGTAAGCTTTAGAAACTACACATCCTATATGACTACTCCATTTCATATCATTTCTTACGTGAACGCCCAAATATTTGCAAGAATCTTCTTCTACAAGCATTTCCGAGCCAATGTTATATTGAAAATCTTGCTTTCGCACTTTCCCTATTTTTATTAGACTACATTTTCTTGTGTTTATTTTCATTTTATTTTCAATCGCCCACTTATAGACCAGGTTCAGGTCATCTTGAAGTACTGCATTGTCTTGTGAGTCATGTATCTTTCGATATATTACACAATCATCCGCAAACAATCGACAGTCACTGCGAATCCCATTTGGTAAGTCATTTATAAACGCCAAAAATAACGAAGTTCCGATTACGCTGCCCTGAGGGATAACCGACGTTACGGTAATTTCATCCGAGAATCGGCCTTCAACTTTCACTTTCTGGGAACGACTCGTCAAAAATTCTTGGATCCATAAAATTACTCTTCTATCAATCTTCGTCGAAACTAATTTATGGAGTAGCATGTCATGCGGCACGACATCAAATGCCTTCACAAAATCTATAACTACGGCGTCGACTGAAACTCCATCGTCTAACGATTCGCTAATATCTTGAAAAAGTGATAGCATCTGACTTTCGCATGAGTAACCTTACCGAAATCCATGTTGCCTATCATTAAACCACGATAATGTTTCCCACTGTTCCCTCAAGTAGTCGCAAATGAGATGCTCCATCTGTTTACAAACGAAGGACGTAAGACTAACCGGCCTGTAGTTGCCCAATTCAAGTCTGCTCCCTCCCTTAAATATTGGGACTACCGTAGCTCTTTTCCAGTCATCCGGGATTTGCGCATTGTTTATGGACACATTAAGCATCACCTCTAAGTATCGTGCCACGGCCCTACCTCCTAGTTTAAGTACTTCACTAACAATATTATCAGGACCCTTCGATATATTGTAACGTAATTTTTGTATTAGCTTTACAATTGCTGACTGGTTTATTTGGAGAAGTGGAGCCCCTGAATCACCGTTAAGGTCCAACACACAGCTATTGGATTTATTGAACACACTACCATAAAAGACATTTAATTCATTAGCAATGGCTTGATTCTCAGTAATTAATTTACCCTCACCGGACATTATCATCGACAAATTATTTGAATTTCCCTTTCTTCTCTTAACATAACTGTAAACATTTTCCACCCATCTCTTCCCGAACCAAGTAAACCTTGCATACCCGTATAATTGTCATGAGCAGCCCTCTTTTTTTTAAGACGAGCTCTCTTGATAAGGACTTAAATTTCAACAGATACTTGTCACTATAAGCCTCCGTGGCTTAGGCGGCGGCACGCCGGCCTCTCACCACTGGGTCCGTGGTTCAAATCCCGGTCACTCCATGTGAGATCTGTGCTGGACAAAACGGAGGCAGACAGGTTTTTCTCCGGGTACTCCGGATTTCCCTGTCAAAAATTTCATTCCAGCAACACTCTCCACTATCATTTCCTTTCATCTGTCATTCATTTAATCATTGCCCCAGAGGAGTGCGTCAGGCCTCGGCAGCCGGCACAGTTCATATCCTCGCCGCTAGATCGGGGCTTCATTCATTCCATTCCTGACCAGGTCGGAGACTGGAAGCAGGCTGTGGATTTTCATTTCACTTGTCACTATCATGTCTTTCATGGTATAATTTCCTAATTTTCCGTTTAAGACTCCTGATTTCCCGTGTGTAATACTCAGGATCTGGGTTTTGTTTCAGTAATTTAAATGGAACAAATTTATCAATAGCGCTATTTAAAATTTTCAAAAAGTTATTACACAGGATATTAATGTGATTTCTTTCCGATGCCCATCCTACAAATAGCTCATTCAAATACCCATGAAATTTGACCCGATCCGCCCTGCGATACTGGAATATGATCTTATTTGCTACATCAGAGTCTAATTTTGTAATGTCACCGTATCTAATATTTAATTCAACCCCAGAATGGTCACTAATTCCTGGTACTTTCAGACAGTTAATATACAGCTCCACAGGCCTTACGAGATAAACATCTAAGGTATTATTGCCTCTAGTTGGGAAGTCAACTACTTGGGAAAATCCACCCTCCCTTAAGAATGTGTTGCAGCGCTATGAGCTTGACCACAGCTAGTTGACTCACCAGATCAGTCTACTTTGGGAAGGTTTAAATCTCCGGCAATTATTATGCTCTTTTTCATAGCATTACCCGTACAAGTTTTATCATACAATGTGTCGAGAAGCGAAAAGTTACGTTTCGTTGCTCTATACGCCCCTATCACCTGAAGAGGGAATTTATTCCCTTTATCCGAAATTTGTACACATAACATTTCATGATCCATATCAGCCCACTTTAAGAAACTAGCTATATTTTTGCGCACACAAATAAATAGCCCACCCCCTCGATTCCCCCGATCCCTTCTGTACATTTCGTAGGTCCCTTGAATTATTTCATTACTATTTATATCCTCATATAACCAAGATTCAGTATCAATGACAATGTCCGGAGAATACGTCTCTACAAGATTCCAAAATTCAATTAAATTATTTCCTAAACTCTGACAATTAACCTGCAGTAATCTTAGAGTCTTACCTCCGCAGAAAATATACCGAAGTAGCTCCTTCTGTTCCCGTCGGCTGGCAACCTCTGGACCTGCTGCTCCTCACAATGGCCGGCACGAACCGATGACCCTGTCATGTAGGCTCCCTAGGTTGAAAGCGCCCCGTCGATTTAAATGCAGCCCGTCTCGGGCGAAGTCACGGCCACCAATCCAGCAGTCAGCATCTACGTACACTAATCCCAGTTGTTCACAAACCCAGTCCATGCGGTCATTTACAGTCTTAACTCGCCTTAACTGAACATCTCCCCGCCGAACAATGCCACTCATTATAATTTTTGCATTTCTAAACTTGCTTTTAGCTTTTCTGCCTAGTTCGTAGAGCTCCCCCATGATGTAATCAGCCGTAGCCCTCTTCTTCAAATCGTTCGTCCCAACATGGAGCAACAACACTTTAACTTTGTCACAGTCCTCTAAATTTGCTTCTTCCACTTGTTGGGCAAGCTGGTCAATTTTAATCCCCGGATAACACCGCACTTTCGCACCTGATTTCCTCGAGATATTCGCACTCCATCGTATCAAAGAATCACCCATTATGATAACGTCATCCTCAGTTTGCTCCTGCACGCCCTCTTCCACACTGATCCCAGTAGAAAGCCGTTCAGTCACATCCTTCACCGTTTCCTCTGATTCACGAAGCTTTGTTCTAAGTCCCTGTGTTATTTGATCCCTTGCTTTGATTTGCACCCTCAAACAGTCCGGCGTATCACATACTTTACAAAACCAATTCCCGACATCACAATCCTCCTTCTTGACCTTAATACAGCCGAAGTGAAACCATTTCTCACATAGTCCACACTGAACACCGTTCTTCAATGTTTTACTGCACGTCGAACACTTTAATGCTGCCACTGGATCATTTGCCTGATTCACATTTGGAGTAACAGGGCCTGGATTCACTTCCACTCCACCAATAACTAACAACGCAGCTATCACTAGGGCTATAAACCACAAGTTACTAGGTCCCGTACGCACACACAAACACCGGAAATCCCGACTACCCTTCGCATACCACAGTACGATCCTCGCGCGATAACACTCCAGAGAACAACCCATTTCAGCACACCTGAGAGCTCGGGAAAAACACGACCTTTCACTTTGACTGCCAACTGCCAAAAGACAGGAGAGATTGGTGGATTATTTTTTCAAATATAAAGGATAGTGTGGGTAGTATAGAGACTGGTGGGTCGGATGATACGTTTGTTTTGTCCCCAAATTTCAATATAGGGACAATGTTGGCCTGCTTCCAGGCAGTGGGAAAATAGAAATTGGCAAGGCTCCTGTTGAATAGATTGGAAAGCGGTGTACAGAGAACAGTGGCTGTGTTTTTCAGGAAGATGGGACTAATATCATCGGGGCCGGTAGCTTTGTTGGTGCGGAGAGATTGAAGTAGACTGAGAACTTCATTTGGCAATGTTGTTATTTTTGATAAAATGCAATTTGCTGCTGTTTCTACCGGTGGAAGGGTTGATTTTGGGTGGGAGTGGAAGTATTTTCAAAGAAATACCTGTTGAATAGCTTATTGCGATCTGGTCCATCCGCTGTGGTTCCCTGGTTAAGCTCATATATGTCGTTAGAGTCTTCGGTCTTTCGACTGGTTTGATAGAGCTCTCCATGCTTCCCTGTCCTGAGCTAAACGTTTCATCTCTACATAGCTACCACACCCTACATCCGAGGCAATCTGTTTAACATGCTCTAACCTTGGTCTACGCTTCCAGTTCTTATCCTCGACCCTTACTTCTGTAACTAAGTTTGCTGTTCCTGGGTGTCTTAGTATGTGTCCTACCACCCTATCTCTTATCTTCATTACCAGTCGACAGAAACATCTCTCCTTTCCCACTCGTCTTAATACCTCTTCATTCGTAACCCTGTCGACCAATCTTCACCATTCTCCTGTAACACCACCTTTCAAACGCTTCAATTCTCCTCTTTTCTGCTGCTCTAATAGTCCAAGTTTCACTTCCGTCGAGTGCCATGCTCAAGACAAAGGCCTTCAAAAATGACTTCCTAATACCTAGAACTATATTCGATGTCAATAGATTGCTGTTCTGTAGAAATGCTTTCATTTCCTGTGCTAACCTATTTTTTATATCCTCTTTGACTCGTTCATCACTGGTTGTTTTGCTTCCTAAGTAACAGAAGTCACCTACTTCCTTTAGCTTTTCATCTGCCAATTCGATATCCATAGGGGTTTCTGATTTCTTTCGACTGCATTCTAATATTTTTGTTTTACATTTATTAATTTTCACCATGAATTCTTTCCTCAAGACAGAATCCATACCATTTAAAAACTCATTCAAATCCTCTGTTGTGTCAGCTAAGATGACGATGTCATCAGCAAATCACAGAGTTGAAGTTATTTCTCCTTGAATCTTTACTCCTATTTTGAAATTTTCTCCAATTTTCTTCATTTCTTGTTCAATGTATAGATTGAAAAGTATGGGTGATATGTTGCAGCCTTGCCTTATATCTTTCTGAATACCAGCTTCTCTCTCATGTCCTTCAGCTCGAATGACTGCTGTCTGGTTTCTGTATAAATTGTAGAGCACCCTCCTATCCCTGTACTTTACAAAATGTCAAATCATTTACTCCAATAAACGTTATCAAAAGCCTTTCTAAGCCTAAAAAAGCCATGAACGTTCTCTTATCCTTCCTTATTCTAGCTTCCAAAATCAGCCCAAGACTTAGTACAGCTTCCCTTGTTCCTACGTTTCTCATGAAGCCAAACTGGGCTTGACCCTACTATGTTTCTATCTACCTTTCCATCCTCTTGTTAATTATTTTAGTCAGGATCATTGAAGCATGAGTGATCAAGCTGATTGTACGGTAATCCTCACATCTGTCAGCTCCTGTTTTATTCGGTATAGGGATGATAACATTCTTCTTGAAATCAGAGGGTACCTCACCTGTCTGATAAATGCTACACACCAAGTGAAATAAGCTGATCAGACCTTCATCACCTATGCAGCTTAGCAACTCGATCAGTTCATCATCTCTGCCTGGTGCTTTGTTCCTGCTTCAGTCTTCCAATGCTCTGTCAATTTCTGATTTCAATATTAAATCTCCTTTCTCATCCTCATCAATTTCCTCTTCCATTTCCAAAACATGATTCTCAATCTCCTTTCCCTTATACGAACACTCTATGTAAGCTTTCCATCTCTCAGCCTTTTCTTTCCCATCAGCTAGACGTTTTCCATCTGCGTCCTTAATATAACAGCACTTAGTCTTCCTTTCCCCAAAAGTACCTTTAATCCTTCGATAAGCTGTATCTACCTTTCTAAATTTCAGTCAATTTTCTATACCTGCACATTTCTCTTTCAACAATTCACCTTTTGCTTCCTTGCACCGCTTGTTAACCTCATTTGTCAGACTTCGGTATTCTGATTTTCTCCTTTCATCTCTTTCAATCTTGTGTTTTCGTCCATTAATAGTATATCCTGGGTGATCCATAGTTTTCTACCTGTTCTTTCTCTTCTACCAATGTTTCCTTCTGCGGATTTTGTTATTTCATTTTTCAAAAGTGCCCATTGCTCTGCAATTTTAGCTTGTTCAAGGGTTTTCATTAGTCTTTCCTTTATACTCGTCTTGAATCGTTTCTTCACGTCCTTTTCATTCAGTATGTCTATATCCCACCTTTTTGGTTTTTAACTTTTCTTCAATTTATTAAACTTAAGTCTGCATTTCTTAACAACCAGATTGTGGTCAGAGTTTATGTCAGCACCGGGATAATGTTTTCAATCCACAATCTGATTTCGAAAACTCTGCTTGGCCATAATGAAGTCGATTTGGTAACGCCCTGTATCTCCTGGTCTCATCCATGCATATATTCTTCTCTTGTGGTTTTTGAATAAGGAGTTAGGTAGACCAACTCATGGTCGGTGCAGAATTCCATCAACCTGCTCCCTCGATCATTCCTTTCACCTAATCCGAATTTTCCTACGATTTTCTCTTCTCTTATTTTTCCTACCACAGTATTCCAATCTCCCATTACTATCACATTTTCATCACCCTTTACATACCTCAGACCTTCATCTATTTCTTCCTAGACCTTTTCAACATCTTTAGCTTGACTAGTAGGCATATAGACTTGTACCACTTTTGTGCACTTTGGTTTCGTATTGATTTTTGCTACAATAATCCATTCACTATATTGCTCATAAGATTCTACCAGCTGTCCGAGTTTCCTAGTCAATATGAGACCAACCCCTGCTTGGCCATTGTTTGATTTAGTTCTAATGATCCTATAGTCTCCTGACCAAAAGTCCTGATCTTCCTGCCAGCGTATTTCACTAATCCCAAGCAAATCCAACCTCACCCTATCTATTTCCCTTTCTAAGTTTTCTAACCTTCCACTGCATATCAGACTTCTAACATTCCACGCTCCGATCCGTAGAATATCAGATTGTCCCTTTGCCATTTCTGTGTTTATTTTATGATTCGGATGTATTACTTTTAATAAATTCATACTCACCATGTACATTAATTAACATTATATAAGGTTTCAATATGCTAAATAATAATTATCACTGTAAAATAAGTCAAGCTAGTATTGTAGCTCATAAGGAATGTGAGGCGGAATTGGTTACGCCTTGTAGAAATGGATATGCCCATGAGGGAAGGAACTGTGGAATTATTCCGAGAATAAGGCGGTCAGTGCTAATTTCCTTGATGGACATTCCCCCAGTAAGGAAATATCGCACCAAAAGGGGGAAATTATAGGGAAAGTGTTTCCTTATGAGTAGCACTCTTATTGGTTACTTGTGAAGGAAATGCTTTAATGACTTCTTAAGAAATACTGACTGGCTAGCTAAGAATAATTTGTGAACTGCATATAACTGTCAGGTACGCAACTGAGACGTCGTGTGCTTTCATTCTCTACAAGTACTACGTCTATATTACTGTGATACTCTTTCGATGAATATGTTTGTATCTCTACGAGATATCACGGTTCTAACCAGTGGAGATATGTGTGCAGTGTATATCGAAGTAGACTCTAATACAGTCATGTGAGTAAAAAATTGATATTGAGCCTGGGTCCCAAAATGTAGCTAACATATTTACCTCATCTTCTTGGGAGGATATCATCAGGGCAAATGCCCTTGCCCTAAAGAATGAACTTGTATTAGATTGACTCGTACCGAGGTTGATCTTATCAGTGAGATAGTGAATGGATATCTAATGATGTGTCGCACTGTGCACACAACGAAGTGATAGCAGCAAGCAGCTGTAACAACGCAATAATGCAGGTCTTGGGTTCATCTGTCACCATATAAGGATGTACGAATCAAAGATCTGTTTAGTTGGTTACGTAAGGACAACGCGATGTTATCTGCACAGGTGAGTGAGTACCAATGCTTCGTCTAAATGGGCTATTTCTGATTTGTGTAACTGTGGAAATTATGTAAATTCCTGTTTATTCTTTTGAATATACTGTTTAGACTGTGCATTTTAAAATTAATTTCTTCTTTGGCATCCTTCCTATTCATACATTTAAGTGGGTAAGGTAAGACTCAATATTGACGATCAGATCTGCAATTCCTGTCGTCTACTGACTTGAGATTAAAGAAGATCTATGCTATAGCATGTATTACTTCAATTCATTGCATTTATTTTCCAACCCGGTGCCCAATATGCTAAAGTGATTCACGTTTTGATAGAGTTCAATAGTTACATAAATTTATTTCATAAATTGAAAGCATTTCAGCAAATCATGTCACAAGTAAAATCAGAAGAATATTGATATTACATTTTCAGCAACCAAAAGTTAAATTGAAATAATCAAGTTTGGATAATCATCTAAATCCTAACTATGAAGATAGAACATTCAATAATTTTCATCGAATTAAAGCCAGTATCTAAGAATACATGTCAGTACTCTCCTAGTCATGCCACACTATTTTGCTCACAATTTGTAATTCTATTTATTTATCATAAGGCCTCTCTATCGTACCCACTACTTTAACTGTTAAATTGGGGTACCGGTATCAGGCCTTGCAGCTCTTATCAGGCATCAGTGCCTGCATTTTCCATGTGTAAGTTAACAGTTTGATCTAAAAAGTATTTAGTTTTAAAGCAACAAATTGTTTATGTGTGGAATTCCCACTTCTTTCTTTCTTCCTTTCTTTCTTTCTTTCTTTCTTTATTTATTTCATTCTCTCTCTCTCTCTCTTTCTTTCTTACATTCTTTCTTTCTTTCTTTCTTTCTTTCTTTCTTTCATCGATCAATATTGCCAACTTTGTCAAGTTTACCACACGACTCTTCCATCAACCTTCCATCTCCCTTTATTTTGCCAATCGCGAAATAATCCAAAAGTTAAACTAGACTATGCAAGTTGTTATGCTTTCATTCATTCATATGGTTAGTGCTAACTTCGTGGTTTAACCTCTGTTGGACGACGTAAGCATTGTTCGATATTTAATGTATCATACTGTACCCGATATGAGCTTGGGACTATCGGCTACGCTGACATGTTGAAAGTATGTGTCTGGAGAGAATGCGATAGCGAAGGAAATTTTGGGTTCTTTGGAAGTTTGGTAAGAGGGAGTGACGCACCAGATCATGACACGCAAGGAGGTCATTTATTTATTTATTTATTTTATTTTCTTATTTCCATGCCTCCAGGAATAGAAGAAGAGAAAAGGAGAATTTCATTTAATATTGCTTACTATATTTGGAAACCCTTTGGAAAGTTACGTATTTGGCGCCCCAGTCGCTGGGTATGTGACGTCACGGCGGGCGTGACGCAACACCAACCGCGGCAGGGATGGTTGATCACGTGCTGAAGGAGAAAGAGGAGAAGGAGGGGTGAGAAGGAGTCCTTGATCGGCTGGCCGCAGAGAGTGACTTGTTTTTCTTTGTGCGAGAGAGTAACTTGTTTTCTTTCGTTGTGCGAGTGAGTGAACTCATTTTATCTAGTGCTGAATACCATCGGTTCCAACAAGCTAGTCGACAGTTCATAATTTTACGGTATCAGTGTGATACAGAAAACTTTGTGTAAGCGAAGTAACAGCATGATTTCAACCGAGTTCGGGGTAGCATACAAGCTGGACTTTGCGTATTATATAGCAACGTTTATCACAGCATGTTGAGGCAGCCGATATGACTGGTTTCATTAAATCTAGTACAGTTCACGGACATGCACAGGCGACTTTACAGAATGCATTCCTACTGTAACACAACGTTCAATATAACATGCATTTACAAGCTTATAACTTGGTGAGATTTAGACGTTACATTTCGAGGCACAGTTCTTCATCCATTAGCCAAATGAACCTAGGCGACCACGAGGTGTCGGAGCTTAACAATTCATCTGGTCCCCAAATGAACATAGGGGACCACGAATTGTCGGGACTTTAACAGTTCTTCTATTAGTCAAATGAACACAAGCGACCACGAGTTGTCGGAACTTTATATTGAATCATAGATTAGTCAAGTGGATATAGACAATAACTTCAGACTAGAACATTGTTTTATGTGCCTACAAAGTGAACACTTACACGACCACAGGGTGTTTGAAAATAATTTGCACATTCCACATAAAATTTTCTTTCGACACTTAACATAAAATCTTCAGTGCATTTATACACTGACTTCAGCATACACTTCTGGAACAGTGGCGAACATTGTGGACAACATAATGGGGCACCCATTCACGATGAACAATCAAATGTTTAACGGAATATTGTGGAGTTTCTTTACAACATGGACACTTCCAACTTTAATACACGTATGGGGCACTAAACATAGAAGAGGCATTATGGCAGAGCGGAATGGCGGTCCAAAATCAACCCCGAGTGAGGAGCGTACCAATCCGAGGTGAGGCATTCGATGTCGACGATCTCTAGAATTGTTAGGGAATGCGTCGATCTTCCGAGAAGTCTTTGCAAATTTTAGGGTACTCGACGATCTTTGGAAATTGACTATTAAAGCAGCTGTTTCAACAACCGGGTATTGTAAGCGCACACATGAGTATTTTTCCTTGATATGATGTAGACATGAGCACATAGGTATAATAGGGCAAGTGTTACCGTGATTTTGTTCAGATGTGAGTGAAATAGATTTTTCTTCGTGGATATGACGGCATGCAGCTGACGTCATGCAGTGTCAGATTATAACCGTTTCTATTCTTTTACAAGGAGTTAGTAGAAATTTGGTTGATATATTGTTTTTCTTTATTGGCGATGTTAATTCATGACACACTTTGGTGTCAGTGTTCAGTCGAGTATAAATGTAAGCAGGATTACACTCTAGTAATTCTTAAATTGATCCAATAGTTTTGTCATGATCCTGTTTGATTTATTTTGAGTATGGCCATTTAATAAATTCAGCAGTTATTTTGAACTTCGTTTGTTGGAAGCAATCTGGGATTTTTCAGATAATTATCATTTCTTCTAAAGGAAAGTATTCAATTCAGACGTAAATCTCAGGCAGTGAATAAGCCGTGTGGAATATGAAATTTTTGTCCTGTTCTTTGAACGTATTTTAACGACAGACGATTCTTTTTTTGGAGGATTTTATCCAGAGCAGTAATATTTAGGAATTTAGTTCATGCTTGATGCACATTGAGATTTATTTCAGCGATTTACTTGTTGTTTTTCTGAGATGTTAACATAGTTGTTTAGCCACAGGTTTGAGGGGTCAGTAGCCTTTACAATTAGGACCAGTTCATAGATTGAGATGCTTATTTGAGTGCTCGGATTCATGAGGAGTTTTGCCAGTTTGTTATGAGAGAATTGCCACTAGTTATGAGATGTGACTGATAGGTTCGAGCGAACCCAGTCTAATTTGTAGGTCCAGCCGAGTGCTGAATGATATGTTGTGGATTTATGGTAATAATGTTGAATTTAATTTAATTGAGTGGTCTAATGATTTTAATGAGGTAATGTTTGTGGTTGAACTGCGGTTCTTAAGATTTTCTGATGGATGATAGCATCCTGAGTTTGTGGATTTTTTGGCACTTATGATAATGGCAGTTAATTTTGATCTTGAGTGCAAGATAAGTTCAATCCTTGAAGTAATTTGAATACATATATTAGGGCACTCTGGTAAACGTTAAAATCTTATGACAAATCAGAAAACTGATTTGTTGAGGGTTCTGGAGATCCTGAAACAAATTATGCTGATTTTTTAATATATTTATTGATACGCTCTGGATATAAAATGTATCTTAAATAATTCTATCTGATATTTGCTTGCTGAGATGAGATAAATTAATTAGTAATAACGTCTGAATAAATTGTAATAATAATAATAAGTGAAAATAATGATAATGATTTAGATAATTAAAACCGATGATGACGATTAAATGATAATGATTTCGAGATGGTTAGTAGAATGATTAAAAACAATATGATGGAGTTTCATGAATTTCCTCACATGAGGATGTGAGATAGTCACAATGATCGTTAGTGGATTTAAGTAAATTATGTAATTTTAGTGACTAGATTGATCATTGACATCTGAACACTATTGATTTTGATTAAAATATATTATAAAATTTACTTGTAAATATAGTGATAAGAGCGAACAGACTTTTGCATAAACCAACGCTCAACATGATTCATATAGAGAATATATGTGTATTTAAATAATTATTTTCCAGTTTACATGAAATCCATGTTAACGATTAAACTCTGATAGGGCTCAGAGGTCACGAGTGTCGTGTTTTTCAAGTGTTAGTGCTTCGGTGATCCTGAGCGCCCAAGAAAAACTTTTAGTTTTTTTTATTTACATGTGAACATAGATTTTGAGGAGAAATGGTTGGACTTGCTATGAACATTTCATCCTAACAGTTCTTATCCACCATATTCTTAGGTAGGATTTTCCTTTGATTTTTTTGCATTGACCAAACCAAGATTATAAAATTTTTAAGTTTGTTTTAAAATGTTGTCACGATGCTATCTTTCCTCATGTCCTTTTTCTTTGTAATTTAAGGCTTATTCTGAAAGGTTGTGAATGATGGGAATCCAGGCGGATGGCGCTCTCTGTATTCATAATTGATGTTGCATTCACCCGTAAACGACCCAGAAACACTTCGTCTCGTGCTACCCATAGCTGATTGTTTTTTAGTTCTTTCTTCCTGGATTCCGACACACGGTTTATTTCTTTTGATATTTTCAGTGCATGTTTGTGCCGTAACATTTGGTGTGCGATGCTATGTCAGCTGGGCCGTCGCATACCACAACGGAACGGGCTCATAACTTTTCGCAGTTGGCTTTTGCCATTCGTGGGCCTTGAGTTGTTAGAATTGTTTTGTGAAGACACTCGAGGTCTTATGAGAAAGATGCATCATTGAGGACATGTTGAGATTGATCTCAGTTTCTGTTAGATTTATTTTTCTGAAATTTATTAAACTTGGCAGGTCAATTATACGTGTGTGCTCTAAAATATTCAGGCATAGCCATGTTCTACTCCTATCAATACTCATGTTTTTTATAGGTACGCTCATACTTGTGTGATTACTCAAGATCTACTTGGGAGGTCACAATGCTTTACCATTAATGTCTCTGTATTTAACCCATTTATAGATTTGAATATGTCGATGAGGGGTTGAGGAATTTGTTATGACATTACAGGGCTGCATGTCAGCTGTGAGGATAATATTAAAAAATGAAAACTGAAGGAAAATATTACAACCTCAGAAAATAGAATTCAAGCTAAGTGTGAAGCTAATAGTAAATCTTAAGAGGATAGAATGCAAGCTAACATTAAAAATAATTTGAAAGAGTTAGAGGATAGTTTAAAAACAAATAATGATGACTTGTAAAAGGCTTTGCGGTTAGATATTTAGTCATTAGAGTGTAAGGGTGAGGATAACATGAATATTTTAAGAAAGGAAATCCTTGCTGACATATATAATTTGAATTTCGACATTGATGGTTTGAAGGCGGACATAGCTAAGATAGAAACTAATGCTAGTGGTTCGGAAAAACATTTCGATTTGAGAATCGATGAGCTAGGGAAAATCTAAATGATAATATCAGTAAATTAGAGTCCGAAATTAAAGGTTTGGAAAAGGTTAAAGACACAATTATGGCTGATGTGTTACAAGGATTAATATTAATTTGAAAACCCTAGAAACTCGTTTGCAAGTAAAAATCGACACCACAGACTCTGGTATTGATGAGAAAGTAAATCAACATTTAGAATTGTTCAAAGGCAGATTAGGGGCCATTGTAAAAGACAGGTATCGGGAGACTCATGTGGAAACAGAGAAGAAATATGAGGGAATAGAAGTTAAATTTCTTGCTGGCATGGCAAATTTAGAAACTCGATTCACTGAAAGTGAGGAAGAGATAAAGAAAGAGTCTACTCAAGTCAAAGCGGATGTAGAAGAAATAAAGCAACAGGTTAATTCAATATAGACATCAAACGAAGAAAGGTTGAGCAAATTGAAAGGGGATATTGAAGAAAGCACTAGGCGGATCACCATAGTCTCAATCGACAATTTGGAACAGTTACACAATGATAGGATGGCCAGAATAGAATCTGAAATAGCAAATTTGAGTTGTCAAGAAATAACTTCGAGGGAGGTTTCACGAGATCCTAGAACGAATATTATACATGGGAGAAGTCGTGAGTTAACTCCAGGGAGCATTACTCTTTCTCAGATACCTACAACTACAGGGATTGCTAGTTCGACTCCAATGGAGACTAGGTCGAATGAACGATACCCAGGTCCGGTCACTATCATTAGGAGTTATGATGACAAGGCAAGAAAATTCTCAAGGAACTCAAGGATTTACACCCGTGGAATTTTTGCGGGGCATCCGTGATTACATATCGGAACACAGGGTTACGAAGGACAGAGAACTCAGGGTGGTTGAACGTGCCTTGGACGGTCCGGCATTGACCTGGTTTCGCGCGTTCAGGATAAATTTTACAACCCTAGAGCAATTCTCAGTTGCATTCTTGAGGAGATTTTGGAGTGGAGAGGATCAAATGAACATGAGGGCAGAGATGTACTCTAAAACGTATTCGACATCCCACCCTACACACTATGCTAATTATCTTACATCCCTGTTAGCAAGATTACAATTTCTTACAGCACCACTATTGGAAGAGGACTTATTACAAGCGATAGCACGACAAATGACAGTTGAGGTGCAACGTTCGTTAATACCGTCCGGTGCCAACACTCTTGAACACTACGACGACATCCTGAGACGTTTAGATCACACTAGTGCACAGATGACACCTAGAAACGTGAGATCAGAAAACAAGTACAGTCAAGAGATAAACGCCGTTGTAGTAGACAACGCGGTTCAAACTGAAAGGAATTCGTCGAGGGAACAGAGGGGAAACGAAGGCAACGGAGGAAATGTCCAGAACTATCGAGGAAATGATAGGTTCCAAAGGCCTTATGAGAGACCCTATAATAGGTAACAGCAGCAAGGAAATCGATATCAAAATAACTACAGAGGTTACCGGTATAACAACAGAAATAGATATAATAAGCGTTATGGAGGGAGATATAAAGAGAACACACGGGATCAGCAATCAGGCCAGAATTACCAACGGGATAACCGTAACCAAAACGATCGCGATGCTAGATATAGGGAGAACCAGAACGATGGTCAAGAAAGAAGGAAGGAACACCAACCTAGCGCCCCATCAGAAGAGTTAGTTAACCAAGGATTGAGTGAGAGAAACTAGAGAATGAACATATGGAAGACCGTGTACATGAAGTGTGGAATGCTGTTCTATGATTGTTTTTATGATATTTTCTTCTTGGGATCACAAAAAAAATTCTTGGCAGGGGAGAATGTACCCGATATGAGCTTGGGACTATCGGCTATGCTGACATGTTGAAAGTATGTGTCTGGAGAGAATGCGATTGCGATGGAAATTTTGGGTTCTTTGGAAGTTTGGGAAGAGGGAGCAACACATCAGATCATGACACGCAAGGAAGTCATTTATTTATTTATTTCATTTTCTTATTTCGATGCCTCCAGGAATAGCAGAAGAGAATAGGAGAATTTCATTTAATATTGCTTACTATATTTGGAAACCCTTTGGAGAGTTACGTATTTGGCGCTCCAATCGCTGGGTATGTGACGTCAGAGTGGGCGTGACGCAACCCCAACCGCTGCAGGGATGGTTGATCACGTGCTGAAGGAGAAAGAGGAAAAGGAAGGGTGGGAAGGAGTCCTTATCCGGTTGGCCGCAGAGAGAGACTTGTTTTTCTTTGTGCGAGAGAGTAACTTGTTTTCTTTCGTTGTGCGAGTGAGTGAATTCATTTTATCTAGTGCTGAATACCATCGGTTCGAACAAGCTAGTTGACAGTTCATAATTTTACGGTATCCGTGTGATACAGAAAACTTTGTGTAAGCGAAGTAACAGCATGATTTCAACCGAGTTCGGGGTAGCATACAAGCTGGACTTTGCGTATTACATAGCAACGTTTATCACAGCATATTGAGGCGGCCGATATGACTGGTTTCATTAAATCTATTTTAGTTCACGGACATGCACAGGCGACTTTACAGAATGCATTCCTACTGTGTCACAACAGTCAATATAACATGCATTTACAAGCTTATAACTTGGTGAGATATAGACGTTACATTTCGAGGCACAGTTCTTCGTCCATTAGCCAAATGAACCTAGGCGACCACGAGGTGTCGGAACTTAACAATTCATCTGGTCCCCAAATGAACATAGGGGACCTCGAATTGTTAAGACTTTACAGTTCTTCTATTAGTCAAATGTACACAAGCGACCACGAGTTGTCGGAACTTTATATTGAATCATAGATTAGTCAAGTGGATGTAGACAATAACTTCAGACTTGAACATTGTTTCATGTGCCTACAAAGTGAACACTTACACGACCACAGGGTGTTTGAAAATAATTTGCACATTCCACATAAAATTTTCTTTCCACACTTTAACATAAAACCTTCAGTGGGTGTATACACTGACTTCAGCATACACTTCTGGAACAGTGGCGAACATTGTGGACAATATAATGGGGCATCCATTCACGATGAACAATCAAATGCTTTTACGGAATATTGTGGAGTTTCTTTACAACATGGACACATCCAACTTTAATATGGGGCACTAAACATAGAAGAGGCATTATGGCAGAGCGGAGTGGCGGTCCCGAAATCAACCCCGAGTGAGGAGCGTACCAATTCGAGGTGAGGCATTCGATATCGACGATCTCTAGAAGTGTTAGGGAATGCGTCGATCTTCCGAGAAGTCTTTGCAAATTTTAGGGTACTCGACGATCATTGGAAATTGACTATTAAAGCAGCTGTTTCAACAACCAGGTATTGTAAGCGCACACATGAATATTTTTCCTTCATATGATGTAGACATGAGCACATAGGTATAATAGGGCAAGTGATACCGTGATTTTGTTCAGATGTGAGTGAAATAGATTTTTCTTCGTGGATATGAAGGCATGCAGCTGACGTCGTGCAATGTCAGATTATAACAGTTTCTAGTCTTTTACAGTGAGTTAGTAGGAATTTGATTGATATATTTTTTTCTTTATTGGCGATGTTAATTCCTGGCACACTTAGGTGTCAGTGTTCAGTCGAGTAAAAATGTAAACAGAATTACACTCTAGTAATTCTTGAATTGATCCAATAGTTTTGTCATGATCCTGCTTGATTTATTTTGAGTATGGTCATTTAATAAATGCAGAAGTTATTTTGAACCTCGTTTGCTGGAAGCAATCTGGGATTTTAAAGATTATTATTATTTCTTCTAATGGAAAGTATTCAATTCAGACGTAAATCTCAGGCAGTGAATAAGCCATTTGGAATATGACATTTTTGACCTGTTCTTTGAACGTATTTTACCGACAGGCGATTTTTTTATTGGAGGATTTTATCCAGAGCAGTAATATTTATGAATTTAATTCATGCTTGATGCACGTTCAGATTTATTTTAGTGATTTACTTGTCGTTTTTCTGAGATGTTAACACAGTTGTTTTACCACAGGCTTGAGGGGTCAGTAGCCTTTATAATTAGGACCAGTTCATAGACTGAGATGCTTATTTGAGTGCTCGGATTCATGTGGAGTTTTGCCAGTTTGTTATGAGAGTATTGCCACTAGTTATGAGATGTGACTGATAGGTTCGAGCGAACCCAGTCTAATTTGTAGGTCCAGCCGAGTGCTGAATGATATGTTGTGGAATTATGGTAATAATGTTGAATTGAATTTAATTGAGTGGTCTAATGATTTTAATGAGGTAATGTTTGTGGTTGAACTGCGGTTCTTAAGATTTTCTGATGGATGATAGCATCCTGAGTTTGTGGATTTTTTGGCACTTATGATAATGGCAGTTAATTTTGATCTTGAGTGCAAGATAAGTTCAATCCTTGAAGTAATTTGAATACATATATTAGGGCACTCTGGTAAACGTTAAAATCTTATGACAAATCAGAAAGCTGATTTGTTGAGGGTTCTGGAGATCCTGAAACAAATTATGCTGATTTTTTATTATATTTATTGATACGCTCTGGATATAAAATGTATCTTAAATAATTCTATCTGATATTTGCTTGCTGAGATGAGATAAATTAATTAGTAATAACGTCTGAATAAATTGTAATAATAATAAGTGGAAATAATGATAATGATTTAGATGATTAAAACGATGATGACGATTAAATGATAACGATTTCTAGATGGTTAATAGAATGATTAAAAACAATATGATGGAATTTCGTGAATTTCCTCACATGCGAATTGTGAGATCGTCACAATGATCGATAGTGGATTTAAGTAAATTATGTAATTTAAGTGACCAGATTGATCATTGACATCTGAACACTGTTGATTTTGATTAAAATATATTATAAAATTTACTTGTAAATATAGTGATAAGAGTGAACAGACTTTTGCATAAACCAACGCTCAACATGATTCATATAGAGAATATATGTGTATTTAAATAATTATTTTCCAGTTTACATGAAATCCATGTTAACGATTAAAGACTGATTGGGCTCAGAGGTCACGAGTGTGGTGTTTTTCAAGTGTTAGTGCTTCGGTGATCCTGAGCGCCCAAGAAAATCTTTTATTTTTTTTATTTACATGTGAACATAGATTTTGAGGAGAAATGTTTGGACTTGCTATGAACATTTCATTCTAACAGTTCTTATCCACCATATTCTTAGGTAGGATTTTCCTTTTTTTTTTTGCATTGACCAAACCAAGATTATAAATTTTTAAAGTTTGTTTTAAAATGTTGTCGCGATGCTATCTTTCCTCACGTCCTTTTTCCTGGTAATTTAAGGCTTATCCTGAAAGGTTGTGAATGATGGGAATCCAGACGGATGGCGCCCTTTGTATTCATAATTGGTGTTTCTTTCACCCGTAAACGACCCAGAGGAGACACGTCGTCTCGTGCTACCCATAGCTGATTTTTTTTTTTTTAGGTTTTTCTTCCTGGATTCCGACACAAGCCTTATTTCATTTGATATTTTCAGTGCGTGTGTGTGCCGTAACGTTTGGTGTGCGATGCTATGTCAGCTGGGTCGTCGCATACCCCAACGGAACGGGCACAATACCAATTTTCCCTGTTATAACTATATTTATGAAATCAAGGCAATGCCAAGTGTCTTCCTAACTGCAGTACAGAAATATAGATTTCTTTTGTATTTTTTTTTTGTAAATGCCGATTGTTGCGATTCTGGAATTCTTACTTAAAATGCGTTTCACACACTATAATACAATAATTACAAATGACTTGAAAGCCCCATAGTTAGGCGTAATTTTCAATAGTAATAAATCTCCAATAGAGTTACCCTCACAACAGGTGGAATTAATTAAATATATTGAATCCAAATGAACGCTTCTGAATCCCAGGGTGAGTGCAGAAACTCTGAAAAGTACTGGGTTGTACAAGGGCCATTTCTCTGAAAACGTCGAAGGGTACGAAGGCTATGTACTGGTATACCATCAAGTATGATGGCCTATTGGAATTATGACTAACATTGTATCCCGATCCTCTGATTGAAATAGAATGAATGAGATACGTATCTCCATATATTGACAAAAATTTTCTCCAGTCACTGAGTAAAACTAATTTCGAACAAACTCAGAAGAGGCCAGACACATCATACAGACCCCGTGCCGTGCTGATTGATGATGTTAGCACCATTGTCTGAAATCCTCTAGTTGATGATGTACCCGTCGAATCACCAAGTCTCGTACACTGACGAGGTTGACATGTGCAGCGCGTTGTAACGTACCGTGAATTCAGAATAGCTGTTCTCGACGCCCTCCTCATAATGATTAAGTTGCAGCTACCACCTCGAGAGTGTTCCATAAGCCGACTCGTAGAATGAGTCTTCTGAGATGATTGTCGTAGCGAAAATCTACCGTGCAAAATTAAGTTAATTAGACCTTTAAATATTCATGCCGTCAAGTTTGATATAACGAAAGACAACGCATGCGTAATCTTATATTAAGTAGAAAATATCAGAGTCCGAGTGGCCAAGTTCGCAGAGAGTCTCAGAGTAGTCTACTTTCCGCTACGTCGTATAATAGACAGGAGTTTCGCCTTCCTGCAGTGACAGCCTATTTTATATCTGTCACCCACCGAATCACATTTTCAATATTCCTTCGGGCCAGAATCTCACTTAACCAATACAGTCGTATTTTCCCTCACTTGGCACGTCATAAGACGCAAAATTCATATGCAGAACTAATCTAGGATATCTCCTCCCTCGGAACCTTACTACAGGCCCATTACGTCACTCCAACGTAGCCATATTTTCGAAAATCGGAGTTCTATTGAGATGTTTGAATTGGGGTTAAATACTCTCTTTCCCTCGTTGGGTGACCAAATATAATATTCTTCTCTGAAACCACTCCCCACAGTTCAGCACTGAAATTGTTTTATATAACACACATGGAACGCTAAATTCAATACATTGTTAATTATAATTAAAATAAATATCTTGCATTGGGTGCCAGTCTTAAGATTTAAATTTTAGACAAAATTATAATTAATTGAGAACTCTTAATAACCTCAGGTTGTGAGGTGATTGGGTCACTAACCAAGTCATATCTAAGGAAGGTTAAAGCTATTACCATCACGCATAAATGAAAACATATGATAAAAGAAATTAATGTATTATCAAAACTAAACATAAGATATAAAACAAGTTAAAATACACGGAAGTTATTATGAATATATAGGAAAATCTAATATCCTGAACATGACAACTTTTTACTTGTATTTAGGCCCACCCTGGTTTTCAAGTAGGTGACTGTAGATATTGATGGTTATGTAGGACCCATGGATCTGCTTGGATGGGATGCTGTTTATTCTGTTCCAGGAACTTATTGTCTGAAACTCTGGATTGATGCCACTCTCGTCTCTTGCTGAACCAGCATGTTGATTTTAGAAGTAACTGTCTGACTTCTCTTGATAACATAGGAACCACCTCCTGGCGATGATTTGTATTCAACATGTAGTGATAGTTGATACTTGAATACAACACGTAGTTATAGACTTAGTAGACTGCCAGCACAGTTTTGATATTGCATTGAGACTTGAGAGTTCGAAGATGAATGTATACTCTTCATTTAATTGAAGACCTTGAAAACATGAGATTCTCACATAGTCACTTGAACGTATATTTTCGTTGTTGTAGTCATAGAATTGATCGTAGCCTTAGCACATTAAGTCGTGACTATCATGATCAGAATACCTAATTGATAGAGTATCAGCTTGACAAAAAAAAAATCGTATAATATTTCTGTTATTATTCTGTTGTAAAACTATCCTGTAATAACCTCCTCTATAACAAGCTGAACAAGAACAAGCAGTCGACCAAGAGGAATAACAAGAATAAGAAGCTCCTATAATATTCTTCATATGTGTATATATATTTAATTATCTCCCTCTCTCCAGAAATGTCAGCCCTAATTATAAGCAAGCAAGACAGTAATATCACCCTTTCCATAGGTCAGATAGGTGTTTTATGAAAGCCTGATTCATCTCCTAGGGTTGGGTTCATAACGTCAGTCTTATTTATAGGTCATATCATCATTGGACCACAAAGCCGCAGGATGAAAAGTGAAGGAAGATGCTTCTCTTCTAAAAGTCTTGCAAACAGGGAAACCATTCCCCTTCTGAGAGATGAGTCAGAGTTTTAGAATGACAGAGCGACATGTTTCCACTGATGCGTTCTTGGAAATTCTTTCAATTCCTTTCATCATCAGGTGACTACAGTAGCGTAGCCAGGATCGACCAATGGGGGGGGTTATTGTTACTCGAAGCCAAATTCTGCAAGCATTTCCTCCGCTCGTCAAACGTGCACCATGGCCGTGAGACCAGCTGCAGTAAGTACGGATATCGTAGGTTCGAATCCCGGTGCTGACGGCGGTTTTCCTGAGTGTGGTTTTCCCCGGGGTTTTCAACACTTCCTACAGGAAATTGCCGGGATAGTGTCTTACTTCAAGTCCCGGAGCGTCTACCCCGTCCTTGCCCTTGATACATGTACACACATTACTACAGTCATCATAGCAATACAGGTTGCCAGACAACTTCAACACACACCCAACTATACGGGGATGATGACCAAGATGTCTCAAGCCCCTTAAATGAATTATTAACAACAACTCTACAAGTATTTCCATTTCTCAATGAGATATTATTATACAAGAAAAGTTTCATGTATTTTGGTCCAGAAGTTTTCGAGTACTTCAATACAATATGCGCAAAAGACAACAACAACAAAACAGTTCTTTAAAATATGAAGTTAATTTCTGACTGAAATGGTAAATGTAGAACATTCCTGTTCCCCTGACAGGAACAAAATAAACTCGAATCTATCTGTGCTACCAACATGAAGACTGCGTATCTATCAACAAGAGAAAACATTTATAGAAGTCTCAGCAAAAGTGGGCATGTACCCTCACGGTGTATCATGTTGATTTATGAGTTATTCAATACTCATTTTTATGATTATTCAGGTTTCTCAACAAGATCCTGTGCCTTATATTGCAATTATCACTGAACGCCTAAAATATCAATTTCCAAGATTTTTGTCACCTACTAACCATACAAATTGCTTACACTACACATGCGACACATTTCACTCATTCGTAACAATTCGGGGAATTGCTGACCAGGCAGACGGTTAACCCATGCTCAACAAATTAATACAGATCCCAAAATTAGTGTTATTGTACCCATAGAATTTTATAAGTCCTTATTAAAAGGTGTTATTTTTAATTCATAGTAGATTAATTTACATATAACTTCTCTACCGCTAAGAAAAAAAAAGAAAGCTAATATTGTCCCACTAGGTGGGATTCAAAATTATTTGGCGCTAGCATCGGTTTAAAATAAGTTATATTTCGCGGGGGAAAATTCAGATTGGCAAACCAGGAAGGTCGGAGTTGTATTACCATAGACTAAAATACACAGTCTCGAAGCTCACTGCGTTACGAAATTGCATCCTCTTGGTAGATGGAGCGACACTAGCGCTCGCGGCGGCTAGCAAGCTGGCAACTAAGAACTAACTGGCTTGAGCGCGTTATTCGCGGAACTGATGATTTCACTCTTGTAGGGGGTTTTATGAATTTTAAATCACCTGAGTGATTATTACTATTGTAAACATAAGTCATGTTAAATCACAATGTTGATAAACTGTACACTTTTATTTCATAGGAACATAAAAAAGCTCTGTTTTTATTAGTTCAGTCCTCTGCAAGTATCCCTAGGTACAGTTGTATGACGTATTTAATGAGTCTTACGTAGAATTAATAGCTCATACTAGTTATAAATTCATGTATTTGTTTCAATGATAGTCGCGGGCATCTCGACATACTGTATTATAAAACAGAGTCCCCGATTCGTGGATGTAACGGGTAATCTAGAGAACTACTGGATGCTTTTTGATGCGGTTTTCACCATTCTCTAAGGGATTTCTCGAGGAAGGTTTCTGTAGAAAAACATTCATTTGTGACCACAGGAAGCCGAGCAGTAACGATTTCAGTGAATCGAGTGAAGAAAAACCTGCCGTCCGTGCGCCATAGCTTACGCTGGATAAACCGTTCAAATATCCATATAGGCCCACTATGAGTGTAAGAATTGGACAGCATTAAAATTTCGACAAAAAGGTCCGCGACAGCATACTCTATCTTTAATACATCGCCCACTATAGGCTAAGTGTTTTTACGTTTTCATTTCTTCCAACAATCTCCATTCAGTGGAAATTTAATTTACTAGCTTCGGAGCGAGTATTCGAGGTAGCGAGCAAGTCTATCACCCCAGCTTCGGCCAGTAAGAACTTTCGAGTTGTTTCGAATTAAGAGTTCAGAGAAGAGTAGGGCCTATATGTGTTTGGAGTTTCACTGCTCACCTCGGTTTTCTGAATTGCGTGTGGGACCTGCCGTCCGTAAGTCTTTCAAGCTTAGGTTGGGTAAACCATTAAAGAAACCGGGCGAAGTCGGGGCTAAGGTATATCAAATTCTTAACCATATCAAAAGCTAGTTCTTCCGTAAAATTAAGTAATATTATAATTAATTAGAAAAATACCGGTGTGATTTGTGAAACGAAAAGTATAAAAGATCTTAAAGTTTTAATGGCTCAATTGTAAGTACTTCGTATCTTTTTGTGATTTTGAAACCTTTCATTCCTGTATTTGACAATATAATACAATGTCAATTTTACAAATAATTTCAACAATAACAATTGTGTACCGTACCTTCACAGCAGTCATGTGGGGCACCAGGTATCTCAAAAGAGAATTAACAAACAGTGTACCACATCTACGTTTGTGAGCATTATCCTGACGACATAAGTTGGCTTATTTCAAAATGATTCGAGAATAAGTTTATATGATTGTACAAAATAGTCATTTGTATTCATTAAATCAGGTCTCTGACTATTTGAAACCCAGTTTCTACACTGAAAATTAAAATATCATCATTTAAGTTTACTTATGTCTTAATTTTCAAAATGCATTGATATTAGGTATATTTGAATTGCAGCCAATGACCATAGCAGGACATTTCAACTAAATGCCTATAGGCTCCCCAATTTCAATTTCAAGTAGCTCCAACTTTGGGTACCAGACGCCACTGTCACTGACACCCAGCGGTGAACGTTGGAACTTGATAGAGCGTTTCTAACCAAATAGCCTACATATTTTGGCTGCGCACTACCATTTTAGTGGTAGGTTCTTTTACATCCTCCAAAGGAAGTCATACTGAAGGATTTTAGCGCTCTTAAAAATCTGACCACTTCGGCCGGGTTTGAACCCGCGATCTTGGGCATAGCAGTTCAGCATGCTACCGACTACGCCACGGAAGCCATGTACAGACATCCTACCGAGACTTGCGTTGATTTATAACCGAATGGCTGCGTGGCTCAGCGGTAACGTTCTCGCCTGCTGTACAAGGTTGCAGGATCTAATCCTGGTGCAGTCATCTGGCATTTGAGGGTGCGTAAATGCAAGGGAGCTGTGTCTGTAGATTTAATGGCACGTTAAAGATCTTCTTCGGGGCAAAATTCTGGCACCCTGGCGTCTCTAAAAGCCGCAGTAGTCAAAAGAGATGTAATAGTACATTATGCAACGAGCCTATATTGGCAATAATTATGACACGAGTATGTTTATAAAACGAGCGTATGCGAGTTTTATAATTCCCATACGAGTGTCTTAATTACCATTATAGGCGAGTTGCATACGACTGTTTATGTTCGACGATAATTATTATAACTATTTTATGTTCGAATATACATATTCATAAATATCTGTCGAGATTTTGCCAGTTTTTTGTACTGAACAGAGCACATGAGACGCAGAGAATGACTTGTATTTGACCATGGCCTCCTCGATTACCCTATGACACTAGGCCGCGCAGTGAAATTTAAATTAGAAGGCCGTGGAACACAGCGCGGTTGCGATGCTATCCTTTATCTAATTGGTCAAGCAACTGTTTCTTGAGCTCTGATTGGTGGGAGAAACTGTTTCATAATGAAAAATATTGTTATAATGAGCCTCATTATAGTACAGTTTTCTGACATATAATAGTCAGGGTCGAACATAAAACCAATTTCATAATTATTGAGTTATACCCAGTTAGCCTAAAGAACTAGTTCCGTTGTTTGTTTGAAACGCTTTATAATACTTGCCTAAAATCCATAGCTCAAGTCTTACCTCTTAGGGTCCTTTGGAAACTCGAGTGTCGTCTTTTTATTTGAACAGTCTATATACATTAACAGAGCGAGCCTCCGTGGCTTAGGCGGCAGCACGCCGGCCTTTCACCGCTGAGTCCGTGGTTCAAATCCCGGTCACTCCATGTGAGATCTGTGCTGGACAGAACGGAGGCAGACAGGTTTTTCTCCGGGTACTCCGGTTTTCCCTGTCAAAATTTCATTCCTGCAACACTCTCCACTATCATTTCATTTCATCTATCATTCATTTAATCATTGCCCCAGAGGAGTGCGTCAGGCCTCGGCAGCCGGCACAGTTCATATCCTCGCCGCTAGATAGGGGCTTCATTCATTCCATTCCTGACCCGGTCGGAGACTGGAAGCAGGCTGTGGATTTTTCATATACATTAACAGAATGACATCCCAGTCGGTGAACACGAATACACTCAATTGTACGAGGAGTAACTATGAATTTGCCTGCTATGTAATTGTGTAATCATAATACAATAATTATGTATACATTCAATAAAACGCTTGTCATACAACCTCCACCCCTCTCCCCCCCTCCCCCTCCTTTATGTGAGAAGTATTTTATTAAGTGTATAAACAATTCATGTATTTTTATTTCAGGCACTAGGCACTGCCACTCCCCGTCTTATTTAATTGGGTACCGTACACTCGTGTTGGCCGACTGAAAAGCATTCATATAGGTTACTTAGCAACACTGAAATATGGCTTTTAATATTTGATCTGTTTATTGCACTGCACATCACCTCTTGTAAAACACATGATTAAAGTTATAACACTGTTACACAATGCTCACTTACAGTAAATCCAGCAACAATAACATACACCAACACAGCGCAGTCGGCACATGATTGCTGGCTGCGTGAGAGCATTGTTGTCGCGCGGCGCGCGGCGGTAGAAAATTATGAGCCAAGCTTCGCGACTGTGTAGGTAGACTGTGGTTATACGTTGTCATGAAGATGTCCTTAGCCTCAAATGTGGAGCCGGGCCGAAAGGCGACAACTGTACATCACCAAGTAGGCGGCGCGGTGGTGAAACAGACACAAATCACAACCATGTCGATTTTCCAATGGGGGGGGGGGGTCTAACCCCCCCAGTAACCCCTCCCCCTCTTGGCTACGCCACTGGGTGACTAACAATTTAACAAGTTCAAATATACTCGTATTAACCTACTCTTCAAACCTAGATCTCTAATATTATATGAATTACTTCCAATTCTTTCATATCTGCTTATCACATCGTGATGTGAATTTTGATTTAATTAAGTCAGATATAAATATTTGAAAAACACCCCTTTTTAATGTAAAAATCACCTTATTATGACTTCGAATTTATGGCTGATTAAAACATAGGGTACGGTACGCGTTCTCCAAAACTGAAACGTTACACTATATCTCACTAGAAAAATCATATGATTCACCAGTTAATACCCCGTAACTTAAATATACTGCTTTTAGACTTAGTGACACCGTCTGTCTCTGCCAACGACCCTTGATCCGAGTGCCTCCAACTCAGCGATTAACATTCCTTCTCCTTCTCTATTTAATCTCTCTCTCTCTCTCTCTCTCTCCGGGTATCGCTGACTTCAGCACTGTTTCTTTAAGTTCCTAAAACTCAGTGCTGCCACGAGGTATCTTTGGTTGCTGCCCTCTTGGAATTGTCGGACGTACAGCTGCCCTTCTCTACATATCGCCTTCGCACAAATACCTTTAAGAGAAAGAAAATAAACTAACGACTAGATTTAATGTTTTTATAACGTTATGATTATACCTAGTCTCTACTAGGAGTCGTACGTTCATAATAATGTACGTACTGTGTAAGCTCACTGGAGGCATTGTTCTAATACCATGTAACACCCCCTCTAACTTTCATTCTGCGAAGAAAGGAGTCCACAAATTACTGTAGGTATGCCTTATATAGCTCAAGCTACTCACTGATGATTATATCCCACAGGGCCACTAAATTGTGTGGATGATGATTTCTGCATTCCACCTCTGTTCCAAATAGTTCCACTCATTTTATATGCGATTAAGATAGCGTGATTTAGTGAGCCAGTCGAGGTGCGACAGCGTGTGCGCGTGCTCGTCAAACCAGTCACGTGTGCGTGCAGCCCTGTGAACACGGCTGTTGTCATCTTGGAGAATGGGAGTATCCACAGCACATTCATGATGAGGGTGGTGAATAAAAGACGACACCACGTCACCAAGAGTGTTAAAATAAATATCCTGGTTGATTTTCAAGGTGACCTGAATGAGTGGGCCGAAGTCATGGTACGGAAAACTCCCCTACAACATCAAATAACCCCCTTCCTGAGCTTGTACCTTAGCGTTTAGTAAATAATAATAATAATAATATTAATAATAATAATAATAATAATAATAATAATAATAATAATAATGAACTCCGCTATGCCGGTCCCAAGCCCGGGGCCTTGTCACGTAAGTGACGAGGAAGGAGGAGGGGGATGAGTGACAACCTCGTTAAAAACCAGGGTTCACTTGGCCCGAGTGATAGCACCCTGTGAGGGCTCCTTGCTAGGATTACAGCGAAGACCTCAACGGCAGTGAAGGCGGAGAGAATGGATCTCGGTACGGTGGAACTGGCGGAAGAGGCATACTATTCTGCGAAATCCACATTGCGTCTGACTTGAAACAAGCGGCAAAGTGGTCAGCGTCTGTTTCTCTAATTCAGGCGGCTGCACTAAAATCTTCTCGAACTCAAAAATCGAGGCGTATACCTGTGGTCTCAACTGAGGTCACCACAAAATACAAAACTCAACTTGAGCGCATGATGGAAAAGACGATCTCAGAATCACTACCCCAAGCACCAGTCGATAGACTGGACTCACCTGATCATTGGATTCTGGGGGATCAGGGACACCATGCGGAGAAGAATCGGAGCTTTTCAAGATCTCTTCACACTCTCAAAACTCGACGCAACAATTTTATTGGCACAATTAATGTGAACACTCTCACTAAAACAGGCAAATTAAAACAACTCACTAACGCCCTCGAAAAATTTGACCTCAAAATCACCGCACTCCAAGAGACACGATTCACGGATGAAGAACACGTTAATACGGAGAATATTGTGGTGTTTGAAGCCATATTTTCAGTGTTGCCTTAGTAAACAAGAGTTTAGTGCTTTTCAGTCGGTCAACACGAATGTACCCAAAAGAGATGGGTTATGCCCTAATCCTGAAATATTAATCTCATGTAATTTATTTCAGGATTAGGGCATAACCCATCTCTTTTGGGTACATTCGTGTTGACCGAATGAAAAGCACTAAACTCTTGAATACGGAGAATTTCAGAATCTCTAAAGGCAAACCTGCCATAAAATTTAGAGGCAAACTACCACTCCTGGGAACCGGTTTCGCCATACCCAATTCCGTACTCGACTCAGTCATCGATTTCTCTTTTCCCAACGAAAGAGTATCTCTGCTCTCAATAAAGTTAGCCAATAAAGCTTACACACTGATCAACGTCCACGCTCCCATAAATCAACTCAACAAATCGGATCCTGAAACTATGGACAATTTCTGGGAAACTCTCGAAGAAACAACCAACAAAATACCAAGGCACCATGTGAAGATCTTATTGGGCGATTTTAATGCCCAGTTAGGTAAGGAGAGAAAATTTAGTGATACCACAGGATCCGTCGATGCTAGACCTCCCCTTTCAGACAGATCTAGAGGTGAAGCCTCTAGATTAATACACAAGTGAACTTTACTGGGTAGAAACAAATTGGACATCAATAAATAATTAATAGAAACAGTTTGCCAAATAACAGTGATATTTATTTATAAGCTTTATAAAGATCAACAATAATTAATAATAACAGCAACCTTAGCAACAGGTAATAGAAACTATAACACTGTAGGCACCAGCCAACAACAATTGAACAAAACTGAATGAACTTTAAATTCAAATAGAGTGTAAATTAACAAAATACATAAGAGCAAGTTAACAATTTTATGATTGAAGGTCGCTAGGTAGCAGAATCCTAGCATAATTTCCAAAATGAAGACTGCTTACAAATGCAGGGCTTAAGTTATGAGAGAATAACTGCATTGCTCAATACGAGCTTAAATGATTGACGAGAAATATGCACGGTTAGCATGCTTTAGTTTAAATGAAATAATATCGTAAACCAATATTAAGATCGACAAGCCTGTGGGAAGTACATCCAGCAAGTCGTCTAAATAATACAAAGCAAGAGAACAAGATAATTTGTTTAAATATGACAAACATGCAGGAAAACAAAAAGTAATTGTTTTAACATAGTTTACACTTAGAAGGCAAAAAACTTGCTTCCACGCTAAACAAATAGGTTAAGTTGAACATGACCTAATGAGTTATTTGTCATAAACAAGAAAGATACACTTTGAAATTTTGAGGTTAGATTTTGCACTTAACTTGCTTGGGAATTTCTTGAGAAATTTCCATAACGGGAACACTTGTTGATCACTTTTTTTCTTTCGAAATGTTGGAGACTGTGTCCAGCACTGAATATAAATGTCACCTTGAATAGGTGATTCAAAATAGACGATGGCAGTAGGCCAAATATCGATATGGTATCGATGTAGAAAAACTCGCTAGCGATGATAAATGATTTGGACTAGAAATTTGATGCACTTTGCCAGCATAGAAGCACTTTTGTAGAGATGTTCAGAGACGATCTTCATGACCCTTTTTGGGGAAGTTCTTGGCGAATGTTTAGTCATGTTTGAAGATAGCGATGAGTGCCTAGTCCTTCTTGGATTAGCATGGTCCAATTCTGCACGTAGTTTCACGCTGATGGTGAAGACGACCGGAGACAAGTGAAGAATTAATGACGACTGATGAAGGCAACGTTCAGGTTTTTATACTGGCGATGACGCAGTCTACGTGATGCAGACAGGTGGCGTCGGCCAATCAGAGGGCGTAGAAGATTCTCGACTGATGCTGAAGGCCAATCAAAGTAAAGAGCCAACTGAAACGAACCTCGTGACCAACATTACTTCCGGGAAAGATTGTCAGTATCTTGAAACACGTGCAAGCAAGTACTAATCGAAGAAATGGAATGATATATGACAAAGGTAAGAGGTTATGTTAAAAATCCAAATAAGTATTAACTTTGTAATATTCACTGAAAAGTGAACACCCCCATACGAAGCACGAACGTACCAACGGGAATGGTGAAAGGCTAATTGACTTTTGCAGAAACTTTGAACTTAAAATCATGAGCACACAATTTCAAAAACCTCCACACTAGTTAACCACATGGAGATCACCCAATATTAGATAGGGTGAATACCAAATTGACCATATCGCAATTTCCAAGAAAAACACAAACGAAATCTTAAACGTCCGAGCTCGCAAAGGTGTCGCTGAATCAGACCATCATCTTCTCCAAATTAAGGCGAAATTCCAACCCAATAGAAAGCAAAACGGCCCATCCAAAAATATCAAACCAGATCCAGAGTACTTGAAACTCCACAAAGAAGACATCATAATGCAAATTAATCAGGAGACATCAACAGACTGGCAGAAAATAACGAAGAAAATTCAGGAAGTCATGAAACTAGGACAACCTCCTCGCACAAGGAAACATCGCTGGTGGAATTCAATTTGCGATCGGGCAGCTGACAACCGAATTACTGCGTGGAAAAAGTTCAACAGTCACAAAACTTAGGAAAACTGGGAGAACTTTCTTAAAACCCAAAAATATGCCTCCAAAATAATTAGGAAAGGAAAACGAGGATATGACAACAAGAGACTCCATGAAATCCAGCAGTATTTCACCCAACATAATACTATAAACTTCTACAAGATGTTTAGAGAAAACTTAAAGGGATATCAGGCGCCCAGCCTTTGCTTCAAAAAGACCGATGGCGCGTTGGAAACTAACGCGAAATAAAACTGTAAAATATTAGCCCCAATACTTCAACTCCCTTCTTAACTGCGAACCACCCCAAGAAAAACTCACCTTCACCCCTCCGGTTTCCACACACCTGGACTCACAAGCCCCTGACCTAGAAGAAATTCAGGAGATCATCCCAAAGCTCAAAAATAACAAAGCACCAGGAGCAGATGGGAACATTGCTGAATTTTGGAAACTGCACGATCCTACACCTACGCAGAAACTTCATCACGTCATTTCAGACATATGAATGATGGAGCGAATACCAGAAGACTGGAAACGTGCTCTAATTCATCCGTTACACGACAAGGGTGATAAAACAGACATCAGTATTTACAGAGGATTCTCCCTGCTCCCTATTGCTTATAAAATCCTTCCCATGGCACTTTTAAACAGACTAGAACTCCAGGCGGATCCACTAATTGGTGAATACCAAGCCGGATTCAGAAAAGGGCGATGATGTGCAGATCAGAAGTGGAGCTTAAAAACAATATTACAAATGAGAAAATGTAGAAATACAGTTATAAGATTCATCGACTTCAGAAAAGCGTATGATTCTGTAGACCTTGAAACCCTTTTTATGAACATGGAAGAATTCGGGATGGACAGAAAGACCTGAAAAATCATTGAACAGACGCTTACAGGAACTATGTCCAAAGTGAAATTCATGGGTGAAATATCGGAGTCCTTTGTCATCCAAACTGGAGTTCGACAGGGGAATGGGAACCTCAAGGCATTCAAATTGGTATCAAAAAAGAGAACCGTCTTACAGTCAAGTGCCTCAATTTTGCGGACGATATTAGCATTATCACTAACACCAGACATGAAGCCATACAAGCCGTGGAAAAAATACATGAAATTGCGCAAAGAACCGGACTACAAATTTCTTATGAAAAAACCCACTATATGGAAAGACGGCCAGAAAATAACTCATCTTTAATCACACAATACGGTAAAATAACACAAGTCCCCCATTTTAAATACCTTGGTGAAATCATACAGTCCTCGGGACTAAACCGAATTGCCAATGAACAAGGAATCACCAAACTAACAGAAGGCCTACAAGCTAACGTGGGCACATTACAACAAGAAGTGCATCTCGCTAGACGCAAAATTAAGGCACTATACAACGATGATTCTTCCGGAAGCAACTTACGCCGCCGAAACAATGGTGATCGATGGTCATTCCAAAATTAAGGATATAGAAAAACAGGAAAGAAAAATTCTCAGAAAGATTTATGGGGCAGTTAGTAATAACGGTATTTGGATGAAGAGACCTCAAAGCGAACTCTACCAAAAGATCCACACGATAACGGAAGTAATCAGAAAACGCCGAGTACTGTTTTATACACACATTTACAGGATGCCAAATTTCAGAACGGCGAAGAAATTGCTCAACGCTTTAACACGGAGTAAGTGTGGCGCGGAGTGGCTGACAGAGGTTCAGAGGGATCTAAGAGAAGTCAACATTGAAAATCTTGAGGACCGCACCGAGTGCAGGAATACAATCCAAAATGTTAAGTTTGATCAGAGACCGTCACGACAGCCAGGAAGAAAATGGACAGCTGAGCGGAAGAACGAGCATTCTGAGAGGATGAAGAGATTTTGGGGGGAGAAGCGGAAAAACGCCAGGAGGAAATCATGTATTCAATTTCAATCGCTCTCCTAAATGGGAACAATCGATTAAATAAATAAACAAAATAAAAAATTAAAAAATATGATAATAAAAATAATGATAATAATTATAATAGGAAGAAGGGAAAATCAAGCGAGCGGCAATGTTTAAATACCTGGGAGAAATGATAACACCCAATGTATCAGAAAAAAGAAGCCTTCGCATCGCGCATGAGAAAAATGAAAATGGCTTACCATTTAACCAAATGCGTCTTTAATTAACAAACGGTCAATATCCTTGGGTCCCGTCAAAGAAAATTGCGAACATGGAAGAACCATGAGCTGTATATTCATGTATTTTGAAACTCTAAAGTGTCAAAAGCATCGCTTGGAATACACTTCAATTGCATATTTGTAAACTGTACTCTAAATGTATTATAAATTAGCGTATGTAGGCTATAGTTAGTCCGTCATCTGTGTAATGAATTATGTACTGTTCCCTCGGGATTTTTTTCTGGATGAATACATAAATACATATATACATACATACATACGTGTGTGGAGAAGGTAACCGACATCAAACGGAAAAGAAGGATTAACTTTTATGGACATGTGAAGCGAATGAGCCCAACAAGAAAGATCAACCGCATCATTACTTACTTTCAGGAGAGAAAAACCAAACGGGCCTGGTTCATTTTACTAGATAGAGATCTAAAAGAAGTGGGGATTACATCAACTGACATTCAGGAGCGCATCCCGTTGAAGAGAAAAATTCAAGCATGCCAAGGTTTCCATTAAAAACCGAGGCTGAAAACGGTTAAGATTTGGATCCAGGAAAGGAAGGAAACCCCCTGAGAACGATTGCGTACCGGGAAAACATCAAAGCCCGAAGAATGAGAAAGTTGGAATGACGCGGTCCATAGGTGGCCGATACGAAATGAATAATAATTATAATAATAATAATGTGTGTGTTTTACGTCCCAACCAATTACTGTTGTTTTTAGAAACGCCGGGTTGCCAGAATTTTGCCTTGAAGGGGACCGTTAACTTCCCAGTCAATTTGCTTTTGCATTTAAGCACCCTTAAATTAAAACTTTCTACGTCGGATTCGATTCCGTTTTCTTGTTCACAACAGGCGGGAACCTTGCCGCTGCGCTAGGCAGGCAATCAGTTGTTAAGTATAAGGACAAATTAATACACTTTGATAGGCGGACGTAAACTGTTGTATTAAGTTACCTGACCGAGGTGAGTGGATCCCTGGACAGTATGTGAGTTAGAGCTGTGATACAAACAATTTGCTCGAAAATACTGTACAGTCTGGTTCAGTTCAGTTGCCAACTGGGCCACGTAGCATCTAACGTGTTAGAGGTGGACCTTAAAGGAAACAAGGTTATTCATGAACAAGCTCGGTGTGTTATTTGCAATGTTATTAGGCTAAGTTTTGTGATCAAGAGAATATACCTGTTTCAAAGGGTACTGAACGTGCCTTCACCTGTACTGGCTGCAGAAAGAAAACTGTTATGTAAGATACGAAAGGAGGGTCAATTTGATGAAAGTGGAGCGAGAAAAATTAAGTCGTTTAGTAAAAAGGACCATCCGCCTGCAAACAAGGTCATACTAGACGATATGGATAAGTGTATTATTGGCAGAAAATTTCGGGAACATTTTGAGTTAAAAATACAGTTCCAAAACTGCAAAAATATGGAAATTCTGCTAGCAAGAAATTCAGCAATATTTACAGGGATTATGTAATGTAAAGCTTTTTACGAATTTCGTAATGGCAATCCTTGTAGACTCGCGTACATGATGTTTAGTGCTTTAGACGTTCTCTTCCGCTGACTGAACTGCAATGGCGTCATGTTCAATACTGGTGGTGCTATGCTGTGCAAGACTCCACTTGCCTCGGTCAGCTAATACTGGCATGTACTGCACCTTAAACTGTAGTTATCATTGAAAGTATGAGCTCACACCACAGCTCTTCCTGGCTGACTACGTCTAAAACATGTTTCCATGTGATATCCCTCGCCATTATCCATAACTTTCCATGCAGCAAATATCCAGATGACATTCTGGGGTATTTTTGAGACGCTCATAATTGTGTGGAATGGGAGGTGGTTGGCTAACCTGATATCTCGCTGACCCAGCTCATCCAGTCTATTCAAGCAGCTAGTCAGGGGTGTAATTGGTTTCGACCCAGTTCATTCAGTTCCATCAGATATGTATGGCGCTCTCATTCGACTGCGTTTGTGGAAACACTATAGATAGAAGTTGTTCACATGACGAGGATGTAGGTTACACATTAATAATAATAAAATTGTGACATGTAGCTTTCGGGGAGGTCTGGTGCAGGCCTTTTGAATTGATGCCCATGTGCGAATTGCGCGTTGCGGTGAAAATCGAAAATTACTGGTGATATCGGCGCTAACACATGAGTCTCCCAACTTGGGGAATCAACCTTTCGAGACGAAAGTCCCCACGGCCCGATCGGGAATCAAACCCGTGACCTTTCGGGTCAAAGCCTAGCATGCTGACCAATAAGCCACGGGGAAGTACAATAATGATATTGATAATGATAATTATAATAATCATCATCATCATTGACCAGCACGTATTCCACATGCACTGAACCGGATTTGAACTCACCTGAAGCACGCCGTGTTAAAATAGTCTATCTGATGTGAGGGCTTGAAAGGATGCACTCACCCTCGCAAGAACAGTTGAGTAGCTGCTTGATATGAAACTCGTGATGCAGTTGAGTGTGTTATTGCCCTGGCCACTCGTCTCCAACAATCTGCAAGCTATAAAATAAATGTGAAGCTTGATAGGGATTTTCTTATCTTGCGGTAGTACATTAAAAGTAAACATCTTGATTTCGTAATTTCTTATCAAAAATACCTTCCTTAATTGCTTCCAAGAAAATTGGCTATTGCGCCGTAAACGTGTGGCACTAAAATATACGAAACGTATGGCGATCAGTGGTTATTCGTCCGTGCGAACTGGATTCCTTTCCCGAGCAGAATAACGCTGGAGCAAAACGCATTGTCTGAATTTCGTTAGGTGCTAAGGAAAGAAAGGAAGCTTGTAGCATTACGTGACCGTTAATCTCGCAATCATGACCCATGGTATCTCCTTTTTAACGTGTATTCTGAACCACAGGACGTGACATTTCACCTTAAAAAAACGAACCCGGTTCGTCTTGATGAGAGACAAGTAGATTGACTACTGCATCATCACGTCCCCTTTCGTTAGACACTACATCGCGTATTATCTTCATATGCAAGCTTGTGCAGCCATTATTATTACTATGTAATTCCTCTTTCGGATTAGATCACTTCTGAAACATACTGTAGAACGTACATGGTCTCATGATATGAAGGGTATTTTTACTCACTTTTCCAGATGTGCTCGGTGACTTTGCTGAATGTGGTTAGTTTCGAAGTTCTTAGAGAACATAGCCACGTAACTATGACCAGATTGCGATGGTATAAATTCCTTGAGGATGAACGGTAAGACTCATCACGAAATGAAGTCACAATGACCTGATGAACAGGGGTACCGCAACGGAGTGAGTGTGAGCAAAGAGAAGAAATGTACAACTTTTCACTGTATGAATTTACGCCCTGTTATGCTGTTTAAACTTGGATAATACAGGTAACCAGGCATTGGGAAGTTTGCAGCTGCCACCTCTCTTGAAATCCTATCATGACTATTTCCATGGAGTCCCTGACTATTCTGGGGTCACAGTGGTGAATAATGGCCGATGATGCGGCATGCTTAGTAGTAAGGCTGATTTCTCAGTCTCGTTGTTCTGCGTATATCACCTCACAATATTGTTGAAGTATCACTTTTCTTCTCCCATTGCCATCTAGCCGTCCATGTTGCCGCCTGTAGCTCTGGTCGAAATGTTAATGTCCAGTTCCACATGCGAACCATCATGTCATCGTAATGTTCCCTTTGAGAATATTTTGCTATCATAACTTTTTAACTAAAAATTAAATTGTATAACTGGGGAAAATTTCGACTCTAATGTCTTAACATCGAGCTCCACTTGTCCATTTAACTCACAAACGCAATGTATCCCATTCTGTTTGGAATATTCTCGAGGCTATCATATGCGTTATAGTTTTTAATACTCATGTATTTAACGCCTGGGCACTTATTATTAATTGGATATGAATTTATGCTTTCACAACACAACTCATGCACACTTTCTCAGACAAAACCAAAACTATCGGAAACTATCATTTTCACTGTTTACCTCGGTTTCTTCGCATAATATAATTTTATGTGGTCTGCACGGTTGAATTTCCAATCACGAAAATAATTACTCACTAGCGATGTAATACGTACTTTCATAGATCTCACTATCTACAACCTCTCTTACAGTCGTCGTGTTTCATGTCTTAACATTTATGAAGGCGTGACTTTTGTGACTCCTTTGCGATACTATATGGAAATTATTTAATTTTTAAATATTTTTACATAATAAATGTATTATATATACAATGAAATTGTATTGTTTTTTAAACTATATAAATAGAAATGTTAATGGATTTAAACCATTTAAATAAAAAGTTACTTTCGACATTTCGACGCCCTTATTCCTCGATGTATGCAGTAATCTGATACCTAGACTGCACAAAGTCACAAGTACCCTACATATTTAATGCATGTAATGTGTCCGATTGGAGAGGCAAGCCCACCCACCTGGATTGCACCATATATTTAATGCGATTTCCCCCCCTCTAGATATTGCTCAAGTGCATTTGGGGATTTTATTTTTTGTGTGGCTTCCTGGGAGGCCGAGTGCAGGTATTTCTAGTTGACGCCCGTGGGCGACCTGCGCGTCGTTGTGAGGATGATGTGATGATGAAGACATCACATACACCCAGTCCCCGGGCCACGTGAATTAACCCCAGGAGATTAAAATCCCTAATGGCCCGGCCGGGAATCGAACCCGGAACCCTTCGAGCCAAAGCCTAGCACGCTAACCAATCAGCCATGGAGGCAGACAATTTGGGGATGAAGTACCTTCATAAATGTTTTGCTTGTAATCCGATAAATGTGAAAGCAACGTTTCAGGTAGATCAGTAGATTCATGTCCGGGATGTTCCCTTGTAAGAAGGATTAAGGAATTGTTCCCTCAATGACGACAGATTCCGGAAACTTTCCCTTGAACACCGTCCTATTGGAGGAGGAAGTATTGGTCGACCCATGAAGAGAACTGAGATCGGGACAGTCTAATAGCTTAATCCATGAAGAAGAAATAAGTACATGCCAATTGACTCCTCGGGAGTCGAACACGCAGCCTAGGGCACAGCAGGATCAGCTTAAATGAAACAACAGCAACAACTACGATTTGAGAACTAGTATCGTATTGTAAAGTTTTGAAGCCATTTTGTCAGTGTTGCCTATACAATCTGCCATTTGTAACTCTTCAGTCGGCCAACGTAGAGAGTAGGCAGGTGAGAAGGTAGCAACGGCTACGACCTACGGCTCCGCTAAGATTAGTACCCATATTACACAATAGAATTCAAGTGCATTCTCTAATTTTATGTATTAAATGGTGTTGTTCTAATTTGTATACTCGTGCATAATATTCATACGTAATTCACGACCTTGTATAAATAAAACTAACTACCCTGACATAACGAGATTCAATTAGTGAATCAAAATTAAAACACCAATTGTACGCACTACAACATTTATTTAGTTAGATAACATTGTACATAAATTTAAACCTCAACTCAGTGATCAGGATCTGATGATGACCGTTTGAAGGTTGAAACGCATAATCCTAAAAAATATCCCTTTATAACAGGGATCATAACTAATACTTATAACTTTTTCCAGGAGTGTTATTTACTTATTAATTATATATTACAGTATATACATTGTACTCCACCCAGTCTTTGGGCAAATTTGAGTTGAACGACTGAAGAGCTACAACTCACACTAGTATCGTATGGAATGAAATTTAAGGCTATGCGGGTGATGGTGTCATCACGCTAGCCACGCAGGCTAAGAGTTAGGCAATAAGCGAGATCCTGTATGGACCATCAGAGACATATGCGCCTCACGTGAGCCCTTAGTCTCCCATCCCACTCGTTGCTACACGCAGGCAGCCTCGGGGAAGGTAAGCTTACACCTATCTGGCAGTAATCTCGTGTGTGACAACACCCACTTAGAACAGGCTTAGGTCTTCTTGTTTCATCCATCACGCTCAGCAGTAAGCGGAAGTGACGTGGCCTCTATATCAAAGATGGATGAATGTTCTTCACACTATGGACGAGCAATGTGGTCTGATTTGAACCACAGGTTCCTCTTACACAGTAGTATTCAATCGCTTTCGTTGTTATACCCCCAAAGTATTTGTTTCTTTTCATACATCCAGAGTATATGTGATTATTCAGGAAAATATATTCCATATTAAAATTCTCTTCAGTTGGTCAGCATGGATAAGGAAGCCCTGTAATCTCAAATTAAAATACTTACTTAAAAATACACACCTGACTAAATAAATAATTAAGAGGGGCGGGGGGCAACAAGAGAACACATCTTCAGATCTACAGTATTTAGTCAACTGGCTAATATGTTTAGTAAGCACATACAACATAATTATCAAAGGTTATAATGTTATAACTCGTCAAGATAATATTGTTATGTCCCGGTGTCGGTTCAAGGCGAAACCGTACCGGACATTCACAACAACCGTGCTGTCTTATTATAAAAAGCTGCCGACTAAGGGTCAGTCAGGGATCAGTCAGGCACTGCAGATACGGAGGTCTGACAGTGAGAGGTCGTTCGCCTGCCAATCGGGAAATCGGGCAAGTTGGGTCGAACGCTTGTTGACCAAGGGGCACGGAGCTGAGCCGGTACTTGAGAGCACCAGCTGAGAAACAGGTGAGACCCAATATTTCTATTTCCTTTCAGGATCCTTGTATCCATGTGGTGGATTCCTTTACTCCCTTAAGGAATAAACTGGGAGTTAAGCTTTCAATCGCTTTCATTGAGGAACATTCCCTGCTTCCTGAATCTCCTCCCACTCCCATTTCCTTGTGTATAGGGGTGTGCTGTACTCGCTATCTAAGCTATCGGAAGGACACGATAACGATCCTGGTACTTGATCTTGGAGAACCCCTGATCAGCATATGGCTTAAGTCCGTGCCATCAGGTGGGGACACAACAATTGGTGGAGCCGCAACAATTGGCGGGGCCCAACAATGGTGGAGACGTTGGTGTTATCGTAACGAATCCTGCCGAAGTTTCGTCCATGAAAGCGAACTACAGCACGTCCACGCTAGAAGCCGTTGAACCCACACCCCTGACCCAGCATATCCGATGTTTATGCTCATAACTAACAAGCATTTGTATGTGCATGTATACTAACGTAGACTTAGTTAAATTTTTGGTGTAGCTATAAGGCCAGTGCGTTAGTGTAAAGACAGTTCAGATTTTGTTGTATTTGTACTTTGTGTTTGCCAAACGCACTGAAAGAATGGGCAAGAATGTACGCAGCTAATGTTAAACTAATCAGGGCAAAAGTAATCCTGGAAACCCCATGGTACATAACGAACGCCAACGTTGAACTAACTGGTACCGAACTAAAAGAAAGAGTAAAATTAAATCACGATCGTTTTAGTACCATTACAGACAGTATGGAAGCAACATACAAAGGGTTAGCACCAACATTATTTTCTGGAAATGCTACAAGTATGGAGGATCCCCAAGAATTTCTAAAATGACTTAATGATTTAGCTAGGATTTATGCTTGGGATGACCAGAAAATTATACAAAGCTTTGAACAGTTTTTATTAGATGAAGCGTTGATTTGGTACAATGCTTATAACTTAACCTATTTTATTGTCACGTGGGATAAACTCCATATCGATTTTATTATGGCATTTAAAGTTGGCGAACCCAAAAGTGGATAAATAGACGTAATGTCAAATTTATATGATGAATATTGTGCACACATGTCTGAGAAGGATAGAATTTGGCGTATAATTCAGGGATTCAAACCTGAAGTACTTGAAAAGTTGTCTTCTATTAAGGTGGAAACGTTAGATGAGTTACGATCTCATGCAAGAATAATTGAAAAGGACCACAGAATGATGGAGTTGGCAGATGTTCACTTAGATAACACAGATACCGTACACTTACAAGAAAGATCACACAGTCCTTTGCATAAAAATGATTGCGAAGAACTTGATGCTTTGGGAAGCACATATCTCGAAAGTGATGACCAGGAACACTGCTCAACAGAAAAATCCACTCAGGTAACATTTGGGGTAAACATGGTCTCGCTAAGCACGCAGACGGATATGGAAATTGCACAGTTTACTAGTGAGCACGTAACCACTAGGCAACAAGACAGCGTTATTTAAAAAAACTCTCACGAATTGATTGGCTGTGGTAGAGATGGGAAATATTCTCTGTTTACTTGTGTCACACGTCACTCTGCTTCGTTGACAGGTACAGTTGCGCGAGTAGGATATGACTCAGCTCCAGTAGCTGTCCGTGGTGACATGAGCTCCTGTGACACTTATCTGCGCTTATAAGACATATAGTGCGCGCAATGCTGCTTTACTTATGTGCAGACTGCACTCTGTCATCACTGTGTCCTCCTCTTTACCCCGCGGGGCTCCTGCTACAATAATCAACAAACGGTGGCGCAGCCATGCTCAGCGGCAATCAAATCTTAAATGGGTAATAGTACACTTTCTGAGAATACTCAGGGAGACTTGAGTAGCTTTCAGGTATTCGGTGTTCAGAAAAAGCTGAAATCTGAAGCCCAAATTAATAGTAGCGAAGTACAAGTAGAAAGGCAATTCGCTAATGGTAGCGATGTTACGTGTTTCCTTTGTACCAAACGTGGGCATAAGTTGAAGAATTGTGTACTGGCACAGAAACGTAATTTCGTCTACTGGCGAAAGCTAAGGCACAAAAAATGCAGCTTGACCCCGTCAAAGAACGCAGGCAGAAAATTTGACTCTCGCAAGCATTGAAATTATAAACACGAGGCAAACGGCAGTGTAAACATTTTAAGATGCGCACTTCACGGGACATGCAGTGTAAGCAGAAGAAACACACTGCAGGTAAATGGCCTGACACTGATAAGCCAGCGGATTCCCGAGTTCGACATGAACCTGGTGACTCAGGGAGGTCTTGCAATCTGAAGATAACAATGAGAGAAGATATGAGAAAATAAGTGAGTTTATGAACTAGTGAGAGGCTATCGCGGCAAATTTGAGAGGGAAAATGAACTCAGGAGGCTAGCAGCAGAGAAGGAACGAGGTTCTTATCATTCGAGTATCCCAAGAGGCAACACGTATAGAAAATCGCTCTACAATTAGTATGCCATGGCAATCAAGAAAAGCATTAGACTACAGAAGGAAGAATTACATTGTTAATAAGAAACTACAAGTGTATATGGATGAATATTGGAAATAAGAAGGAATTTAAAAAGGATTTATGGAATATATCTACAGAAAATTATAAAGTCGAATTAGAGAAGACATACTTAGAGATACTCTACAAATATTCACTATCCCATAAGTGAAACTTCAGCCCGACACACTACAACGCAGAAGAAAATAATTTCACTACACTGCAACATCTTAGAAAAACATCTACAAAATATTTATAAAATGTATTCAAGATCAGGTCGGAGGGGAGAAATTACAGCTAACAACTTCAGTGAACTGAGGATGTTCTAATTTCACCATGAAGGGAGGTTAAAACTACACTATCTAAGCGAAGTCCAGCGATGATCAAATACGATACAACAATGGAACTTAACTGCAGTACAAACAGTAGTACGCTTGGAAACCACAAACAAACTACTACAACGAAAAGAAAGTCACATGTGGAGGTGATTTCTCATCGTAAGCATAATCACTATCTACAAAATAACATCAGGAACTTCGAGAGAGCGGCCGAATGAAGTAGTGTGGAGAAAGAAGCGAATGCAGAATCTAGATCGTTAGATCGAGAAGAGAGAAAATGAAGGCGCGAGCGAGGGTCATTGACAGGAGGCGAGGTGGAAGGCTGGTGCAGATCAGCTGGAAACCGGTCGAGTAGTCTCACCTGCGTGCAGAGCAGAACAGCAATGTGGGGAACGCAAACACCCGTTCACTGGCATGCGGGCACACTCCCTGCGCACGTGGCGGAATTCCTCATTTGTAAAGGTCCACAGATTCTGTATCAAGCGTTGCAGACACAAGGTAGACCAGTGATTTTTAACAACTATGTAGCTACTATTTGCTTATGGGTTATTCCAGTGTTTGTCCAACATCTGACTATTTTATTCCTAGTTCATGTTATTGTTGTTGCTATAAATTTGGAAATTTTTATTTAAGTCAACGAATATCGTTTGTGACGTATTTTTCTAACGTTTATTGTTAATATTTTCACATTAACTAATTTTTCACTCGTGTAAGCTAACGTCTGTAGAACTTTTCATTTGAGGCGCCTAGAATCAAAACCCGCCAAATCCATATTTTATGAAAATTGAGATAAGCATTGTTGCATATAGCTTTTGCTGCGCTGAATTAATTAAAACTATTATTTTGTTACAAATCCCGCTACATCCTACTGTAAAACGAAGTCAAAGTTGAGGCTTAGTTGCAATATCCGCCAAATCCAACGATAGTTTCGCCATTTTTGGTCACAAAACCCGCCACATCCACATCAGCCAATAGGAGCACCCAGATCCGCCATCTTACCTTCCATGATGCTTCGCGAAGTGTGTACTCTTTACCTACGTGCATTAGTCGGAGAATGTACCCCTGCCTGACGTGATTAGAATGGTTTATGTTGTACTTTCTGATAATAATTTGTTTTGGATAATTTTGACAAAGAACGAGAAGAACAATAACATTCTTGTCTGGGTGATGTATTCCACAGAACTGACATTTGCGAACACAAACGTGTCACGAAACCTGATTTTTATATGACTCACGTAAAGCCAGAAGCCAAAAACAGAGGGATTGTCCTTCAGGCACAAGAAGTGAAAGATGTTTCGAGACCGCTTTCGAAGTATTCTGGAGAAAGATGGAGGGAAAATGTAGAGCTGCAGTTTTATTGCAATCTGCAAAGTCGTGGCGAACACGAAGAGAATGATGATGATTGAGAAACTACTATTGAGGATGAGGTAGAAACAGAAATTGTGTAGCTATAACTTCCTGTAAAGAATGTGATTTAATAGTTGAATGACGATAGTTTTGTCTCTAAAGGCCTGGACCATAGTAATTGAATATTAATTTAATTTTACGCTTTTCCTTATTATTGTTCAGTACTGTAGGCTACAGTATTGACGGCCCCGTGGTGTTGGGGTAGCGCGCCTGCCTCTCACCCGGAGGCCCCGGGTTCGATTCCCGGCTCCGTCAGGGATTTTGGAAACTGACGTGAGGGTTGGAACGGAGTGCACTCAGCCTCGTGAGGACAATTGAGTAACTGACAGTGAGGCAGCGCCCCGATCACGAAAACCAAGATTAACGGCCGAGGGGACCCGATGCGCTGGTCATGCGGCACCCCAATATCTGCAGGCCAAATGGCTGGGGATTAGGCCCTTCACGGGCTGTAGTGCAAGGGGTTATTTACTGTAGAGTATTATTACCCTTTCAGGAATTGATTGCCGGCGGTGGAGATGGGAACTATTCTTTATGTAATTGTGTCACACGTCAGCTTGCTTCGTTGACAGGTGCAGTTGCGCGTGTAGGATATGACTCAGCTCCAGTTTTGGATTTAACTGTCCATGGTGACATGAGCTCCTGTAACGCTTATCTGACGCAATGCAGCGTGACCTATGTGCAGATTGACTCTGTCATCGCTGTGTCCTCCGCTTCGCCCCGCAGAGCTCATGCTACAATAAACATAAACGCTGGCACAGCCACACTCAGCGGCAATCAAATCTTGAATGGGTAATATGAGTTTTATTCTTTTTCTGTTTATTCTAATAAAACACAACCGCCCCTTAAAACAACAATAACAACAACAACAAAACACAAAAATTATACGATTTTTTATATTTTATAACCTATATTTAGTTAACTTTCATTCAAATATTAATGTCTGTATAAAGCTTACGCAGTTTCTACAATCTCTTCGCAACTTCAAATGTATTAGGGCTCTTTGGTATCAAAACCTGCCAAATCCAAATCTTAGTAACAAACCCCGACAAATCCGAATTATTGCTTTATATTTTTCTACATACATTTTTAACTATATAGGGGATCAGCTTCGTACTTCGTCACTGTTTTTAAAAATAATTCATTCATTTTTTAGTGAAAAAAGTATTTCGTTTTGGGTATTGGTTCGTTTGTGACAGTTTTTGCCACTTTGCCGAAAAAGTGAAGGAATGGATTTGGCGGGTTTTGATTCTAGGCACCTCATTTATTTAATTTATACCGGCGAGTGAAGTAATTTCGTTAATGTGGTATAACAAGTTGAAATAAGTTGTAACAAGTTGTAACAAGCGAAGCTTTGTCATACATGAAATGAGAGATACAGAAGGGATATTGTTATCCGAAATGAAGCAAATTCGTTAGATGAACGAAATATAATGTAAACAGAAAGGTTAATTATTGTCAGGAGTGTTCGACAATAGCGTTTGAGACACTCAACTATGGGGAAAGAGAATTTTGTGAAACCCAGAATTTTATTATTACAGTATAACCAGTATGCGTATTTTTGAAGCATAGCTGATGAACAGAAGGAGAGGTGTGATATTACAGATCAACCTATTGTCATAGAGAAGTCTTGAAAGACCATAGAAAGATATTTCATATCAGATAAAATTAAGAACGTGAGGTAAAGTGTATTTTTATTGAGTAACGAACAGGAGCAGTCTTAATTTCAGAAAGTAGCTATAAATTGTAACAGAGGTGTATAATTAAAGTATTAGAAGTAAGTATGACATATTTGTGTGAGTAAGAATATAAAGAAGTACTACGAGAGTATCGTTTTGTGGAACGAATAAGTAAAGAATAGCACGGAGTTGTATAATCGATAGTATTGATGTACGCGGAAGAATTTGTTTCTTGAAGGTATTACAGCAGTAATATTCAGGAGGGTTACTGATTCTCTTACTTTGTCGAATGTACTGTATTTGAGATGGGTTAGAATTTTGTGAACGTGCTAAGTAAGAAATGTATGCGAAGAGTTATTGTTGAGAGAAGTGTAGTAGAGACACGTAAATGTTATTCACAGAGTGTGAAGATTAAAGAGGTTACAGTGAGAAAATATGGAAATACAGTATGTCAACAAAGTAAGTTGGAAAATGAATTTGTGAAGAATTGGAATTGTGAGTAGTGAGGATTTAATGCCACGCACACAAACAGAGTTGTATAAAGTTATCTGAAAGTATTGCGTCGTAGTTCAAAATTATTATTACAGTTATTAGAAAACCGGAAATATAAAAATGGAATAGTAATGAACTTAACTGTCTGATACACATATTCACATGGACGTAACGATGTAAATTCATTAACAAACAGAAGTATTGTGTGAGCTAAATAAAATAGAACTGAAGTGAACTTTATATAAATAAATCAGGAGGAGAAAATCGTGCAGGTCGCGATGATGTATATAATTAACATTTGTAAATAATAATAATAATAATAATAATAATAATAATAATTTTATTAATATTTCTGATTTATAATCAGTAGATTTGGCGCAATAATGCGAAGTGAAATAACACAGATGTACTGTATTATGTAGGGAGAAGGTTTGTGAAATATAATAGAATTTGAAGTGGATTATTTTGAGATTAAACACACGGTGATTAATAAAATGTATTTAATTTAATCAAATCTTTTAAAAGAAAGATCAGATATAACTAATATAAGTTTTGTTGCAGGAAGACTTATGAAAGTCGCATCTATGTCCAGTGGGGACTTAATTTTTCAGTTTAGTGTTTATTTTATTTTGATTTCGATTTTAGGGACATATAGTATTGTCCTAGCCTAATAAATTTGCAGGCACTTTTTAATTTGCTTGTTCCGTCTTTTATAAGATCTGTTTTTCATTCAATGCTGAATTACGCTATAAGGATACTACTATTCGATGCAGGCAGTTTTTTCGACATAACTATACCTTACCTACCCCGAGAGCCATGTTGCTCAGTGTGCTTTATCTTGTTTTTAGGCTGTTCTTTGTGCAACTAGTTAGTAGTATGGTTAGATATGTGTTATGTGAGTCAAAGGTTCCCTAGTCATCAGTCTGGTAGGTAAATGTTGATTTCATAGCCGGGTATTGACATCCCTACGATCCTTTTTCCATCCATGTGGATTCTGGACGTTGACTTTGAGGAATTCGGGCGCATATATAGCATATTTAATTTAATGGTCTCCCAACTGGTGGGGCTTCGACTATGTCGATTGCATGAGTCTGTCAAATTTGTATATTAACGTTCCCAGAAGTGAGTGACAATCGGTTGTGTCGATATTGTTACGCCAGGTGATATTCCGTATCCATGGCTGATTTAAGCAAGTTTTGTGTAAGACACAGTCGAGTTCTTTTGAAATTTGTAAATGCCGAACCCAATTTGATAGTATTGGAAGTGAATTCACATTGTCAGATATGAGGAGTACGTATAGTTGAGGGGCATATTTGTTTTGTACCGGCAAATGACAGTTTGGTCAAGTAATGTTAAGTGTAAAGTTAATGTGGTGATTAAGTCAGATTTTTGATAGAATTGAGCGTTGAATTATAGTCAGTATCAGCAACATAACGAAGTAGATATCTTCGGTTGCAAGTTTAGGTATTTTAATGTATAGGATGGGCTATTGAATTGCTTCACGTTCCTAAAATAGATTATTTGTTGGTCATCCTGGAATTTCGCCATGTTCGTGTAGTAATACTTCCCAGTTTTCTCATCTATAACAAGAATATGTCGGCGGCTGACATGACCTACATCAGGTCGATGTTGGAGCAGATGAAGGTGAATCAAACAGGATTAACTCTTGATGTGGAGGCCCTACACAAAATAACACATGATAACACCAAAAAGATAGGTAAAGATATTAAAGACTCAGTAGCAGAAGTCTGAGATGAAAGCAGAGTTAGCGGTAGCCCAATCCCTTCCTAAAGCTAACATTACCTTAGTTCAGGAAGAATGCAAGAGAACACAAGATGAAGCCAGAAAAGCACAGGAAGAAATTAGAAAATCACAAGACGAAGCTAGAAAATCCCAGGAGGAGAGTAGGAAAACCTTAGAGAAAGCACAAGAGGAAATTAGGAAGGCACAAGAAGAATCTAGAAATTCTTTAGAAAGGCACAAGAAGAAATCAGAAAGTCACAAGAAGAGACTAGGAAATCACATGAAGAGACTAGATATTCCTTTGAACATTCCCAGGAAGAAACTAGAAAAGCGCAGGAAGAAGCTAGAAAGACACAGGATGAAGCTAGGAAAGCACAGGAAGAAGCTGAGAAGAGACTTGCCGACCTACAGAAAACTTTACAGAGTAGTATAGACACTATCAAGGTTGACAACACAAAACACTTTGTTACTATTTCAGGTTCCCAAGGTGAGCTACAAAATCAGCTGACCACTCTAAACGGCACAGTTGATGGACTTCAACAGAAGCTGACAGATCAACAAAAGTTGATTACTGAGATTATAAATGTTGACATAAATAACTGTATTGTTGATGCTGTGTTAAAAATGAAAGAAGAGGTACTTAAAAGTAGTAGTGATTATATATGTGAAATGCATGGTAAGATCATGAAGGAAGTTAAAGAAATAGAACGTAAAGCTAATATACATGTAACTGGGTTAAGAGAGGAGTTAACGAAACGTATAGATGGATTGGAGGAATCCAATGTTACCACACTTAGCGAAGTTACTAGTAAAACAGATAGGTTAAAATAAAGGAACTGGAACAAATTAAGCAGGTTGTTGACGAGTTTAACACTGAAATAGCTAAAATAAAGTCGACCCAAGAGAAAGCTAGAGGAGAAATAAACGAACGTGTGAAATCACTATCGATTAGGGATACGTCCTCTTTAAGAACCGAGGTTCAAGAAGGAATACAACAGAATTTAGAAGAGTTCTTCAAAGAAAGAGATAATTAATTACGTGGAGAATTGAATAAGTTAGGACTTGGACAAGATAGGCTAGATGAAGGCAGAGAAAGTATTGACAGTCAAATATTCAGTAGACCGCCTAACATATCTGCAACAGAACGAACGACGAGGGATTCAGATACGTTTGGACGGACATATGATCAGGGCATAAATAGAACTAACCCGAATGTCGGGGTCATAAAGAGCCATGAAGAAAAACCCGATAAATTCACTGGAGAAGGGAATGTCACTGCAGTTGAATTTTTGCATGACATGCGGTATTATCTAGATGAAAATAGAATTCCGAGAGAAAGAAAAATGAGAGTCGTAGAAAAGTATCTAGCATCGGAGGCATTAATTTGGCACAGGGCTTTCCGATACACGTACAACAACTTTGACGAATTTGCGGATGCACTCTTGAAACGATTTTGGAGTAAAGAATTGCAGCACGATATTAGAGCTGAAATCTACTCTAAAAAGTACCCATACTCAGTACCGACACGTTATGCGAGCTACTTTACAAACCAGTTAGCCCGTCTCCAACATCTTCAAACTCCATTAGCTTAACCGGAGCTAATACATGTCATATCACGACAGTTACCAGCAGAGGTCAGAAAACACTTGATCTCATTCAACGTGAATACGTTAGAAGATATGGCTGAAATTTTGAGACGTTTGGACCATACTAGTTTGGTGTCCAACACTCAGGGACAAGGTCAATCAGGAAATCCACGTGTCAGGCATGATCACCGTGAAATACACACATTATTGGTAGATCAGACTCAGCAGACTGAAGTGAACCAGGACAGAACAGGTCCCATTAGGCAAAATAGTTTTGGCAGGAATAGATATGAGCCAGGCTATAATAGAGCTCGAGAAGGTAGACCATATCAAAACAGGTTCTGGAATAACAGGCAACGTCGAACTGAATATCATTATAATAATAATAATGGATTCAGCAGGAACGGATACTTCGATCGTCAGAATGGAGAAAATCCAAGAGGATATACCAGATATAGGAACTGGAATGATGATTATCAACAACAACAAAACCAACGATGTCCTCAAAACAACAACAACAGAATGAATATCAGAAGAGAGGATGAAGGAACGATAGTAATGTGGAGATATACTATGAAGAAAGAGAGAGGGAAAGTCAGGAGTACTGAAAGAACCAGAGAGAAAGAGAAGAAAGAAAGGAACAACCCCAAAATCGGACACAAGAAAATATTGGACCCCAACCAACTACAAGTCATGAAGGACAAAATCATGACAGGAGTGGACAAGGAAATACGAGATATCAGAAATGGAGATAGAGAAGGATTTAAATCACACAATACAGAGGCTTGAGATCGCCATGGATGAATGATTTACCAAAATCCAATGAGAAGTATAATTTCGACTACACGTTTATTAAGGAAAATAATCTATTAATTGAAACTCCATTCTCAACTTTTTATTAAAGGTCGAAAGGGAAAATGCACTCGAAATTATGAGTAGCCATGAGAAAATAACCGACCGAGATTCGAACGGGGAGCCTGAGAAAAAATGTATAAACTATTTCGTGATCTGAGTTATTTTTACGCACAGGAAGGTAGATAATGTGCAAGGAAGCAATTTATAAAACTTAAGCCTGAAGAAAGATTGTTATTTGGAGAAGAAATGGAAATGTTTAGTCTGGAATATTTTAACCAAGGGAGGATGATTGGAATAGCGATCAGGAAAGTGCACAGTTTTGTGAAGTTGCGGGAGACAAAGCAATTATGGTTAGTGAGGCGACTTGGCAAGGATACTTGAAGGTCGGACACGCGTCGAGAGACCTAAGGAGGGGATGGCTCGAGAACAACAAATTTGATAATATGGAAGTAGCCAATCAGAATAAAGGAAGATTACGCGGGATTATATAATTATTAAATTATTATTTTAATATTATGATGGATTGGAGTATATCAAAATTACAAGGAAGTAAGAAAAAATTTAATTGGCAAAACAGAAATTAAATTAGATAACTATGAGAGAAGATATGAGCAAATAAGTGAGTTTATGAACTAGTGAGAGGCTAGCGCGGCAAATTTGAGAGGGAAAATGAACTCAGGAGGCTAGCAGCAGAGAAGGAACGAGGTTCTTATCATTCGAGTATTCCAAGAGGCAATACGTACTGAAAATCGCTCTACAATTAGTATGCAATGGCAATCAAGAAAAGCATTAGACTACAGAAGGAAGAATTACATTGTTAATGAAACTACAAGCCGGCCCCGTGGTGTTGGAGTAGCGCGCCTGCCTCTCACCCGGAGGCCCCGGGTTCGATTCCCGGCTCCGTCAGGGATTTTAAAACAGCCGTGAGGGTTGGAACGGGGTGCACTCAGCCTCGTGAGGACAATTGAGTAGCTGTCTGACAGTGAGACAACGCCCGGATCACGAAAACCAAGATTAACGGCCGAAGGGACCCGACGCGCTGATCACGCGTCACCCCAATATCTGCAGGCCGAATGGCTGGGCAGTGGTCGCTTGGTCGGCCTAAGCCGTCTTGGGCTGTATAGTGCCAGGGGTTGACTTAAAAAAAAAACTACAAGAGTGTATGGATGAATATTGGAAATAAGAAGGAATTTAAAAAGGATTTATGGAATATATCTACAGAAAATTATAAAGTCGAATTAGAGAAGACATACTTAGAGATACTCTACAAATATTCACTATCCCATAAGTGAAACTTCAGCCCGACACATTACAACGCAGAAGAAAATAATTTCACTACACTGCAACATCTTAGAAAAACATCTACAAGATATTTATAAAATGTATTAAAGATCAGGTCGGAGGGAAGAAATTACAGCTAACAACTTTAGTGAAATGAGGATGATGTTCTAATTTCACCATGAAGGGAGGGTAAATCTACACTAACTAAGCGAAATCCAGCGATGATCAAATACGATACAACAATGGAACTTAACTGAAGTACATACAGTAGTACGCTTGGAAACCACAAACAAACTACTACAACGAAAAGAAAGTCACATGTGGAGGTGATTTCTCATCGTAAGCATAATCACTATCTATAAACTAACATCAGGAACTTCGAGAGAGCGGCCGAATGAAGTAGTGTGGAGAAAGAAGCGAATGTAGAATCTAGATCGTTAGATCGAGAAGAGAGAAAATGGAGGCGCGAGCGAGGGTCATTAACAGGAGGCGAGAAGGAAGGCTGGTGCAGATCAGCTGGAAACCGGTCGAGCAGTCTCACCTGCGTGCAGAACAGAACAGGAACGTGCGGAACACAGACACCCGATCACTGGCATGCGGGCACACTCCCTGCGCACGTGGCGGAATTCCTCATCTGGTAAGGTCCACAGATTCTGTATCAAGCGTTCCAGACACAAGGTAGACCAGTGATTTTTAACAACTAAGTAGCTACTATTTGCTTATGGGTTATTCCAGTGTTTGTCCAACATCTGACTATTTTATTCCTAGTTCATGTTATTGTTGTTGCTATAAATTTGGATTTTTTTTAAGTCAACGAATATCGTTCGTGACGTATTTTTCTAACGTTTATTGTTAATATTTTCATATTAACTAATTTTTCACTTGTGTAATTTAACGTCTTTAGAACTTTTCATTTATTTAATTTATACCGGTGAGTGAAGTAATTTCGTTAATGTGGTATAACAAGTTGAAATAAGTTGTAACAAGTTGTAACAAGCGAAGCTTTGTCATACATGAAATGAGAGATACAGAAGGGATATTGTTATCCGAAATAAAGCAAATTCGTTAGATGAACGAAATATAATATACACAGAAACGTTAAATATTGTCAGGAGTGTTCGACAATTGCGTTTGAGACACTCAACTATAGGCAAAGAGAATTTTGTGAAACCCAGAATTTTATTATTATAGTATAATGATTATGTGTATTTTTGAAGCATAGCTGATGAACAGAAGGAGAGGTGTGATATTACAGATCAACCTATTGTCATAGAGAAGTATTGAAAGACCATAGTAAAGATATTTCATATCCGATGAAATTAAGAACGTGAGGTAAAGTGTATTGAGTAACGAACACGAGCAGACTTAATTTCAGAAAGAAGCTACAAATTGTAACAGAGGTGTATAATTAAAGTATTAGAAGGAAGTATGACATATTTGTGCGAGTAAGAATATAAAGAAGTACTACGAGAGTATCGTTTTGTGGAACGAATAAGTAAAGAATAGCACGGAGTTGTATAATCGATAGTATTGATGTACGCGGAAGAATTTGTTTCTTGAAGGTATTACAGCAGTAATATTCAGGAGGGTTACTGATTCTCTTACTTTGTCGAATGTACTGTATTTGAGATGGGTTAGAATTTTGTGAACGTGCTAAGTAAGAAATGTATGCGAAGAGTTATTGTTGAGAGAAGTGTAGTAGAGACACGTAAATGTTATTCACAGAGTGTGAAGATTAAAGAGGTTACAGTGAGAAAATATGGAAATACAGTATGTCAACAAAGTAAGTTGGAAAATGAATTTGTGAAGAATTGGAATTGTGAGTAGTGAGGATATAATGCCACGCACACAAACAGAGTTGTATAAAGTTATCTGAAAGTCTTGCGTCGTAGTTCAAAATTATTATTACAGTTATTAGAAAACCGGAAATATAAAAATGGAATAGCAATGAACTTAACTGTCTGATACACATATTCACATGGACGTAACGATGTAAATTCATTAACAAACAGAAGTATTGTGTGAGCTAAAGAAAAGAGAACTGAAGTGAACTTTATATAAATAAATCAGGAGGAGAAAATCGTGCAGGTCGTGATGATGTATATAATTAACATTTGTAAATAATAATAATAATAATAATAATAATAATAATAATAATAATAATAATAATAATAACAGAGAGTGAGAAGTGTCGCCGCTGTAGCAAATGTAGTGAAACCATTCAACACGTTATATCAGGTTGTTCCCACCTTGCCAACACTGACTACAAACATCGACACGATCAAGTTGCCAACATTATCCACCAGAAACTGGCCTTGAAGTAAAAACTTCTTCGAAGCTCCGTCCCCTATTGGAAATACACACCATCTGCAGTACTCGAAAATGCCACACACAAGCTCTATTGGGACAGAGGAGTTGTGACAGATGTCGCAGTCAGTAACAACCGGCCAGATATCATTGTCATCAATAAAGTACACAAAGAGGCATTACTGATTGATATCGCATGTCCCAACACTCAAAACATCCAAACAACAGCTGCTACTAAAATATCTAAGTACACAGAGCTGGCAATTGAGATAAATCAGATGTGGAAACTTGATTCGGTGACTACCATCCCAATAATTGTATCATGTACTGGTGTTATACCGAAAACTCTCCACAGTAGTCTATCAATATTGAATCTGCACCCGCAGATATATATTGAACTTCAGAAGGCAGTTCTGTTAAACACATGCCATATTGTTAAGAAGTTCCTTGGTGACAATGCCCTGGCCGAATACTCAGCAAAGCTCGATGATCCAGATGGGAACATAGCTCATCCTACAAATGAAGGAGACTCGTGAAGACTGCGGGCACGACATGGATGTGAAGTCTCTGAACAATGTAATAGAAATTATCTCAGTACAGATGGTTCCTTGCTAAGGCCGAACCAGGCTGTAACAGAAAATGTAGCCGGTATTTGCCGTGATAATGTTGTCAAACAATAAACTATAATAATAATAATAATTTTATTAATATTTCTGAATTATAATCAGTATATTTGGCGCAATAATGCGAAGTAAAATAACACAGATGTACTGTATTATGTAGGGAGAAGGTTTGTGAAATATAATAGAATTTGAAGTGGATTATTTTGAGATTAAACCCACGGTGATTAATAAAATGTATTTAATTTAATCAAATCTTTTAAAAGAAAGATCAGATATAACTAATATAAGTTTTGTTGCAGGAAGACTTATGAAAGTCGCATCTATGTCCAGTGGGGACTTAATTTTTCAGTTTAGTGTTTATTTTATTTTGATTTCGATTTTAGGGACATATAGTATTGTCCTAGCCTAATAAATTTGCAGGCACTTTTTAATTTGCTTGTTCCGTCTTTTATAAGATCTGTTTTTCATTCAATGCTGAATTACGCTATAAGGATACTACTAGTTCGATGCAGGCAGTTTTGTCGACATAACTATACCTCACCTACCCCGAGAGCCGAGTTGCTCAGTGTGCTTTATTTTGTTTTTAGGCTGTTCTGTGTGCAACTAGTTAGTAGTATGGTTAGATATGTGTTATGTGAGTCAAGGGTTCCCTAGTCATCAGTCCGGTAGGGAAATGTTGATTTATTAGCCGGGTAATGACATCCCTACGATCCTTTTTCCATCCGTGCGGATTCTGGACGTTGACTTTGAGGAATTCGTGGAGTACACACACGGGCTGAGTTTATCACAAGAATTAATAAAAATCATAGGCACATTACGCTACCTAGGTGTTCAACTATTGGTTTCTTATGTACAGGTAACCTGGAACGCCCACAAGTGTTACATCCTAGTCCTAATATAGTGAGAAAATCAGGAAATCATGCACCTGAAACGCCTGTTGAAAATGCGCTTACATGTAAATTGCAGCGTGTTTCTGCGATTGAGAATAACCGTTCTCACTTGCGAGTAAGTAATCAGTCATCACCAAAATAAAGTAGGGGGACTAGATTAAATCCTCGCCATGTGAACCATTCATACCCATGCGTTCCCATGAAAAGTAAAGATAACGGAAGTAAAAGCGAGAATTCTTCTCCTAAGCTAAGTTGGAATAGATTCCATAGCCATAGACTAAAAACATCCATACACAATAGTCCACCTCCCACCGCACGTACGTGGATTCATATTTCCCTCAACAAAAGAGAGTTGTATTTATGAATAAAAGACATAATTATTCTTCAATGAGTCAGACTGAAGAGCATTACAGGAAGGCCACAGCTGTACTGTGTACTGGAATGCCATATACAGACCCCCAAGTGTCATATTATTATTAGCAAGCTGCACATTGGATTTTCGCACTCAGTTGATATTCAGGTGAAATTGCACCAAGTGTACTGACCTTCCTAATTATGGAATGTGAAAGTACTATGCATTATTATTTGGATTTCATCTGGAGAGGTCGCATTCAATTCTCGTACTCAATTGGTTAGCCTTTATAAATATACGGAAAGTGTATCAATTACTTTTCACGTATCAGTAATAATTTCCGTCAGTAAACTGACACATTCCTCGTCGTATGATTACATTTCTCATACGTGCGTGTATTCATAAAATAATACACATGTTATTTGTTCCAGATAAATATAGAGCTTTGAATTTTCTAAGTCTGCAGCTACCCAAGTACATTGGGATACATACAGTATGAAGAAACGTTAGCAGCTTGAATTCTCTGTGAATTCACAGGTAAAAAGAATCGAATCAGGTATGTACTAAGCAAGGAAATATGGATCTGGTAAATATACATTTCAGGATGACGAAGCTTCATAATTAAATAAACTTCAATTTGAAATAAATACCTAATTGAAATTTAATATTATTGCTGGTTTAAAAGGCTGTAGGCATCCTCGTAAACCACATAATAATATCGCTGCCTAAGTTCGTACATGATGAGCGAGCATATATTTTTTTCTCTACATGTGTAGGCTACTACCTACTAAAACCAGAATAGTTATTCGTACTTCCATGATTGCAGAAATGACTAACAGCACACAAAGAGACCTGGTGGTGAAATATCGTCTTCACGAGGAGAAGAATTCGGTGATCACCTCCTGCACGAAACATTATATTTTCCTCTTATGTACACACAATATAAAAATGTTAATGTCAAATTATCTAACATATTAGTTTTATTATTATCTGTCTCTCCTAAAATTTGTGATAGCCATTTTAACAACAAAAAGAACATCATTACAAAATTAGATCATCTTAAAGGAAAAATCGATATATTGTGTCCGTTTGACGAGGATATCGGGGAGCCATTGACCTTTAATGACCCTTCCGAAACCCCCTCCAATGAGAAGACAGATAGGACGGGGAGGAATGCATTTTTGGCCTGGGGATGCACAAGGAAATTTAACTCGGAGGTGTCGGGTATAATGAGAGATCAAAACTACCAGTCCAGAGGAATACAAACACAAAATACAATTAAGAGGCCAGGCTTGCATTTAAATCGCACTCATTTTATTCAAAAATTGGCAGACCCCTAACCTACTTCGGAGAGGTGAAAATCGGCTAGTCCGTGCTAATTTGTCGTAATATGAATCTACTCAACTCCGTACAAAATATCCTGAAAATTAAGCCTCTCGAAGTCCTACTAAAAGATTATGAAGTCAACAAGCAAGGCTAAGAGAATGACACGTAGTTCATCTCTACACAATTACTTTGGGGATTGCAATAATAGTAATACTACAGGCACTAATTTACAGGAAAGAAAGATATTTACTCTCTTACAATGCGAAGATTTCGTTACATTTAGAGCACAATAAGTTTATAGACTAAGCTATGATGGTGCCATCTCTAACATTTAACGTCACAGTAATTTAAACTAATTCCTATTTGACGTTAAGTTTGGCAACGATGTAAATGAGAAGCGTTTAATCCAAAATTTATTCCAAAAACAAAGCTAAGCACATTCGGTTCCTATATCATTAAAGAGAAAAGCTAACCTATTTTACAACACAAATATTTTACAACATGACCCTTCAAAATTGCGCAATTGGCGCCAATGACCTGCCTACACGCATCTCCACTGATTGTGAAGTATGGTCATACGTGTATGGGAGAGTGAAAATTATGTTGGCAACAGCATGACGTAGATCATGACTAAAGTTGCATTGTCGAGTTAACTGCCGTGTTTAAACACGTAGTTAACCAACCGTCGTCTCGCAAATGGGAATACTTATAATAGTATCTAAGAAGTCGCAGCAGAGCAAAAACTAATCATTGGTCAACAAGGTTTCATTGCGTTTAGGTTTTTAATCATGTTTAAAGTTACTGCCTATCAATTCATTTAGGTTTGCGTTTAGAGAGAACATCCTATCACTTGATTATTAGAATTAGGTTCGATTAATATCATTTTAGTTCTACCAGTTTCTCTGTATTTGTTTAGTGACCATTTTAAACTCGTAAAAAGTGAAGATTTGGTGTTAATTGGCAACCAACATCACCTCCAGCAATTGGGAAGAAAACACTCTTTCCAAACTATCATTAGCACTCCTTAAGTGCTCTCAATAACACTCGACCCGTCGGTCGTTTGCTTAGTCAACGAGACAAAAACGGACACGTCACTAGCTTCGGTAGTACACAATCGTACCTCACAACTGGGTTAGCACCCATCCATTGTGGTAAAACTCAAAATATTACAATAGTATTCACGAATTTTATACAATTTCCAGCCTGTGGACAAGGATTCATAAGCTGTACAATCAGCTGTGGATTTTAAATGTACTCTCCAATCTACACAAAGTGTGGATGAACTGCGATTATTACTTAATCGGTGAATTGTGCAGTCAAAACATGTATTACAGTAATTTCTGGGCCTCCTTAATCGTTATGATATGACCCCTTTCATCAAACCTACGACTGCCTGCTAAGCTCATCTTGACTATCATAGAGTTCCTTTACAGTCGTCGGAATGTCAACTTATACAAAATAAAACAAAAGAGCACTCCCATGTGTGTCTGCAGCATCAGAAACAAGTTTATGTGGTGCCGGCTGGCAGCGCAATAGTTCACACTCTCCTAGATCTATTCACACAGACACAGCGTCTCGTGCTCGCAATAACTGAATCAATGAAATGACATGCTGGGCATCGGCCTTCAAAAAACCTGCTTACTGGACTAACAGTACCCAGTGGAATGCAGTTCTTACAGTATATGTCTTAATCGTACTGCGTAACTGGGCTTAGTTAACCGCACTGTTCTATAACAATGAAAATGTATTTACAATAATTGTGGCAAGTGATTTATCACTCAGGCTCTGGCAAATGATACGTTATCGTATAACCATAGTAAATCATGAAAATAAAGACATAAACCCTACCTAAAGAATGTGCTGTAGTAAGGCCTCTATAATTAATCCTCCTGTGTCATGACCGTACATAAAAAGATTGCGACTTTACAGTCGGACTCACGTGACCATCTCAAGTGTTTCCAGTGTGTGCGCATTGCCTGATACCATTGGCAAATGCGATGGCATGTTTGGGATAGCCATTCTGTCTTCCTACCTTCGGTGAGTATCAACCATCGCTATACCCCTCCATACTGGGTTTTACACCATAACGGCTTCCATCAGAATAGGAATCATAGCGTCCACGTGGTGTTGGAATAATAATGTGAGCACCATCTCGATCAAATATTCAGCGTTTTCACTGAGTTTAAGCTTATCGTGGTTTTGCTTTTCAAATTCACTGCTTCTACACAAATAGCGGCTTATTGCAAAAATGACTATGTGTTTCTCCGCTCACAGATGCTAGAATGGTTGCTTGTGCAACTGTACTCACTCCAAACTTTTATGTTACCGGAACTTAAACACTCCTCTTAATTCACACTAGAGCCATCCGCTCACAAGAAATTCACCTGTATACACTGGTGAGTGTTACACAACGAAATATAAACTTCAGCAATTCTTCACTTCGGCCTGCAACCTTGTGCTCGCCACGTTGTTCAGTCCTGGGTTCAAAGAATTTTACCCTATTTTACAAATGTCACTCATTTAAGCCAAATAAACGTTCCAAATTATATTGGCAGCTTTACTGCGTTTAATTAAATGTTATTCCCGACTCGATGATGGTTGGTGTAACTTATACTCGTGGATTTTAACAACGACGAAATTCACGTCTGGTCAGAACCTCGCCTGAAACAAGAGTGTCCTCGGCAATATGCCGGAAGCTTCGATTGTAACACCCCAGTCAAGGGTGCAACTATTAAACGTTCATCGCATATACTGCGAGGTTATACCGTTATTTACATTTATCAACAAAAATCATAGAATTCTTCAGTGCTTCCAATTATTTACAAATATCCATTAATAAATATAGTCTCGAAATAAAATGGCAAAAATTAATATTAGCGGCGCGACAACTTGTGGTGCATCAAATGATGGTTACTCCCAAAGAGAAAATATTGCTGCTTTGGAGTCCTCGGTTCATCCATGGAAGACTGACTTCTCATGAGCCATCGATGTCACATCCCAGAAGTGATGTCGGACTCAATATTTGCATCTTTATACCTTCATATCTTTAAATCATAATGATGAATGTTTATTATTTTGCTCACTACACAATGGTATAGCCTACTACTACCAAACTTTGTTTAAACACTTAATTGCCACATATGGTGACACAAAGCCAATTATATATAACCATGTATCCAGGCAACAACCCTAATTGTCTATGTATATGAGACAGTGCCATGTGGATACAAGAATATTAAGCACATTAATTATCAACGTGTTAGCAGTTTTTTGCTTAGTTTTTCGTTCACACTTAGGTAAAACACCTGTGATCTCAGCTCTGGCTTAGCTCTCATTATCGAATGCTCCTCGCTGACCCCACATTGGTCACGGGCAAGGTCGTCATAGGACTTTGGCTCCGATTTGAGAGAAGGAGAGATGAATAGAGAAGTTGGATAGATACGCCCAAACAGTGAGGTCACTGTTTAATCGACCTGGGGGAGATATGTTATGTCCCTGTGTCGGTTCAAGGCGAAATCGTACCGGACATTCTACCTCAGTTCAACCTGGTCAGCAACAACCGGGCTGCCTTATTATAAAAAGCTGCGGACTCAGGTGTGAGTGGTCAATCAGGCACTGCAGAGACGGAAGTCTGACAGTGAGAGGTCGATTGCCTGCCGATCGGGAGATCGGGAAAGTTGGGTCGAATGCTCATTGACCAAAGGGCAAGGAGCTGAGCCGGTACTTGAGAGCACCAGCTGAGAAACAGGTGAGACCCAATATTTCTATTTCCTTTCAGGATTGAATGATCAATTCAATCCTTCCTTGTATCTATGTGGCGGATTCCTTGACTCCCTTAAGGAATAAACTGAGAGTGACCCCTGCCCTATCAGCATAATTACATAACTCTGCGCTGGTGTCTATCCGTCATCCATCGTTATGAGGCCCCACTCAACTACTGCTTCTATTAGAGACTCAGAATTTTACCCTGAAGGGGTTCTTTAACATGCCAGTAAATCTACTGACACGGCTTGCTCGTATTTGAGTACTCGTAAATGCCAACTGACTGCGCCGGGATTCGATCCCGCAACCTTGGCGACAGTAGGCTAGAGCGTTACCGCTGCGCCACTCTGCCTTGTCAATGTGATTGGTCGTAATGTTGGAAGTTCTCGTTAGTGTTCAGTAAGCTACAGGCAAATATATAAAAGCAGTGTGCTATTGGCGCTTGCAGTTAAAGGAGTTGGCGTACCTACTCACTAACTAGATCACCCGTTGTCTGGAGAAAGTAGTCCTTCATTTGATTAACAAAAAATCAATGTTGCACTTTCGTATACCGTATGTACATAATAACCCCTGGCACTACAGCCCGTGAAGGGCCTAGGCCTACCAAGCGACCGCTGTCCAGCCATTTGGCCTTCAGATATTGGGGTGACGAGTGATCAGCGCATCGGCTCCCCTCGGCCATTTATCTTAGTTTTTGTGATCGGGTCGCAGCCTCATTGTCAGACAGCTACTCAATTGTCCTCACGAGGCTGAGTGCACTCCGTTCCTACCCTCACGTCAGTTTCTAAGATCCCTGACGGAGCCGGGAATCAAACCCGGGGCGTCCGGGTGAGAGGTCGGCATGCTACCCCAACACTACGGGGCGGTATGTACCGTATGTACATACTGTTGACTATATTTTATTGTCACTTTCATTAAGGACTTGGCTGATGACCGTCTTCAAATACATGGAAGCGGTATAAATGGGCGCTTACAGTAAAGTTATTAGTTGGGTAGTGGCTTGGCTGTGTTAGAATAGCAACAGTCAAAAATATATGCACGCAAGGGAAGCTGCTAATATTAAAAATAAATATACAGTATTTCCGTTGGCTGTTGAAGAAATGTAGGAACTTTCCTCTGGTTTAAGAGCTTGAGCTCTGTGAAACATACACCTTAGCGTTTTATAGGGTATTCTATTATGATTGTGGTGTATGCTGACGGACTACCACTTTAGTACCAGTACTACTTTAGTAATTTCTCATCTCTCCACGCAGAAGGCCCATAAATACCGCACCTGGCATTTGAGATGAAATAACATAGACTTCTAAATATCCGCCTCATGAAGGCCTAAGTTTGTTTAAATAATAACAACAATCTGTTTGGCTCTCAGGTGGTCATCCCGGAGGCTGGTCGAGCCCTCAGAATGCACAACTGAAGGTTTTGTGGGCAGAAACCTCAAACCCATGGCAATGCTATAATGAGGCATCATTATTATTATTATCCGTTGATAAATCCCTTAAAGGGCAAAGCCCTCCTGCTAACAGGGTACCTCTGATATATTTCATCAGATGAGCTGGGCTGATGAACATTTTACTGGACAAAAATAGGAGTGAGGGAATTTAGCATTGCTTTTCTCACTTACCCTATGATCGTAAGTTGATCATCATACAATTTCAACACACAATCAATTACATGTGGCGGATAATCGAGATGGCCCAAACTGAAAGTTGGAAACAAAACACACAGTCGTTTGTCAATCAAAGGACAAACTTAAGACAGCCATCTTAAATCACCCTGAAATGTACGACAGAAGTAAAGGAAAACAAAACACAGTCATCTAACTACTGTCATCCTGTGGCAAAAGATATAAACAAAACAAAACATTAAAATCACGCGCCAAACACGACAATCTTAAATTACCCCGCCATCTCATAACAAAAGATCATAATGCAAACTGAAATTCAAATCATGCATCGAAGCTGCCCTTTTGTAACAGAAATTCAATATAGGACTATACCATATATATAAATGAGAGCAATCACGTTGCCAACGTTACCTCTGTAGAGTGATGGAAAATTCTTTGATGACATCAGCAATCAGAGGGGGAAATCCCTCTGTCAACTAGGCGATACTCAAATACAAGTAGTTCCGTGAAGAACAAAATAGCCTATTTTCACGTACCCTACTTATGTGGATTGCCTCTATCATCATACAAAATTTCAGTTAGACTGCTGTAATAGATTCGTAGATATTGAGAACTGTCTAAATATTTCGGATGGTCGCCATGTTGGATTTTGATGTGTAACATCTTTCCACTCGGTTGCTGGATATTTTTGTGGGAGTGATTTTGAAAAATGGGACAGAAGTGGATCGGACGGAAGTGTGTAAGACGCACTGCCATCTTGATCGTATCCCTCTTGGCTGCTGAGGAATGTATATCTCATACGGATTACATCAAGGTTTGGAGGCGCCATTACATACATTCCTACAATAAATCATCTTCACTTTGTGGTTCTTTGGTGTAAAAAATATTCATTATATCATAGTTGCTGAAAACAATTATGATTTATTAATAGTCTGTTTTTCAATCTCTCGATAAAAGTGATCGGCATCCACTTCCCGAGTAACTTTGCTCACTGTCATTCTGACGGTAAACGATCATGCGAACTCTGGTGTCAACCGATTGAAGCACAAAGTACAAGTCGTCGTATCAGTATTTAATTGATTATATGCTTTAATATGAAAGAGTGTAAGTAGTCGGCAATTCCGGTATTATGTTTCTGCACAATGGCTATTCAAATATTAACCCTCATAACGGTAATGCAGTCATCAATATAATATACTGTATATCGTTGTGTCTATACGGGAACTAGGCAAGCTTTCATGAACTATTGCTGAACACAGTCTCTTAACTCACAAGAGGGCCTATTCATAAGGCATTTTAAACTCAATCTAACGCAGGAACATTATCGAAACAAGCTAAATATAAATGAAACTTAATTCCGTAATGCAGTATAATTGGAACGTGCAGGATATTTACGTGGTCGAAATAGCCGTGGTGTTAGCGCCTTTGAGTGTGAATCTATAGATCTCCGCTTCGAATCCCGGACGTGATAGATATTTTTGCTACCAGATCATCAATTTAAACGATATTTATCATATCAATATGACTCATTTTAACAGAATCCATATGAAATTACGTGTTGGTCTGTGAATCAAGAGGTCTGGGAACTGGGCAAGCCTTTCATGATCTACTGCTGTGCACATTGGATTTACTCGCAAGTTGGCCTATTTATAATGAATTTAAGGTTACGAGCGGTGTCGCGTCTATTAATCTAGTTGATCCATATCGTATTCTTTATTTAGGCTAGTGCTGGTGGAAGCTACAAATCATCTAATAAAATGAGTTCCGTATTATAAATTTTATAAAATATCTGTATAAAACTCCCTTTTACAATAGATTAATATTTGTGCCAATAATAGTATAAAATACCGGTGTATCAACAATTTCACGTGAGGTTTCTTCTATGTCAGATGTTACACATCATATGCGACTACTGTAAGGCTCGTGATTTTTTATATATATGTAGGCCACAGAGTTATATATTTTTACATGAAGATTGTTGCGTAGGTGTATTATCAAACTTCAATCGCATCATTAGGACACAAGAAAAAAAAACGAGATTTTAAAATTTCGCACAGCGACCATCTTGTCGTTATGAAAACAATTGAAATAAATTAGAGGTCAGTGGATTAAAATGTATCTAAGCATTAACCGTACCAAGTTTCCCTGCGCTCATGCGGTTAAATTGCGAGAAACTTCCATTTAAATATTTAAATATGGCGTCGACGCCATGCTGGATTTTTGCTCACCAGGTTATTGAAAGTTCCATAGCTGAACTTATATTCATAGCCTTTATCAACATACAAATTTTTGTTTGATTGCTGCCATAGATTAGTAGATATTGAGAACCGTCTAAATATTTCGGATGGTCGCCATGTTGGATTTTAATATACGTATACGAAGGCCATAGAGTTATGTACTCTTAGATGACGATTATTGCGTAGTTTCATTAATCAGACGGTTACTTCGATCGCATGATTTGGACACAAGAAATAAAAACTTAATTTTAAAATTTCGCACTGCTGCCATCTCGAGGTTATGTAAAGAATTGAACTAAATTTGACATCAGTACATTGCAATGTGTATACACATTGGATGTGTCAAGTTTCATTGTGCTCGGATGCTTAAATCACAAGAAAATGCTATTTAAATGATTCAATTTCGCTTGGCCGCCATGTTCTTTTTGTACTTAACAAGTTTTTAAATGTCACATAGGTGAACTTCACCCTACACAATTTCAGGGTAATATCGGTAATAGTTTCGGAGATATAGAATGCCGGTGAAATATTTCGGACAGTATTGGTGAGACGTAATAAACGTTGAACGGCACGGTCGGGGTTGGACGAAATAGTATTATGACCTTACCGAATTTCATTGAAATTGCTCCAACCTTTTAGATTTTATTAAGGGTTCACACACACACGGACAAAAGGTGATCTCATAAACCTACTTTTTTCAGAAATGAAAATAGGCTAAAATACCAACACCGCGTTAACTTCGTTACCGTACCTCTCTAGGGTGAGGAGGGAGATGAGGAAGTTTGAAAACCCCTCTGGTGGAGTCAGTGGAGAAGGGAAATCATCTCTCTTACGTTGGCAACTCTGCAAACCTACGATGACAGTGCCCTGTTAGTTTGATACCCTTGAGAATCTAAGATGGCGGAGTTACAGTGATGGTAGGACCGCCCCCGTGCAATACAGCAATACAGGTTATCAGACAATTTCAACACTCACCCAACTACACAAGGCTGATAACCAATATGTCCCAAGTCCCTCAAATAAATTAGCAACAAACTGGCTGCATAGCGTAGCGGTAGCTTTCTCACTTGCTCTTCCCAAGGTTGCAGGATCGAATCCTGGCATAGTCAGTTAGCATTTGAGGGTGCGCAAATGGGGGGGAGCCGTGTCATTAGTTTTACTGGTACGTTAAATATCCCCTTTGGATAAAAAATTCTGGCACCACGGCGTTTCTAAACGCCACAGTAGTTAAAAAGGACGTAGAACGTTTAACATTATTTATTATTATTATTATTATGAATATTAGTTTTATTATTTGAATTAACATCATTTCCTGCATGAATGGCGCTCAAATTGCGATAAAAACAATGGCTAAGTTGAGCAGCTGGATGGGACTTTTAATTTCAAGTAACAAGAGAAGATGAACAAAGATTTGTAATTATCCCTCGTGATTGTATGTAACTTTTGGTCTGAATCATGTTGGTACTATATTACCATGCATTAAGTACACTAACTGGTCTTGACAGTTCATAAAGAACAATTACGTTATGTTGACTGGTTTCAAAATGAGGTCTCCCTTGGCCCGGACGTCTCTGAACTCAAGCAGTGCAGAGGACAATGCTGCGCACAGTATAGTACGTGTGGTATGACAGTGGGCTTCATTGCGCTGTCTGATGGTGGCAGGTAAACATTAGCGAAGGACTCTCGTTGTTACATTGTCATGTCCATCCTGAAGTGTCACGCCGTGACAGTAACTGTCTCCCTGTAAATAGGCGTGTGACACACGATCGCTACTGAGTAGGCCAACTTGAATCCTGTGATGAAGTGGGGAGCAGAGTAGGTTCACAACGGAGTTTCACTTTGGTTGTCATAAGAAAAATAATCCCACTCTACCGAAATTATACGTGTGCAACTCCCCAAGTGAAAGATATTGGCGTAATTATTCCTGGACGCAGCACATCAACAGCGACTCTTGGAAAGTAACTTATTTTCCACGTTGAATTCTCTGAGAAGGTTTTGGAATATTTTCATCTTGTTGTTTCATATTAGGGGCTTGGATGTCGTGGTCATTTTAGCCCCGTGTATTTGAGCGTGAGTGTGTTTATGAATGTATAATTAAATAAATAACTAAATAAATAAATAGATAAATAAATAAATAAATTAATTAATTAATAAATAAATTAAGTAAGAAATAAATAAAAGTTATCTGATAACCTGTGTTATTGTGGTGATTGTATTTGTGTCTGTATTTTCAATTGAGACGAGGATTGGGATGGAGGCAGCCATGGTCTAATGTTAGGAGAAATGGGAAATAACGGCAAACCAATTTTAGGTTGGCTGAGATGGGACTCGTACCCAGCTCTACTCAGCATTGCCTCAAGAGGCAGAGTGTACACCGTTCCAGAATTAAACTTCGTGGCAGAGCCGGGAATCGAACCTGGACCTCCGTGGACGATAACCAAGAAAGCTAGCCACTACACACAGAATATTTTCTCTCGTGTATTCAAAGGACGACTCGTTCCCATATTATCATTACCTCATTTTGACTACAGCGATGTGGTATAGGCCTACAACGATCTGACTGCTACTCTTAATGACGTGTATTTCAACTTCCACAAAAATGTCTTTGTGGTACATTTGCCACTTATGGTATTGCGACCACATCACCTTTGCCTCTTAAAAGCCTGCCAGATTACAGTGATTATTATTATTATTATGAGTCGCCTCCGTAGCGTAGCGGTCAGCATGGTTAGCAGCCGCCCCGGAGGTCCTGGGTTCGATTCCCAGCTCTGCCACGAAATTTGGAAAGTGGTATGAGGACTGGAACGGGGTCTACTCAGCCTCGGGTGACCCAAATGAGTAGAGGGGGTTCGATTCCCACCTCAGCCATCCTCGAAGTGGTTTTCCGTGGTTTCCCGCTTCGTCTTCGGGCAAATGCCGGGATGGTACTGTCCCCGATAATCCGGATAGTAGGCTGTCAGATATCCGCCCCCTCAATCGGATTGCCAATAATCAAACGCACCGGCACAGCTACATCAATGAAAATGGCACTGACAGATACTATCGAGATTAGAGCACAGCAGTTAACAAGAAATTATTGTGGAACACACCAAAATATGCGGGGGTTCATACTTACCTTTACTTACCTCTTCAAATTAATCTCGGGTCTGGGTTGTCAACTGGATCACTTAAAGTATGCCCTCACAATAACCTCCACCACGATATTTAAAATGAACCAAGACGGAAACAAGAAACTTTAAACTGTACAATAGTTTATTTCACATAAAGGGGATGACTCTAACAAAATTCAACAAAATAAACGTGGCAATCAGAAGCCATTGTCAATATAATCATGTCCTCCTGTAGGACTTGTAGACGGTACATACAAATTTTTAGCTTTCACTAGCTCAAAATAACGAAATAATCATAATACACTTGGAATGGATAAGGGAGTTGGGACGAGACATATAGCAATTGTTTTCCTTTTAATAAACATCACACTTTTATTTATAGCCGCAAGGCTGCTATGTAGGCGACCTTGGGCTCTAACAACCAGTTGTCTGGCCAGCTGCGATCCACCCTACATCATGTCGCATGCCTACATCGTCAAATGGACTCACCTGTCCAGCCAACGTTAGCATCTGATAGTTACATCAGAGCCTAGCTCCTTCTCCAAACACTTTAAATGTCCTCAACTCAACTCAAATATTATCACGCAAATCTTTTAAATGCTCCATCCACATATCACTGGATTATTCTAATAATCCCAAAACTTGTTTATTCATATAATCCAAATGTATAATTAGCGTTGTTTAGAGTATAATGACAAAACTCTTAATGTTTATAACAAAATGCTCTTTAATAGTTTATAACAATTTAAATGTTTATAATATTGTCAAACGACAATTGAAAAATTTATACAGGCCTCTATTAATTCCTTTCGTTCCAAATTATTATTAAAGATATTTACACAATTATTTACAATATTATATTAATTTTTTTTAGAAATACATTAAACCACACGTTTATCCGGTTGATAATTACTCAAATCGTGGTGATATAATCGACCAATGAAGGTTAGTTATATTTAAATGTTATAATCAGGTTTAATAAGGTTTAATAATTATTATTATTATTATTTGTGACGGTAACCTCCATTCAAAATCGTTATCTCAAATTATTTAAACACTCTTGTTAATTATAACAGTAATTTCACATGATTAATTTTCAAAGGACCTGGACAATACTCTCAGCGGAAAAATACTTCGCTCAAAACGCACAAAATTGCATAAAAATAGGCCCAGAATTCATCATATATCTCAATATATATGGCATAAAAATCTTCCACAATACATACAAAAAACCTCCACTTACAAATTCTTCAACATCATTAATAACTGTGGGAATCTCCTTCACTTATTCAAGGGCATTATTCATCAGCGACTTTTACACGTCCACTGAACTAACGATTATACATCCATAGTTCCACTTTAAAAATTCTTATATTCATTAATTGTTTCAAAACTGTTATTATATTTAACCTTCGTGGGTTTCATTCATGAATCGATATGAAGTAAAAATTTGCCAATCACAAATAAAATTAATAGCAAATACGATTATACACGCCTCCCTGGTCTATCAAAATTGAGATTAATATCTTCAAAGTAACGCAGTATAAAAATACTATCTTTAATCAAAGTTCATCTAAACTGCATAATAGTCGAATAGAATCCCATTAGACTGTGGAATGCAAACATTATTGTTCCAATCTAGAATTGAGAAAAATTCCTATCAAATGTTCATTACTATAGTGTATTCAATAAATCGTAATCAAAGTTCATATTTCATAAAATTGTCTATAATGCAATGGTATTTCAAAATTGACGATAAATGTCTATGTTGCAATCATGTTCATCAAACGACTAGTATTTCCAAGATCATCGATACAGTAATAGATTTTAACGCTCTAAAATCTTTTAATTATTCTTCTTTCTTGATGATGACAGAAAATTGGTCAAAGTAATTAACTGAATAGAATTACTTTAATAAAGTGACACGCTGTCTGAATTCAAATCTGCCATAGAAAATCGTTAACTTTACAGTCAAATCGTGACTACAAAAACATGCAAATTACTGAAAGAATATCAATATCAGTCTCAACTGATCCAAAATTATTTAAATATGCCAATGAGATAACAATGTCTGAATAAATCGTCGAAAAAGGCAAAATCTTCAAAGTGTACTGAGTACAAAAATATCAAGCAAGAATATGGGGCAAATATATGGGACAGAAAATATGGGAAAAATGGTTGCTCAGACATCGCTAAATGGCTCAAATAAAACAAGAAACGTTCACGACTACCTTATCTGTTGATTGAAGTTCCAGAGGAAAATTTCCAAAGAAGACTGCTGTTGGTTCCAATTTTACCAGCGTAAAGATGTGCTCCGACCTCGAACCTGGAACCAGCGCCCTCGGAGAATCGAACTGCTTCCTCCTCCGGAAATTGCACTGCTCCGTGTAGACGATAGACATCCCTTCGGCAAAACTCTTCTTTGTGAGCCGGGTCCACCCTGGCCTCTCTTGATAGTTCCCTGAAGTTCTGGCAAAACTCTTCTTTGTGAGCCGGGTCCACCCTGGCCTCTCCTGATAGTTCCCTGAAGTTCTGGTAGAAATTCGTCATGAAGTTTATTGCAGTTATTTCCGCAGAAATATTCATAGTTGTAGAGTATGAAAATATTTCCACTGCCATTTGATATAATTCAGCGTTGGACCACGATGCATGAGTGGAGTTGGATGTTCACTACATGCTCGCTTGTGTAGAATGGCGATTAACGAAGTTCCATGCTGCTATTTCACTCCATCGATATATGTCCCAATTGCATTAAAGTCCTTAGCCTTCCATCTCCATTTTCGTTATAATAGTTGAAAGAACTGCCATATTATATTGTTGCATTGTAGAATGTAGCGTTATATCACCAAATGCAATCTTAAGTATCACGGTTGCAATACACGTGTCAGCCGTAGCGTAGAATGTGGTCTTATAAAAGTGCTTCTCAGGTGGCGAGAAAATCACTTTTGTCTGCCGTCTTAAAATGCCAATATCTTCCAAATTATAATCTTGAAAATGTTCAACTTTGCTACACACCTCAATATAGTACTGCACAATTGAATTAGCTTACAGGCAATAGCTAACTGTTGGTGTATAATCTTGTAGACTCCTTTATGTGTGCGTTTCAACTTCGCCTAGTTTCAAAACCGTAAAATGGTACTGCTTGCACGCTCGAAGCTTGTTCGATGCGGTGGCCTTTACCACACGTTCTAATGACGACTTGCTTCACTGAATCACTCGAAAACGACTATAAGAAATATGATCAATATGAGAGCTTCTCTCTGCTGTGCAAGACCTTTTATCAACTTCTTAAGGGGCGTATCCATCCCTTCCATAGCTTGTTCCTCCGTCATTGCTAGAAATTCTAACTTTGGCAATACTTGACGGATTTTCAAATTTCAAAAACTCAAAATTAATTTCTTCAAAATTCCAAATCAATGCCATAACTGAAAATGGATTTCCACAATTGTGCATTCCAAAAGTAATTAAATATAGTAGTTTCAGTAATCTCCGTCTCCCTCCAAACTATCATTCATTGGTTCGAGCCTTTCCTCCAATCGCGTAACTTCTTCCTTAGCACAATTCCATGTTTCCTTGCGACTGCGTCGTAAATCTTAGATCTTTCTCGAACAAAATCATGACGTCACCAAGAATCTCAGCTCAACCAGCCTACTTGCATAAAGTCTGCGTCATCCGTGCTTACGTCATGAATATCCACGTCACAACTATGACGGCCACAACTTTCTTCACATATGCCAATACAGCCACCGTGGTCTCAATATAATTCAATTTACGGGGGCAGTACCTACTGTAAGGCCACGGCCGCCTCCTTCCCTCTTCCTAGCCTATCCATCCCAATCTTCCATCCCTTCCAATCCCTCATGAGGCCCCTGTTCGCTTTGCAGGTGAGGCCGCCTGGGCGAAGTGCTGATCAAACCTCCCCAGTTGTATCCCTCCCGACCAGATGTTCCAAGCTCAAGGACACTGCCCATGGAGGCGGTAGTGGTGAGTTTCCTCGCTGAGTCCGTGGGAACCACCAACCTAGAGGGTTAATTGACTAAATAAAAAAATATTATTATTATTATTATTATTATTAATATTACATTCATCACGAGTATTGCTATTGTAATAGTATTTATTTGTACATTTAAGTAGTTTCATTTGGTCAAACCTTCATTTCATACATCTGGTGGCTGAAGTTTGAGTTCTCATTCCTTTAAGACTTTGAGGGTAGAAATCGCGTTGCTATGGCTTTTATTTGGGCCATCTACCTACAATTCATGTACGCCTATGTGCGTATGGAGTTTCACGTGTGATAGATTTTACCAGTACTTAGTGTGTCACCGGCCACGGTGGCCAAGAGCGCTTATGCACCAGCTCGTGCCTCGCTGGCATTGGGAGAGCGGGCGTTCGAATCCCTCCTTCGCCGTCCTGAAAATGGTTTTCGTGGTTTCCCATTTTCACCACCAGGCAAATGTCGGGACAGTTCATTTCAACTAATCCACGGACGACTTCCTGCCAAAATCCCTTCCCTGACCCTTTCTTAATTAGACCCAAATAATCAGTCGCCTGGGCGATTGGGCTGTCACTATCGCCAATTGTATCTGCAGACAAAGTGTGTTTAGCTCTCAGACACCGTCCTTGCGATGATAGAGGTATGATTCTTCGCAGAGTCCGTAGGTGAAGCCAAAGCCGAGCTGGGATGTTAAGCGATATATAGGCCTACCAGGTGAATCATCTGCCCCTAACAATATTATTTTATGCAGCCCAACTAGTGCTGTTATCAGGAAGGTCGATATTTCTCTGGTTGCATCCCATATGATACTAATGCTGTGACTACAGACTAATGAAAATGAAAATCCACAGCCTGCTTCCAGTCGACCGACCGGGTCAGGGAATGGAATGAATGAAGCCCCCATCCAGCCGCGAGGATATGAATTGTGCCGGCTGCTGAAGCCTGTCGCACTCCCCTGGGACAATGATTAAATGAATGACAGATGAAATGAAATGATAGTGGAGAATGTTGCTGTAATGAAATTGTGACAGGGAAAACCGGAGTACCTGGAGAAAAACCTGTCTGCCTCCGCTTTGTCCAGCACAAATCTCACATGGAGTGACCGGGATTTGAACCACGCACCCAGCGGTGAGAGGCCGGCGTGCAGCCGCCTAAGCCACGGAGGCTTAACTAGAGACTAATACGAGGGAAAAATAAATAATAATTGATGTTGTTGGTTTTACGTCCCTTTTAACTACTCTGGTTTTTTCAGAGACGCCGGGGTGCCGGAATTTTGCCCCGAAGGGGATCATTAACGTGCAAGTAAGTCTACTGACACGGCTCCCTCGCATTTTCGCACCGTCAAATTCCAGCTGACTGCGCCAGGATACGAAACTGCAAACTTGAGCCCAGGAGGGAAGAATAATAGTGGTCAGTATCGTTTGCGGGATATGCTAGCAGTGCATTAGCACCATACGGGATGCAAGCAGAGAAATATCGACCTTCCTGATAACGCTAGTTGGGCTGCATAAAATAATATTATTAGGGGCAGCTGATTCCCCTGGAATGTAAAAAGAATCCCCAGTATCTCCAAAACTATTTTAACTATCAAACAGAAATGCTGTGCTTTATACCGGGCGAATCAGTACGTGGTAATGTTTAGCACCTTAATGCAAAAACAACAATCAACGGCACCTAACTAAATAATCAACCTGCCCATGAAGGTTTTCTCGTGACCAATCGAACGAAACACGCCATTTCCTAATTTGGTGTACTTTCGAATCTTGCAAAAATGAAATTAGACCTATGATATCTGCACGGGTGAAATATCTGTTTGAGTGTCAGTCCCTCTTATCAATTCTCAAACGAAAACATCGAAATGAATAAAATTTGAAGCAAAGGTAGCATTAGTAGAGGGCATATAAATCCCCTATTATATGCCACCACCATCTTAATGAAGACAAAATAGCGGCTACACGAGTGGTCGGTGCCTAAAATAAATACTGATGAAACTAACTTTCGGAACAATACTACATTTTACACAAAAAAAACAAACTCAGAAGTGTCGTTAGAGGCCAAAAATTGTATAATATTAGGATTACAACTATGTGGTCGCCTCCGTAGCGTAGCGGTCAGCATGGTTAGCTGCCACCCCGGAGGTCCTGGGTTCGATTCCTGGCTCTGCCACGAAATTTGAAAAGTGGTACGAGGACTGGAACGGGGTCTACTCAGCCTCGGGTGGCCCAAATGAGTAGAGGGGGTTCGATTCCCCCTCAGCCATCCTCGAAGTGGTTTTCCGTGGTTTCCCACTTCGTCTTCGGGAAAATGCCGGGTTGGTACTGTACCCGATATCTAGTTGAGGCTATCGGCTACGCCAGCAGACATTAAGCCGTAGTTGAGATTATGGGAAGAGTTATGAAAAGATAGCGCTCAAATCGAGTCAAGAGGAATGTCGAGATGACGTAGAAGGTCTAGGATTAAGAAGGCACTGCCAGCAGTCAAGCAGATGGAATTATGGATGGAAATATGAAGCTTTATTAAGATCTATATGGAACATGGTATTTAAACATCTCAGAAGAGAAGATATAACAAGCATTATATATTGTAATAATTTGAAGGAAGTCAGATAACCCTTAAGTTATTGTATAACTTAATAGCCGAGATGATCGGGGTTCGAGATTATATTTGTGACGCAAGACCACAGAGGTGGGGAGAACGTCACGTGACTGCGCCAGGGAGGTGCAGGTCAATGCAGTCCAGAGACAGTCAGTCGAGCTCTGTAAGCAGAGGAGTCGAGCTCAGTTAGCAAGAGAGTCAAGTACAGTTAGCAAGAGAGTCGAGTTCAGACAGCGAGCTGAGTAGGACATGCGCCGAGCGTATGGTAAAGTCGCGCAGTGAACAGCATTTGTCATGTAAAGTGAAAGCGACAGTTTGACTTCACCAAGCAGAGAACGGAAAGTAGGTCAGTGAGCCAGGCAGACACCCGCAGTAGGCAGCGTGAAGACCGGTTACAGAACCAGCTGTACGGGCCAAGCAAGCATGAGAAGGCCGGGGTTTAGAACAGAACTGTAATAGTAGTTGGAGAACTTTATTTCGAGCTGCATTTTGTAACGCAGAACAGCATAGCAGAGCGGCATGGCGAGGCCAGCTTTAAGCGGAGAATATTCTGGAACATTGCAGTAGAGACGAGCGGGTTATTTCCAATTTTATATGCAAGCATTATGATAGAAGCTGAACTTCATTACAACATTGAGTTGGGACTTATATTCAGTAATTGAATCGTGCAGGCAGATAGTTACGAGATACTGCAACTGTGAACTTCAGATGAACATAGTTTTTCAATGACATTACGACTATGCATTTCATTACGGAACATGCAGAGCGACCATGGGGTCCAAGTAACATTAACGATTTTAGGCAAACGAAATGTTACAAGCATATGCACTTATGAACATTGGAACGTGCATTAATGCAATTCTTTCTTATGAAGTGTTATAAAATACCGAGTACGAACACAGCTACAGGGTGTTTCATAAACTTATACACTCTAACAAATAAAATTTATTTTCTGCAAGTGAGACTTAACCGCTGTGGAGATTGAACTTTCAACACTCAAACCGAACATTGTATGAAACAGTGGCGTAACGTAGAAGAGGAATATGGGGTCCGCTGTTTCTATGAACTTTTTCGTGAGGATTTGGACAGTATCCGCTATGGATAACCAGCAGTTTATCATGTCGGAGTAAACGCAGACAGAGACGCGATGGCACCACGGAGCGATGGATTCGATTCCTGAAGAGGAGGAGGTCCACCAGCTGATTCACTTGGGATTTGAAGGCAATCGTCATTGCGTGGGTGGAATGATATTCACGCCGATCTTTCGAGAAATTCATTACATAAGGATAATCGACGATCTTTGAAATTTAATAACAGCTGATTATGAGAAGGTACTGTAAGAGTTATAACTTCCTGATATGATTATTTTCATGAATACTGGGCACACATGTATATTTTTCTAATAGGAGTGATACGATTATTTAGACATGGCTTTGACTTTATATGCTTCAAATTTTGCTAGAATATGGCGTGACCATATGATATGGCAGACATCATTATACGAAATTCTCACCATTGGTTGGCTTTATTAAGCAGATGTTTGGTCTTTTAGACATTTTTCCAGCAAGGGTAGTTTTCATGAATAGTTTTTTTTGTGTGACGAGTATTTCGAACTCGTGATCTGCAATTGATTATCTAAATTACTTCGTCAGTTCATTGCATACTAGCGAGTGTGTATTATTCATCAGTAGGGATTTTTTTCCATTGGATTGTTTGGAGATATTAAGATGTTATTCACTTTAGTGAATGAATATCGCTTTTATATGACAACTAGAGACTTGTTGATTCCGATCTGGTACATTCACTCATTTAGTCTTCGAGATGGGGTCTTTCGTATTTATACGATTGTATGGTGGTTACTCATCTTACCCATCGTTCAGGGCACTATCATGTTAGACGACGGGGCGAGGTCTTTCGTATTTATACGATTGTATGGTGGTTACTCATCTTACTTGCCATTGAGGGACTCATTTGTATCATCCGAGTGTACTTGAGATTGTAAGAGAATCAAACAAGGAACTACTAGTCACATATCAGTCGAATTTTTGTTAAATAAATTAAAGATAAATGTCAGCAGGGTTACATTTGTAATTCTTGTTTGCCAATCCAATATTTTGTTGCTATACTCTTTTGAGAGTACTTTCAGTTTAACAGCTGGTACAGCTGATGCTTTTGATGATTTTTATAATTGTGTTTGATACCTTTGAGAAGGATTTAAAGTAATTGAATCTTGTAAGATAAATCATTAATGGTCAGATTTATTTTAAGGCAGATCAGTATTGCATATTTTAATATGAGAGATTATAGCACATTGGTGTTTTTCTGTGATGTGAATTATGAGAATTGTAAGAGAATTTATGCTATTTGAAAGCAGATCTTGAATTACTAAGGTAATATTTTTTTTCTAATTGTTTAAGAAGTTGTCTAGATGTGATCAGATTAATTACAGTTATTGGAGATTGTGTGCGTTGATAATTTGAAGCCAGTTATAAATTTTTTGTAGATCATGCAACATGGTTAAGTGAAGTTTGTGATAGGCATTTTGTAGAAGTTGCCAAGTGATAGTTGCAATGTTGCTAATGTATTTTGAGGCAGACATGAGGTTGTTGAACCCAGTCTAGCGTAATTGTTGAGATTCAGGCTGTATGCTGAATATTTATGGAGTTTTGTGGAAGAATTGTGGTATTCAAATGTGATATTTGAAGAAGTGAGAATATATAATGTAGCTGAGGATAGTCAGATCCAACGTGATGTCGTGAAGGCAATAATATTTTTTGGCATGATAATTAAATACGAGATATAACTTGGAAGTGATAAAACTGTAAGACAACGTTCTATAACAATTTGTTAGGAAATTAAACAAATGAATAAAGTTGATAATGCAATATTTTCTGATAATAATAATTAATGAAATAATAATCTGAAATTTAAGCATATTAATGATCTGACCTAATGAAATAAAAATCAGAATGACTAGATGAAATAATAAAAATCTTAATAACCAGAAGAATAAAATTTAAATAAATTGATAAATTAAATTTTGGAATAAATCAATGAATTAAATAAATGGATGAATTAAAGTTTGGATAAATAAACTGATTTAAATAAATTAATAGATGATTGGATAGCTGATGAATAACTGAATTATAAGGTGATAATTAATTAAAGAAGCTGATGATTAATGAAATTATATGGAATTAAAATAAATTTAATTGAGATATGATTTGAAGAAATTGCAACTTGAGTTGATGAATTAAATAATTTATATTGATGATTTAAGATGATTTAATCTGAAGGAGATGATAAAATAAGAGTGTGTGAATAATTAGAAAGTATAATGAAGTGATGATAATAATTTTCATTTAAATGATTTAATGGTGATGAGTTAATGATTCTGACAGGAATATGTTGAATTTTGAGATGAGAATTAATGTGAGAAATATTTAACTTTGATGATGATGATGATGATTGTGACCAATGAGCAGTGGATTTTCTGTAATTCACAAACAAGCAATTATTAATGACAATGTAAATAGTGTAAATTAATTATTCGATGTTTAGGAGCATTTTACTAACGTATTCAACGTTTAAATTAAGCCATGCAAGCCATACATTACGTGATATTTAAAATATGTGATTATAATATGTGTGTTTAGACAGATTAATAATTTTTTCAAATCCACATTCATGATGTTAATTTAAAGAGAAATTAGGTCTCAGGTATCACGAATGTCAGTGACGAAAGACATAGTGCTACAGTGATCTTGAGAACCCAAGAGAACTTTAGAGATTTTTCCTGTTTTATGTGGATTAAATACTTTTGATTAGAAAAGAGATGGTTCGATTTTTGGACAATGACAATTTAACGTTGGCATTCGACCATGCTCTCAGGTAGGATGAATATTTAAAATGTCTGTCTGACTATCAAAGTGAAATAAATTTGTTTTTATCTTAGTTGTGATCTGATGATGGTGTGATTTTCCTTTTTCATTCCTTGTCTTGATTAAGGCTTAACCGGAAAGGATGTGGTTTGCTAGGAGTTCAGTTGATGGCGCCCATTTATATTTGCATTTTTTAAATTAAATTTAAGCCCGTAACGACCCTAGAGATACTTTGTCTCGTGTTACCCTCTGCTTTTTCGATATCTCAGCTGAATTTCCGACACATTCCTTATTTGACTAGAGGTTCATTTAACTCCGCTCTGTCCTGGAACTCCAGGAATGCGATGTAATGGCAGATGGGTCATCGCATCCCCAGGACGAACGGGTACAGTGCATTCTTCAAGGCCACGGCCGCCTCCTTCCCTCTTCCTTGTCTATCCATCCTAACCATCCCTTACCTTCCCTCATGTGGCCCCTGTTCGCTTTGCAGATGAGGCCGCCTGGGCGAGGTGCCAATCCCACCTCACCAGTTGTATCCCTTCCGATTCAATGTTCCCAGCTCTAGGACACTGCCCATAGAGGCGGTAGTGGTGAGTTCCCTCACTGAGTCCGTGGGTTCCACCAACCTGGAGGGTAAACGACTAAAAAAAAAAAAAAACTATGTGAAATATTCAAATACTATAATACTTAACTCAAGCTGCAATTAAACAGTGCTCACTGTTGATAGTGTGCAGGGAGTTATACCGGGTGAGTCTTCCGCCCCTTATTTTTCTAGTTTTTGGCCACACTTCCAACGTCTGATGCCAGCATGGTCGACAGTTCCCCGTCTGAAGCCAAGCCACAATGACCCTAAACGACTTTACAAGATTTATGACGACATGGAAGCAAGACCTCTACAAAAACATGTGTGCGACAAGTGATTATTGAATGCATCAAACTGTCATACGCGCATGTACAAAGAACATGCCGATTATACGGTTTCAGTTGGTTACGAAATTAATGCTGGGTACGGTGACTTACTGATAAAAAACGTGAATGAACCTTCGAAGCGGAAAGCAGTATCACATCTCATACGCTTTCAGGCAAGGTAAAAGGGCGAGTAGCTGTGGAGTAATGGTGTAAGTGAGTAGAAGGTAACTGTCCTGTTTTTGAGAGGTGGGTTTGAATCCCTCCACCGCTAAAAATTTTAATGCATATTTTAAGCTTTGGGAATCATATACAAGGATATTCGTGCCAGATTTGACTAATATCATGCAGTGTTTATTTAGGGTTCAATGTGTACTGGCTTGACACATTGTGCAGCCTAGAAGCCCTGGTTATTTCATCGCCATGCTCTTGTATTTGTTCCCCCAGAGGATCACATCTGGTGGGACGTGGGTTGGCGACCACGGTACCCCTGCTGAGTCCAGCATTGCTTCGTCTTGCTTGTGCCAGGCTCCTCTCCACCTTCTTTCCGGTCGACCTCTCTTGTCAACTCTTGTTCTCTTCCAACACCGACGGCATTCGGGTATGCGAAGCGTAGGGAGTCTCTCCTTTCCCGCCATAATTGGCTCTTCTCCCTGTTTTTCTGATCCCTCATTCTTCGAGGGGTCAGACTCTTGTATTTCTTTCAGGTATCTCCTGCCTTCTGCTCAAGGCCCTCAAGGAGGCACGGTGTGTGTATCCCCACCAGTTCTTGTGCACCTAGGATAATGCTACACTCTCAAGGGATCACAGCTGTTGAGTTCGAGAGTTATCGATCCCGAGGGATTCCTGAACAGGTCCGGCTTTTCGCCTCTTTCCATTGCCATTGGGGTGGGCCCTCTCCTCTATCCCTTTCCTCTCTGCATCTCATGGCTCTCCTTCTTTCAAAGTTCCTCAATCCTCATTTTTCGAGGGTTGAGGGCATTTTTCCCCCTTTCTTTTATTTCCCTTGCTCTTCTTTTGTTTTCCTTTTCTTTTCTAATTGTGTACGTCTGTGGTTAGATTTAATTAAATGTTCATCTTAATTTTTCATGAACATCCAAACCATTAGGGGCCGATAACCTAGTTGTTAGGCCCCTTATAATAACAATTGTCATCATCATCATGTATTTGTTCCCCAAAGCTTAAAATGTGCATATAAATATGTAGCGGTGGTGGGATTCGAACCCACCTCCCAAAAACAGCTCCGCTACCCTCTACGCACTTAGACCATTGGTCCACCACTACTCGTCCCATCTCCTTGCCTGAAAGTGTATCAGATGTAATACTGATTTCCACTTCGAAGGTTCATTCACGTTTCTTATCAGTATGCCACTGTACCCAGCGATAATTTCGTATCCAACCGAAATCGTATAATCGGTATGTGTAAGTCAGTAGTTAAATTTGGTTGTAAGTTTGTAGTTAGATTTAATTATGGGCTCATTTTCATTTTTCATGAACACCCAAACCACTAGGGGCTGATAACCTAGATATTAGGCCCCTTATAACAACAATTATCATCATCATCATCATCTTGTATTTGATCCCCAAAGCTTATAATGTGCCTTAAAATATTCAGCTGTGGTGGGATTCGAACCCACCTTTTAAAAACCGTACAATTACCTTCTACGTACTTAGACCATTGCTCCACGGATACGCGTCCTTCCACGTTGCCTGAAAGCGTATGAGATGTGATACTGATTTCCGCTTCGAAGGTTCATTCACGTTTTTATCAGTAAGCCACCGTACCCAGCGTTAATTTCGTATGTTCTTTGTACATGCCCGTTTGACAGTTTGATGCATTGAATAATCACTTGTCGCACACATGGTTTTGTAAAGATCTTACTTCCATGTCGTAATAAATCTTGTAAAGTCGTTTAGGGTCATTGTAGCTTGTCTTTAGACGAGGAACTGTCGACCATCAGACGTTGGGAGTGTGGCCGGAAACTAGGAAAATAAGGGGCGGAAAACTCACCTGGTATAGACTATGTGGAACTTATAAGCTGGCCAAGTGACACATTTGTCAGATTGAATATTACGCGCAGTAGCCAACCATAACACATTTTCAAGATGGATGCTGCGTGCTAAATGCTGTGTGGTATTCTCATGACAAAATGCTAGCAAGATATCTTACAAAAAACTCCTCTCATAACAAGATTCCTGTTCATAGAGCAAACACATTTTGAGTTGGTATATTGGCCTTCACAGCCAGTGAATTAGAACTCAGCAATTTTTCTAGGTTTGTGCCGTTTGGGTGGGGTTACCCCTAGGACACCGGGTGGGGTCACCAAGAGCCCTCTGATGAGCCAGTTTGGTGTCCTAGATGATACCCCTCACAAGACACGGCACAAACCTAGAAATATTGCTGAGTAGTACATTTTGAGTTATTGATTCTAATATAACTATCAACACTTTAGAGCTATAGACACTGTGTGGTTATTATTACTGTGAGATGTTTAAGGATAAGTATAAGGATAAAGATAAAGGATAAGGATAAACGTTCTGAATTACATCTGTGAACATTAAATATGCTATAATTGTCTAAGGAAACTTCTGTAAAAGTTCCATTATATGAAACTCACTTGGTTGTGGCCTGCTTCTGAATACTTCACTGTCCGTGGAATTCTGGCACCTGACTCAAAAGGGATCGCATGTGTTGTAGTTTATATACGGTATATGGTGTTTCTCAGTTATACCGATTCTGGTGGCTGGATGCATTTTCTTTATGCTTGGTTTCTCTTGTTATTTTTTATTGTCCAAATATGAATATCGAAGATGTTTTGTTCTGTCAATGTGATTGGTCAGTATATATGAAATTCTCGTCAGTATTCATTGAGGTGCAGACTGATCTATAAAAATGTGTTGTATGTTGTGGGCATCATTCAGAAGTGATTTCTCGACACAACATAGTCAACGGTCCTTTTAAGTTTCACCTGGCATTCCGAGATGAATATCTTGGCCAAGCACTTCATAATTCAGACCTAATTCAGACATCCTTCCCATCCAGCAGTTTCCCCTCTAAACGAATGGTCTCCTCATTTGTATTCCTCAGTCTGACGCCACTTCCGCGTATCCTCTACATCATGCTATTTTCTCAGTTGTGATGTTTATTCTTGCTTGATACTGAGTAGTTTTTTGTTATTGATCTTACGCCCCTTTTAACTACTGCGGCCCTTAGAGACGCTGGGGTGCCGGAATTTTGCCCCAAAGGGGATCTTTAACGTGCCAGTAAATCTACTGAATTTGTGATAATTCTCGTACATATGCTCACATATAGAAAATTATTTCTCTACTAAATAGCGTATCTGAGTTCCTTGTACTTAAAGTCAAATTTGCTACCGCTCTGATCAACAAAGTACAAGAACTTAATTCTTCAACTAATTTTCTCTTATGTAAGTGTCAATTAAGTATTTTCGCGGTTCTGAATGTCACTTTTATTCCCAGCTTTCTGAATAAATTGGATATTTTATACGCGTTTTTGTACACATAATTGAAACGTTTATTATTATCCGATCTATTTTGGGGCTTTAAATTCCTTCCGTTGCTTACTTAACATTTTATCCACAGTGCAGAGTGAATTGTTTATGCGTTGTTCTTATCTCCTTCTAAACATTATCTGGTGACATTCGTACTGACCCCGTATTTTTCTTTGTGGGATTATAAGGGAGTTGAATATATTATTAGCATTGTAACAGTTGAGATTTAGTATGCTGGAAGTTGACAAAATATTACAAGTCGTGGCTACTCTGTGACATCGTCATTGGAGGCAGAGCGGACAGAACAGGTATTGTATGTCTACCCCTTATTATTCCCGTTTTCCAACGGGGTCGGGGATGAGATGCGATGGAAGTCTTTGTGGCGGATGATTTTTAAGGCCGGATGCCCTTCCTGACACCAACCTCATGAGAGGAGTTAATGAGAGATGAAATGAATGATGGTGAATGAAACTGGTCAAGGATGTGGAAGGAAGCGGCCGTGGCCTGTCAGAAGGTACCGTCCCAGCATTTGCCTGGAGTTGAAAATGGGAAACCACGGAAAACCATTTCAAGGACGGCCAACGGTGGGGCTCGAACCCACGCGTCTACCGAGTCAGCAGAGAGCTTGGCCCCATGGCCTAATGAAACGCTTTAGCGAGCGCAGCCACTACTGTCGGTAGCGGACAGAACAGGTCATTTTTAAAATAAAATTAGCCACGCGAGGCAAAATACAAAAATAGCGTGACTTTCGCGACGAGTCAATAGGGGATTGATAGAGAGGGGGTCGGCCACGTGACTCGAACTAGCGATTACAATTTCGGAAATTAAACGAGGCTGTAAATAGGTTATTACAATTGTTACAGAAGAAACAGAAGTTATTTGAGTACACTTAGAATAGCGGAATATTATTAGGATAATTGTCGTTATTTTCGAAATTAAATTAAGGGATCCAGTACAGCAAGAGGAATTATTTCACGAAGTATGAGTGCCAATATTCCCTCGCTTTTGTAAAAGGACGCTATCGAAACCGCGAGGTGGGAGAACGCGTCAATATCAGCGAGGCTTACTGTCTTGACACTTGAAGCGATCGGCTGTGTCACAGTTCGAGTCCCGAGCTTAGTGCGGGCGACAGCAATTTTGACGGTAAGTGCTGCCACATCTTCGGTTGGGCACGATAGAAAGACGTACTATAAGCATTGTTGAGTGCGGTTTTATGTACTTTCTGACTACAAAGAAATCTGCTACAATTAAGAAGTGATTTCAAGACATATTCACGATAGTGAAGCGCTATTAAGCCAGGACGTTGATGAAAATTTACGAGCTGTATTGTTGAGGTATAATATTCGAACACTATTTAATTACTCGTGAAAAATGGTTATAGAACTTCGATAATTTTATCTACGAGGGATTATCATAAAATTCCCTAATCTTCGAGCGACGATAGTTCCAGCAATTCACGAACTATTATTAAAACAATTCTACGATATTGCATACATCTTTGCAAAGATAACATTCTACTAGGAAATTTTATCATGATTTTCCAAATTACTATTGGAAATGAAACTAATCAGCGCTGCACGAGGAACGACTTCAATAATTAATATGAGAGTTCAGATATCTGAGTAAACATGCAGAAGGGAACACTACATTGAGAAATATGGAGAACCTGAGAGTAAACAGATGCCATTACGAAATATAATGGGACATTCAGGAGTAAGGTAAAAGCCACTCTACAAAACTGTAATGAGAGAGAACTTCTAGAACACCAGTTCAAGTCAGCGCTAAGAAGAAAATAAAAAGATGGAACTAGGACCATCCCAGTTCAATCCAAGAGGAAGAACCCAGTTCGATTCCAGAACGAGAACCTAGTTCGAGTCCCGAACGAGAATGGAATTGGAGGTCCAAAGACGCAGTTCTAGCAGAGGAGGAGAAGAAGTTCCAATCGCTGTTAATACTAGAGCAATGAACGATATACCACTCGTTATTTTCTTCAACAGCAGCAGAGATCGACACAAGGTAGAAGTGAACTCCAATTATGTATTTTTGCAGTACAAATTTTGAATTTCCATGAGAAACCATTTCTTCGATATTTTATTTTCGACTTTTTCTATTTTTGAATTATTAGGATTTCGCTATTTCAAATTTGGATTAGGAGCTGTTTAGATCGACGATTTTCGTTAGTATTTTGAATTAAGATTTTTGGATTTGGTCGTATATTTTGGTTTATAATTATTTTAATGCTGAAGGTTTTTATGGTTCGATAGGATTAATTTGAGGAATTAATTTAAGGCAGATAGATATTCCTAGATAAAAATTTAAGCCAGGATTGAACTATTTTGATGTTGTGAAATGATATTGATCATTTATTCAGACAGAAGAGATTTCTCTCGAATATTAGACGATGACTGCTGATGACTTGATTTGTTACCTCCATTTATAAAATGAATTTTAAAAATAGTATTGGTACTAATGAAACACTTAAAGCTTTTTTGAGTGTCACATGAGATTGCATTATATTTTAAAGAGAGAAATTAAGCATTGTTGAGTGCAACAATTATGAACAATAATCCGGGAGGACAGGTACTCCATTATTATTAATTTATGATGATGAACGTTGTGGATATTTGAAGTACTGTAAGTATGTGAAACATGTCTTACGTGAGAGAAAGATAGTCTGCATATTTTTAATTGATGGAAGAATTCATTGTTGTAATATAGAAGCACGAGAGAAGGTATTTTAAAGAGAGAATAGTATTCCAATCGGTGACGTCGACATTGGGAATATTTAAAACTGCAGTAAATAAAAGGAAATTATTGTTTTTGTAGATATTCGTGCAAGGTTAAATGAGAGGTTATTTTGGAACTGAATCTTGTAGAGATCAGTTATTTCACGATGTTGTAGGACTATGTGAAGTTTTATTCCAAATGTGTGTTGTATAATAAAGCTGTATAAGATGAAAGATTCGTTAATTTATATTGCAAAGCCACTATAGAAGGTCTTGTATCGTCGGAAAACGCACGAATGAAGTAATTGTATTGATGCAATATTTTATCATTGTTTTTATTATTCTATTTAACCTGAAGTTAATCCTTTAAGCATGAGCTAGGCTTTATTGAACGGCCATGACTATCAAGAATGAGACATGAATAAGAAAAGTTGTTAAGGTTGGTAGTTTCTTTTGAATACATTCTTTAAGACGAGTTATGGTAGTGAGAACTCGCACACAGATAAATGTTAAGATGTGGATGTCGTGAGAGTGGTGTAAATAATATGTAAATAGTTTGGGTAGATTGACAGAAGTATCAGCTGACTATTGTTCAATCTGGATTTGTGTAAATATTTTTTTTTGGAGATAGGGCGGAGTTTCCACGCTGTATCGATTAAAATGATTATTTGTAATTAGCTTAGATAACCCGAATTTATGGTTTATTAATTTAATTAAGGGTTTTTATTTTTATTATGAACACCAGCAATTTTAAAAATGCAGATGGCATTATAGAAGATGGATTCATTTTATTTTATTTTTGAGAATAAGGTTTAAGTTTTGATTTCTTTGAGTTTTTGATTTTAGTCTTCGTTTATGAACAGGAGAGTTCAAGTTTAAATTAAATTTTGTATCGTCATTAGATAATAAACCTTCGGACACGAGGGGTCCGTTTGTCTGCCATATATTTTTATAAATTCAAAATTTCGATTTATATTAATTAGTTAGGAGTTGCACTATGGAAGTAATTATAGGTGCCCAATACCTTTTTCTCACTCTATACACCCCGAAAAGCGCAAGTTTCTCACTCTCGTTATAGAATTTGTTACTTTTCCCAGTAGTATAGTACCATAGTGCAGCTGTAGACTCGTTTGCTTTTATCCTATTTGTCAGGCATTTCTTCCAGTGGGATTTATAGCCGGGAACCATGAAGATTCTGCGATCCTGCTCATCTTTGAGACTGGCAAATATCTTATGACGGGTACAGGACGTTAATCGCCTTGTGTATCATTAAACTAAAAACCGCTAATTTATAAGATTCTTGGCGATTAGATTGGTTATCGATAGTGTGTGAAGTTTGAGTCGGTGTGTGATAAATCGAGTGTGAAATGCTGTGGTCTAGACTGCTAATTATTAGCTCATGATAAATACTTTTTTGTTCGGATTCTGGTTCCATTGGAAATGTTATTGAATGAATCAGGCTGTTTAGGAACTTGTAATAGCTCTTATTCTTTTTCTGTCTCCGTGTTATATAGACAGACCGCGTCATCTTCCTATATATACCATCTCCAGTGAACAATTCATTTAGTACCATCCTTTGATTTCGACTTTCAATTGTCGATTGTTTCCCCGTTAGGAAGTGCTTCCTTACCCTGTGTTTGTCCACATACTTTGTAGTTAAATTAAAAAACATATTGGTTTAGTGGTAGCCTTAATAATGTGTCTATTTCCTCTGTTTCTTTTTAGCGATTATCGTCTCTTAGATTATCCTCTATAATTTGGATGGTTCTACCCGGATCAATCCTAACACGAGCATGTATTTTTGACATAACAAACATGTACATCGGTAAAATTAACCATGCTTTATGATGATGGCGATTGTTTTAAGAGATGGATGATGGAGGTCTCCTTGTAACATAAAATTGCGTACAGTTTCGACCTCTCGGAAATGAAGGTATCGGGAAAATTAAACTTAAGGCCCATGAAAGACGGAATAAAGTACAGCTAGTTTCCACTCCACATAAGTCGACAAATTCTTAATAATACACGATTATATTTTTATTATTATGGAATTAGTATAATTATATCCTGTATGTATCAAATATCGCTCTGGAAATCACATGTGCAGTACAACAAATTCTTAATAATAAACGATTATATTATTATTATTATTATTATTGTATTAGTAGAATTATATACTGTATGTATTAGGCTAAATCTCGCTCTGGAAATCACATGTGCAGTACAACTGGAAACTAAAATGAATCTGGTTTCAATTAAAGTGTGTGAAATATGTCAGGTTCTCATTTTACTGCTTGGCATTGTCTACTTCAGCATTGTGTTCTTACTTGTGTTCTAGTATTGTGGTGTGTGTTTCCTGGGGCGTATGTTAACGCAGCGCAGTCTGGAACAAGTGTGCCTCTGAAAGCACGGGACAAAAATAAATCCCTGCCGTATGATAATCATTGTTTCTGTTGGGCATATTTTAAAATTCAATGCCAAATGACTAGAGGAAGGTAAAGTTCCTTTAATTTTATTGCAGATTTACGTGTATGTTTGGTGTTTTTCAGGATTTTATTTCTACGTTTGTTCTCACGGTGCTATCTGAGCAACGGCAACTGTTGTCAAGGCCAAAGGTTTGCGTCGCATATGCGGTGTGGTTAGACACTAAAGCTTAAATAAACGGAGTTATTTGGGGTGTTTCAGCCTTGTTAGTTATTAAGGTCACCAATCCCTATTTAATTCAAAATGTAGGCTATAATATACAGTCTCTAAAACGTATTTGAAGTTCGTAGCATTAAGTGATGAAAATATAAATGTCAAAGCTCCACGTTCTCACCAATCAGGAAACTCATGGCCAGAATTGTATCAGAGAATCCATGCTTCGAAAACGAATTAAAAGTAATTGATATTACATCATTTCAGTCAGCCAACAGTATATAATACCAATTACTAGGACATGCTAAAAAAAACATGATTCAAGTATAGGCTATACAGTATATTTGGTTTAGACTACAGAAGAGGGAGAAAACTAAGGGACGACTTGTTTCGCTCGTCAAGCGAGCATCATCAGGTAGAAATATATACAAGACAAAACGAACTAAAGTTTTTGATGTTTTTTTTGTTCTTGGGGTGCAGTGACTGTTAGTTGGTCCCATTGTAGGCTTGGTAGTGTTTTGTAGAGCTATTTGCCTTGCATATATTTCGATCAGTTAATGCTCGCTTGACGAATGAAACATATCATCCCTTAGTTCTTTCCCTCTTCTGTAGTTCAAATATATAGCCTGTACATGTATTTTTTAAAGTTTTTTTTAGCATGTACCAATAATTGAGATTATATTGTGTTGACTTGAATAAGAAGTGGTAATATCAACTGTGGCAACTGTTACTTTGTAAATTATTGACGGTTGATGGTTTTTGGAGTGCAGTGACCGTTTGTGGGTGTCATTGTAGGTTTGGTTGTGTTTTGTAGAGCTATTTTGTTTTGTATATACTAGGATTTGATGATGCTCGCTTGACGAGCAAAACATGTCCTACTTTGTTTTTCTCCATCTTCTGTACCGTAGTCCAAATCAAATACATATGAGACGCATCTAGAATGAAAGTTTCCCTATTTTCTTTTGGTTGGTTGGTTGGTTCCTTAGTTTAGGGGCTGCGACAACGCGGTCATGTAGCCCCGTGTACTTTGGGTGTGTGTAGAATCTGTCTGATAACTGTATTAGTGTGTGTATCTGTTTTTTAAATTCAAGTAGGGACTGCAACTTTGAATTTTCAAATAGTTACTACTTTTGCCGCCAAACGCCACCGTCAACGACTACTAGGCCAAGTTCAAAACTAGCTACTAGACGCCACCGCAGTCGGCTCTTGGCAACGATCGTAGCAACCTAAGAGCGTTGTTAACATTCTTAACCTATCCAATTTAGTTTCACGCAGGTGTAATTAGTGGAAAGATCTTTAACATGCCATAAATCAATGACATGGGACCACCGGCTTTACTTCCCCTCCGAAGGAAGGCATACTGAGGGATTTTTAACGCTCTTAAAAAATCCGACGGCTTCGGCCGGGTTTGAACCCGCTATCTTGGGCATAGAAGCTCAGCATGCTACCAACTACGCCACCGAAGCCGCCCTATTTTCTTTTAAAGAGAACATGTAGTTAGTAGTGTAGCAATGACAGTTCTGTGGCACCCAATTTATTGTACGTGACCGTACATGTCCTCAAGTATGTAATATTTCCGATATCTCGCGAACCAATGATCGGAGATGGGAATGTGGGGTGTAAAATTACTCGGGACGAACCCCCCTTGACCATGGACTATTTATTTACCTAAATAACCCAAAACGACTAGGTTATTGACTTCTTTTTACTGATATTTCCTGAACCCTTAATGCTAGACATATGTCTAAGGACTCGTTTTACTCGGAATGATGATTTCTTTACCATGACATTTTTAAAGAATTTGTGTAAGCGGCCTAACTACATAGGTGGTTCTCATTTTATTTGAACACGACGATACCTTACCGCTTGACTTTTATTAATATCTCTCGAACCCACGATCCTGTAGACTTGTGTGACAGCTTGTCTTAATGAGCTTTTTTCTTGTCTTTACCGTGCATTGCTTGTTTTTAGATTTTTGTGACTTTCTTTCATTTGGGAAGTAGGCGATATGTTTAAAACTATTCATCACAGAAAGTTGTATGTTGGCTTAAAGGAAAGGTTTATCCCCTAGAACAAGTCCTATATCCCTGGGAGAAAAACAATTAGTAGTGTAGCTGTGAGAGTTGTACGTAGTGACATTAGGCGCTCAGCTACGCATCGCGACTGCATGTCGCCGCCCGACTTTAGCTGATATCTCGTGAACCCGTAAACGTACAGACTTGTGTGAGAGTTCGTTCCAATGGGCTTTTTGCTCATTTTTACTGTGAACCACTTATTTTTCAGATTCTTCTAAAAACACATAACGTTTAGGTAATCGACCTTTCCCTGATATCTCGCGAACCAAGGATAGGAGAGGATCGTGTGACGGCTCGTTTTAATGGGCTTTTTCTCATCTTTACCGTGGACCACTTGTTTATGGCAATTTTTACAAGAAAACGTAACAACTAGGTTATTGACTTTTTTATCAATATTTCCCGAAGCCGTAATTTTAGAAAGACGTGTGTTAGCTTATTTGAAACGGAATGAAGCCCTCTTTACCATTGCTTATTTATTTTTACAACTTTGTCCAAAGATATGACTACTGGATTATTATTATTATTATTATTATTATTATTATTATTATTATTATTATTATTATTATTATTAATATTATAAAGTGGGATTTTATTTACGGAGAACGTTGGGCATAGCCAAGATATAGCTTATAGTTTTTTTATTTACTGGTAACGTTTTGTAGAGCATAGTGTTTTATTGGATTGGTACATGAATTGATCAATTGTATATCGTCCGGCCTCTAAGGTAGCGAGCCCACAGGGACTGGTTCCAGGGGAGCCGATGTGACAGTGCAATGTGTTAACACCTTATCTATGGAATGTGCCGAGCTGAGCAAGGGGTGTTAGGCTACAGACTGACAAAGTCTTTGTTTACTTTGAGTGACGTTACAGAGGGAGAGAGAGAGAGGGGGAATGAGTTACTACAGGCCACAATTATTCTCACTGGTAAGTCCTTGACCAAACCAACTGATTCTAGAACCCAAATGCAGTGCAGAGAGGCCACGGCTGATTCCTTTCTAATATTGAGATTATGGGTTGTGGGCGTTGGTTAATAAAAGACAAACGGCTTACACTAAGTGAGATTTATTGATCCATGAAGTAAAGGCCGGGCTAAATCCCAACCATTTGACATACAATGTGTTTTTAGAAGATTGTAAGATTTTTTCGACTAGGTCATGTTTTGTAAACTGCGTTTTTTGAAGTTCTTGGAGATAAAACCGTCCTTTTATGGGCTGATTGTTGAGGTCTTGCAGTAGATAAGTAGCTGGATGGTCGTGTTTTATTTGATGAAAACGAAGTAGCTCAGTACTAGAGTTAGGCGTGTATTCTTTGTCGAAAACAGACTTGAGCCTGCTTATACGAACGTGGTTGCCTATTTTAAGTCAGTGGCGTCTAGGATCGGTAGTTTTGATGGACTTAAAGAGTTTATCCAGCCGTGGAATATTGTCTGTCAGAGGTCGTGGCTTCGTGCCAATTGCTGTATGCTTGGTATTATTGTAACGTGCCACTAGCTCAGGTATTATGTCTATCCAGCGATCCAGCGATAGGATCCCCGAGCCGTGAACTCTTTCCACATTAATGTTTTTTTACGTTCGAATAAAACATTCCACAGCACTAGCCTTTAGATTGCTATATGTGGCGTAATGGTGAATATTTAAAGATTGGAGAAAGCTAGAGAAATCCTGGTTGAAAAATTCTTTGTCCTGGCCTGTTTGCAGAAGTTTGGGTTGACGTTTGGATTGTTGAATATTACTCTTGAATGCACTGGTAACCAGAGGACCTGACTTACGACTCACTGGTTTAACAAAGGCCATTTTGGCATAAACATAGATGAAGGTGGGCATATAGGGTACAACATGTTAACGCTAGCAGAGGGAATCATTTCAACCAAATAAGCTTGCCAAAGCTCATCCACACCACGTGAAATAACTTTGAGTCGCTGACAGTAACGCCTGGCAGCGCTGTGCAACTCATGAGCTATGCTCACTTTGGGGAGGGTTTAAACAATAATTTTGGCATTTCGAAGCTCTTGTTCAATTTCCTGGATTTCGCAATTGTGACCAGTATGATCAGCCTCTCGTCAAGCATTTATGAGCTGAAGCCGCTGGACTAGATTACCGGGATTATTCCAGTAGGTGACATCAACCAGGGGATTTAATGGTTTAAATGTAACTCCTGAAGCTGAAGCTGAGCGAATACTATCTATGTATGGTAATAATTTTGAAATAACGGTTTTATACTTGGTACTTTTATTGGCATTGACTGGTTCGGGTCGTTTATACCCCATTTTCAGGGCACTCGTTTCCATTCAGATGATTTTATACGTTATGAGATCATTCCGGGTATAGTCCTCTGGAAGCGGAGCAAGTGACAATAACAACTCTAAAAGACCGAATGTAAATTTTTAGTTAACATTTTTAATAACTACATGATTACCGAACTTGATATCACAATTAGCAATCCGGGAACTATCATCTTAATGGTAAATACCAAAGTTGGTATCCCTTTTCTAATAAATAATTCTTTGAGGTAGGGTGACACCAAAGCACCATAATTGTTTACCAGAATGCTTCATTACTGAGTCTTATATTGAGGTGTTGATAATATTCCTGACCAAGTAGGCTCTCTTGAAGTTTAGGTGTTTCGGCAATGACTGCTAATTTAAGAAACTGAGGGAGTGGTGATGGTTTTGCTGGTGTAAGAACCTCTTCCTCAACATCACTTAACTATCCAGTTCCTTTTGCTCCTTTTCCACAGGGACCTCTTACAAGGTCTGCGTTGCTTTTGAAACTGTTGGTGGCTTTTGAGACCTGGAAGATTGTTTAAACATGGCTTTTATAGGAGGAGTTAAATGTTGCTTTATAAACAAAGCACTTACTTCACGTGAGCGTTTCAAATCACGAAACTTTCAGCGAATATTATTTTTTGCAATAACAATAGTTTTTAAATTCACTCCCTGCTCTTGTGATGGTGTCTGGAGAAATGACATAGGATGGAATGAGGTAACCCCTTAAATATGAATAAAATGATCAAACCCCAAGCGAAAACGCCCCTGGTTAATATTACTTTGTTTATCAATAACAAGACAGGCATGCCGTTGAGTGTTCCAGCACTTGGTGCACAATTGAGTAAAGGTTCGAAAGGTCATATCGGGATTGACATGTTCGTTATAAATGTATCGCATGTTCCTCTCATCTTGGCGAAATAAAAAATCACGTTGGCGTTATCATGAATGAGTTGTGTTTCCATTTTGGAATTAGTTTGTCCTGGATGAATGCAGTCGATATGTTTGTGACGACCCATGCTAAAATAGGCTTGGACGATAGCCTGTCATTCTGTAGACTCATCATCGAAAATCATAAGTGAATCAGGCCTTACTGCATCTGGTGCAATAACATTTTCTTGCATTGAAAACGTGAAATAACCCATATTTTCTGACCGTAATTCAGACATAACCTGTTCCAGGAACACATAGAGTGGTTGATAGAGGGATTTTGCAAAAATATAGATATTTTGAAAACGCAGACCATTTGGAGCCGTGATGAGCGTGAGTAACAGATTTGTCTTTCCACGGTCTGATGGTCCCACAATTAGGCAGCGAATGGAAGACGGAAGCAGTGAACCGTGACATTGTTCACATGATATAGGAAATTGTGAAACCATGTCCCCCACGGGGAGTGATTGTTGCTGCTTAATAATCTGCATATCAACTAATTGTAAAATATGCTAGTGGGCTGCCTATATACACGGAACCAAGCATTGTGACAGGAACAGTATTACCATGAATGCCTTTGGACGTGCATTAATGACCAAGGCCAAAGTCGCCTCATTAAATGATCCCAAACAAGAGACAGACCCGGCCAATAATCACTATGTTGATATTTAGGTATTGCCACGCACTATAGAGGTGTATTATGGCTTTAATGGAAAGCGGTTAACCCATGTGAATCGTCCTCAACTCTCTACAGATGTCTCTACAAAAAGTATGTCGATAACAAGGTAAAAGGGTTATACCACATGGTGCCAAGCCTAACCTTATATGGTTATTCTGCAAATAATAACCACATTATCCAGATGGGTGACCCTGTGGACCCACAATATATCTGTACTAAACAGTTTTTGACCTCGGAAAAGGAAAAAGTGCGTGGAATTAAAGAGAATAGTTAACACATGAAGTGAAGACGACTAGCCGACGTTTTAGACCCTATACAGCCCCAAATGGTAACAACCAAACAATTTGTGGAAGACTATGTATCCTCGATTATTAATCCTATTAAACCCACGTATGTCTAGTTTACATTACACACCAATTGCCTGTGAAAGACAGTCAAGAACTTACGTATGTCTTTCGTTCAGGCTCAGCGAGTTACAGCTTACGGTATAATGGAACTATTCGTATTATGGAATATATACCAGATAACAGACATTTATCGATAATAGTGCCATATTAGTACATATTGATTATACAATTAGAGTGGGTGATAAATTATCTTTCCATTTGGTTCTAACATTGGAGGAAAAACAAGCAAGAAAAGCTATGAACGATTCCCGCTGTATGTAGAACCACTGGAAATAAAATATGAATAGTTTTATTCCCCAGGAAAGTGTTAGTTGTGACTCAAACTTTCTTGTGAAAGGTTGTCCACCATGGTCAAACAAAAATACGTGATGAAAAAGACTAAAACGACCAAGTCATCACAAAAGGGTGGCTTTAAAGCTATTCTTAACGCGGCAAACAAGGCCTCACGACGTGAAGAAATAAAGTGTTAGCTGTTAAAAAAGCACTCCGAGCAGCACGATTGCATGTGAAACCGAAATGTAAACGACGGAATTTAAAACATGGCCGAGTGATTCCTATCTCGAAGCGAGCTGGGTACCCGGTTTGTTTGCCGGACTCACGGCCCTGGATTCAATTCTAGGTGGTGCCAGCGCCGTTGCCAGAGCAATTGGCCTATATCCGCTGAGGAAGCCAAGCAACAATTGGGAGAGGGTAAACGACACAACGAGACTATGGAAGCGATCGTTGTAGGCGCTAGAAACGCAAACATGAAGCTAGCACCCTACAAACCAGGCCTAGGTATTAACTCGTCACAAAAAATCAAACACAAATAAAACCTGTAATACCAAGATAATACCCATGATGAAGTAATAAGCTACGCTAAACGGTTAAAGATTCCGCACTTTGGTGGTGTGTTTTGCGCAACCAATTACCATCCCGGCCAAGGAAAAAGGAACGTGCTTTTATTAATATAGATGTTAGCAGTGGTCCAGGAACACATTATGTGGCCCATGTAAAAATGGTTACACCGTGTGGTAATTTGACAGTTTTGGCAATCTCCCTCCACCCATGGAACTATTTAAGTATTTCGGAAACAGTGCACAGATATACTATAATGTGTAACGTAAACAAAAGTTCAACACACAAGAATGCGGGTGCTTATATCTGATTTTTCTATGTAAGACACAGCGTGAGCATAACGAGGAGGTGACACGCAAAGACGAACATGACCACAATTGAAAAAAATGACATACAATATGGAACGGGACGTACAAGATGAGCGGAATGTAAATAGATCGTGCCATTTAAGCAAACTTGAATATGTCCCATGATACAAGCCTGTGAAAATGCATGGTTCAGCGCAAACACGAACTTGTCCACATCTACATTTCCTGCAAAGACGAACTAGTCCATACGGCCAATAGGAAGCGCTGATTCATGTCACGTGATTTCCATTCCGCGCGAGACCAGACGTTCCCGCGCTGAGCAGCTGATATTAGCATTAGTTCCGTGCTTCTGTTCTCCGGCTTAATAATATTACATATTGCTATTAAAATTATTACGTCAGTGTTGTAGCAGAATGGATGAAGAATGTGTTCGTGTGAAGTCTGCAAACAAGGGTAGCAGAAAGAGGAAAATGATGATGATGATGATGATAGCGATGATAATTGTTGTTTTAAGGGGCCTAACATCTAGGTTATCGGCCCCTAATGGTTTGGGTGGTAGTGAAGGATGAGATGAGAATGAAAAACTATAACTAATACTAACTACACACGTACATACTAGAAGAAAAAATTGTAAACAAATAAAGGATAAGGCAAATAAAGGACAGGAAGAAAAAAAATGCCCTCAACCTTCGAAGAATGAGGATTGAGGGACTTGGAAGGAAGGAGAGCCATGGAAGGCAGATAGGAAAGGGGGGAAACAGGAGAGGGCCCGCCCCAAGGCCAGAGGAAAATGCAGGCAAAATGGACCCAGCTCCAGAATCCCTCGGGGTCGCCAACTCCCAAACTCACCAGCCGTGAGCCCTTGAGTGTGTAGCATTATCCAGAGTGCACCAGAAGTGGTGGGGATACATACACCCTGCCTCCTTGTGCAGAAGGCAGGAGATAATATGAAAAGAAAAAGAAGGCTGACCCCTCGAAGAATGAGGGTATCAGGAAAGATGAAACAAGGGCCAATTAAGGCGGGAAAGTGGAAGAATCCCTAGGCCTCGGATACCCTAATGCCGTCGGGGTCGGAAAAAAAAGAAGAGTTGACCAAGGGAGGTCGTCAGGAGAGAAGACGGAGAGGAGCCCGGCATAAATAAGTGGAAGCAATGCCGGACTCAGCTGGGGTCCCGTGGTCGCCCACCCACGTGCCACTAGATGTGAGCCCCTGGGGCAACCATTAATGAATAAAATGTAAGCGATTATGGAAAAATAAAACACCTTCCTTTGGAAAATCATTCAAAGCCAAACTTGTCCAAACAGTTCATGCAAAAGAAAATATGTCCATAATTAAATGTGCTTTTTAAACAAATATTTTCATTGTAGAAATTATTTGCAGTCATGAATTTCCCTTTTTGCATGAACATGAAATTGTCTGCATTTCAATATGTTACTTTCATTATCAGGTATGGCTGAAATACCTTTTTTGTTGATTGTGAAAAACTGTATTAGGTGGACATGTTCGTCTTTGCGTGTCACCTCCTCCGTAAACATTATGAGAGCAGAAAGTAAGACATTTACACTGTATGGAGGAGGACCTGAAGTTACCCTAGAATTTTATCCTACTATAGAATTGAGAGAAAGACCTTACGTATTGGGACTTGTTTCCCTTGAAACTTACAATAGAATTTACAACGTGCGTAAAAATGTGAACGACAAGTTTTATTTTGATGCTACCTGGGGGGTATACCATAGATGATATTTATGAACACATTTACGTGGTGCTGGTGAAACAAAATGGTTTAAATACATTTCTTGATGGAAAACACAAGTTTGAACTTGTAGGCAACACCATAACTCATCGCTGTAGTATTTTATCCTCGTTTAAAATTGATTTTCAAATACAAAGAGATTCCATCGGCCCTTTATTTGGGTTTTTACCGCAAGTTCTTGAACCAAACGAAATACACCATTCAGAACACGAAGTGAAATTAATTGAGGACCATCACGTGTCTGTCTGTAATATTATTAGCAACGTGTACACTGATCAAGAAACATCCCATTTGCTTTATGATTTTATTGTGACATACCCAGGGGCTATATTATTCGTGAAATTCCTCCAGTGGTTCTTTATCATACCGTGGGTGTGAACAATATTAGTAATATTACCTGAAGTCTGGTAAATGGAAACCAACAACTCATTCAAGTAGATCCTCGTACACCTGTGACTTATAAATTGGTTTTTAAAGCCACTATGAAATTGGTGAATAAAGCAACAACACCGTCTAGTAATGGTGTTAGTTGTTTGCCACGCGAATACGAGTTAACACACAAGGGCAAGCAGATTTTACAACACCTGGGTTACAACCTACACCTACGTGATAAATTCTATCCTAGAGGTGGTGAACCCAATCGAGGTGCAAGAAAGCATTCTAAGAAATGATCCTCATTTCTATCAAGCCCAAACAATAGGATTAAATAACAATGACTAGATTCAATTTGTTATTAATAACCAATATATTTACACCCTACCGCTTGAAAGTGTCATTCAGATTGAAGGTCGGCTCACAAAAGCTGACCGCTGTACACCCACTACATCCAAGTTTGCCAAACATGCTTTAGCCATTCTTTTTCAGAGGTGCGCTATGTGATTAATGATATTGCCGTGAATAGCACCCGAAATGTGGGTATTTAAGTCTCATGAAACTGTACCCCTCTTATAGTGTTGAAGAATTTAAAATGTTTCCATGGCTGGTAGGTGTCCCGCAGGGGTTAGCGAGAAATTTACTCGTTCCGGTGAAGCGCAGCCCTAACCAGCCCATTTCTGTGCAGTGCAGCACGACAGCACAGTAGCACTGCAACGCTTAGTCGCACAAGCACTGTCCATTTGACAGGGCACTGAAGTACGTTTAGTACTGAGCGCAGAGTCTGGACACTAGGCGCACTAGAGCCAACAGTTTGTCATATGCGACAATGCGTGTGGTCTGCCGTGCTCATAACGTCTTTTGTGCATGGGGAGAACAAAAATAGCAGAGTGGGAGAGTTACACATTAATGAAACACACCAAAGACGTATAAAACATGATATTTGGACGTAATTGAACCACGTTTGCAACAAGGATACAATAATTTGCATACATTTTGGGTGATGCAGCAGGTGCAGAGTGATAAAATAATCCTAAAAATGTTATCAAGCATATTGGTAATCATGCATGTGACAGCAATAGGGGCCAGTATGGAACCAGGAGAGTAAAAATACATTTTTAATTTATTGACATAATGCCACAAATCAGCCGAAGTACCTAAATGCGTTAACGTGCATGGTCAGACTACTCCGAACTCGAAAGACCACACGCAGCCACTTCGTAACTTACCTCATTAATTTCATTTGTCATTAACCCCTCTCATGAGATTGCCGTCATGAAGGGCATCTATCCGTAAAATCATCCCACAAGGAAACTGTCTCACCACTTCCCCTACCTCATAGCAGCCGGAATAATTATGGGTAGAACCAAAACTACATTAGGACTATAAACCTGTATTTCAATAACAAGATTCCGAATTATCCAACTGACTAGATTGATGTGAGTTCGAGAAACACGCGTTAGTAAATTTATCAGGATTTTAAAATGAAAAATATTCTGTCTCAATCTATGGTAATATATTCTTTTTTTCAACATCGCCTGAAACAATACCTCATGGAAATTTCCTACGCATAAGATACACGGCAAAATAAGCAAGTTGGCATGAAATACTGCTGACTTTTAAAGTTCTAGGACAATTTTCATTGTTTCAACAGTATGGAGACCAAAAGTACTATTCATTGTAATACAATTTTCCTCTGACAATTGCAAAATAGGTTTTCTGTCTTTCTTCCAGCTTGTCCGTATTTCTTTCAGCGGAGTGCTTAAAACTGTTTTGTTTGTTAGTTTTTTGAATTATTCGGCTCTAGTGAAAGCCAGCCATATTTACCCTGGGGCGGAAATTGATAGTGATCACATCCTAGTTGCAGCTAAATATCATATAAGGATCATGAGGACTAAAATATTTAGACGAAAGAGATGGTGTTTAAATAAACTTCTGGATCCTAATGTAGTACAAAAATTTAAAGATGTTAGCAAATTGGTTAAGGATGAGACTTTAGGTTTGGATGATATAAGAAATGGCTTAGAAACAGCCGCAACGGAAGTACTATGCAAAAGAAAATTGGAAACGAAAAGTAAATGGATGACCCAGGAAATCCGAGTGCTTATTGAAGAAAGGAACACATTTAGAAATATAAACACTCAAGCGTATATGTCTCTAAACAATCAAATAACAATGAAATGTCGCAAGGAGAAAGAAAATTGGATGAAGCAGGTATGCGTGGATATTGGAAGCTTATCTTAAAGTGAAATCTTTGAGCTATCAGCAACGCATCACAAGCAACAATTGAGGAAGATGATCAAGGCCCAATTATAACTAAAGCAGAGTTTTATGCAGTACGCACTAAAAAGATGGTAGGTATATTGGCTTTAACGGCCGGTGAATTAAAACTCAGCAATTCTTCTAGGTTTGTGCCGTGTCTTGTGTGGGGTTTCGCCTAGGACAACAAGCTGGCTCATCGGCGGGCTCTTGGTGTCCCCGCCCGGACCCCCACTGGAGTGACGAATTGCGCGCCACCTCTCTTTATATTAGGTGCAACTGCACCACTTGACTGCGAGAACTAAAAGCTCAAGCAGCCTTAACCTCCCTATGAAGGCTTCCAAAAAGATGGTATATTGGCTTTCACGGCCGGTGAATTAAAAATCAGCAATTCTTCTATGTTTGTGCCGTGTCTTGTGTGGGGTTTCGCCTAGGACAACAAGCTGGCTCATCGGCGGGCTCTTGGTGTCCCCGCCCGAACCCCCACAGGAGTGACAAACTGGGCGCCACCTCCCTTTATAATATTAGGTGCAACTGCACCACTTGACTGCGATAGTAGTGGTTTTGTAGGGGTTCTATATCCACCGCCACCGCTCCACCGCTGGAATACTAAAATGGCAATATCTCGCGAACCAATCAGGCTAGAGACTTGTACGAGGTGTCAAATTACTCAGGCGAACACTCCCTTTCCAATGAACAACATATTTCCACCCCAAAATAAAACCTACCCCTACTAGAGGGTGAAATTGAATTTTTTAGAGAATCTCTCTATCCAATTGCAACATGTGAGAGTTTGAATGCCGATATGGAATGTAACGTTGTTCTGCAAACCAATAATCAAAGAAGGGCATGTTAGGCCTTGAGGTGAGAGCCCCTGTTATTGTTGACGAGCCCCCTGCTGTCGGGCCCCTGTGGATGGGTTATTGTTGATAGGTCCTTGTGGACGAGTCCTTGTGGACAAGTCCTTGTGGACAGGTCCTTGTGGACGAGTCCTTGTGGACAAGTCTGTGTGGACAGGTCCTTGTGGACAAGTCCTTGTGGACGAGTCCTTGTGGATGAGTCCCTTTGGACTGATCCCTTTGGACGGGTCCCTTTGGCCTGGTTCCTACGGACTAGCTCATGAATTTATTTAAATTATGCCAAAGGGCCTAACTACATTTGTGTGTGTGGTGAACTGACGTTGTTCACCAACCCCCACTACTATAATGGGATAACGATATGAAAGTAAAGTGACGAAATACATGTGAACACGTGTGAGATGACCTTATTACCGTCCTCCTTGTGAAACAAGTCACATCCTGTTTTGGTTCATACGTGAGAAAATGCAAGTTCATGTGTAATATGACCTAACACACAAGTGTACACATGTGCACGTGCACGATAAGAGCTAACAAGTCACAACCTGTTTTGACAGTGGTGGGAATAAGGCTAGAGACATGTACAAGTAGTCAAATTACTCCGGCAGACAACCCCTTTCCTATGGATAACTTATTTCCACTCAAAAATAAAATCTACCCCTACTAGGGGGTGATATAATATTTTTTTGGTAAAAGTCACTTTCCATGTGCAATATGTGGGAGTTTGTATGCCAATATGAAATTAAACTCGTTCCACATAAAGTGCATGCATACAACTGAATGCCGCTATGATTTATCTTTTTTGTTTTTTGTTTTACGAATGCGCAATTGGGGTTTTTGTAAGAGGGCGGGCTTTTTGAATAATGATTTATAGATACGTTTTTTTCACGAATTAACCAAAGATCAAAAAAAACTAATAGGTCATCGGCTTTTTAATATCTTATGAACTAAAGCTAGGGACTTGTATGAGGGGTCGTTGGACTTGGGGTTACGCCCTGTTTTTGAATTTATTATTCATTTTTTTGTCAAAAGGGCCTAACTGCACTTTCGTTAATATCTCGCTAACCAATAATCACAGAGGGTCAAGTGAGGTGTCATAGGACTTAAAATGGCCAACCCCTCCCCATGACCAATGAATTTACCCAAAAAAAAACAGCAAGGTCATTAACCTAAGATTTTATGAACTAATAATCAGAGAGGGACAAGTGAGGTGTCACAAGACTCAGGATGGCCAACCCTTTTCCATGACCAACGAATTTACCCAAAATACCCTAAACAGCAAGGTCATTGACCTAAGATTTTATAAACTTATCAGTAGAGAGGGGCAAGTGAGGTGTCATAGGACTACGAATGGTTAACCCTTTCCCATGACCAATGAATTTACCTCAAAAATTCAAAACAGCAAGGTCAGTGACCTGAGATTTTATAAACTAATAATCGGATATCAACATGTGAGGTGTCATAGGACTTAGAATGGTCAACCCTTTCCCATGGCTAATGAATTTACCCAAAATTACCCAATACATCAAGGTCATCGACCTGAGATTTTATAAACTTATAATCGGATATGGACATGTGAAATGTTTACAGTGAGTGATGAAACATAGCTAGGTAGTGAAATAATTATGGTAGGCTACATGTATGGTGACTGACAAATCTCTCACAATTGGAACTTGTTTTCAGATCAAACTGCAGTACAGAGAGAGTATAGGTTGTAGGTATGGGATAATAAATGACAAATGGTGTATACAAAATCTGATTTATCGATTCAAGAAATAAGAGTAGACAATCTTTAATTGATTGGTTAAAGAGGATAGCTAAAATCCAAAATGGTGACTACATTGAACTAAACTGAACCAAGCTGAATCAAACCCAACCAAACCGAACCAAACTTAATCAAAAACAAGCCAATGGTTTAAGTGTAAAACTTGTGGGTGAATGTGGTCATTGGTAATGTCAGAAAGGAAAGGGATAACGCTCTACCTACAGAGGGTAAGGAAAAGCTAGTGCATGATGCTAATGCACACACACAAGTACATGAACCACACACAATTATCCTATGCAGTTATTATGGGTTGACTGTTAAAACTTGCTCAGTGGTTACTGGGACAAGATGGTCGCTACACACAACAAGCTTTAAATACCTGAGGCTAATAATCTATACACACACTCACACACACTTGTTCTAAATTAAACTGTCTTGCTGGCAGAGCTCACACAGTAGGTAAATGACAGAAATGCTTGGCTAACAGAAATACAATCATTTTCGGTTGTCTAATGTTACCAGCTAAACATTACGTGCTATAGTGGTGAACACATGTGCCTCTTTCACTGGAGATCTTAACTCGATTTCTAGCTCTAAGGCCTAGAACGAATCAAACTAAGAAAAAAGGGTATGGTGATGCAGTGGTTAAACTGTTAGCCTTTCACTAAGGTAGACTAGGGCTTGATTTTAGGTTAATATGCATGTCATAAACAAACAAATAAAAGCAGAGATAATGTTTAAAACTGATTACACTTGTCTCTTTTCAAATTATTACTTAGATTACAAATACAAACGTGGACTGGGTTTGACATACAGTTAATGCCTCCTATCACATACTAGACTGTAAGAAAGCCAAACAAGCAAAAGGCGTAGGTAGAGCAGTGGTAAAATCGCTATGTGTAGAAAAATACCTAACGGTTTTATGAACTGGCAAAGGTATGTCGCATAAACAGTGCAGGATACAATCCAGCAACCATAATTTTTATCTCGTGGACAAGAGAAAATATATATATAGAGAGAGATATATAGAAAGCTTGTGTGTGTGTGGGTAGCATTGGTTGTTTGACCAGAGAAAATACGATGAGGTAGGGTGGGGAGAGGGAGAATTAACACTTATATATGAATGGAAAATAGATTTTTTTCAATCGTTTTGTTTTTCAAATGCAGTGGTAGATAGTCGTTTTTTTTTTGTAAAACATTCTTACTTGCAGTAGTAATAAGCCTCTATGGTTCCGCTAACACATAGATAGACTCTATTATTGCCATGGTCAAGCACTCACATTAAGATCATTTACAAAATCATAAAATGAAAAATAAAAAATCTTGTTTTGGAAATATCGTTTTTCAACGTACACACAAAATAAATATATAAAAAATTTGTAAACAGCAAAATGGAAAATCCATGTTTCCATATAAACAAAATTTAAAAGCCTTAAACGGACATTTAAGAAAATATATGCAAATGGGAAATTGACAAATGTGTAAATATGAAAATGGAAAATTCCATGTTTCCATATCATGAAATTGAAAAACATCAAACTGTCATTTAAAAAAATGCAAATGGAAAATTGACAAATTGCAATGTGTGAAATCTGAAATTGAACAAATGGCTATCATTATTTTAAAAAAAAGAACATGGTGCTCTATGGTTGAGGTGTGAATCAAACCCTCTCTACTTATTTGGACCACTCGAGACTGAGTAGACTAGTTTTAGTTGTCATACCACTTTTAAAAGTTTGTGTTAAATCTAGGAATTGAACCCAAGAGCTTGTAGGGGGGATCCAAGGTTATAATATGTTAAACAGATAGCCTTGAATGTAGGGTGTGGTAGTTATATAGAGATGAGACGTTTCGCTCAGGGCAGGGAGGCATGGAGATCTGCATCAAACCAGTCAAAAGTCTGACGACTCAAACAACAACATGTAGAGCTCACCAAAATAATGTTGTGTAACGGTAAATGTTAGTCAACGAACAGTAATGCATTACTAAAACCCATGACACGATACCTAAGAGCTTTTCTAAAATTATTTTAAAATGCCTTTAACCCTATATTAAACACCCAGTTCACAAGACTCATAACTGCAATGTTATGGTCAAACAAAACAAAATCTATATTTCAAAACAAACAAGTGGTTTAGTCAATGTATACTGGAAAAGTTTTATAAACACTCTAGTCCACAAAAATAATTAAATTAGTAACTGTCAGGTTGACCGAGTGGTTATGGTATTTGACTTAAGTTCAAATTTTCTGTACAAGAAAGCAAGGGTTCGAATCCCTTACCTGATATAACTATTACCTCAACATGGCTTGACCACACTGTATTATTGTGTACTCGGTACACAAACCATAGATAGAGTGTATTGTTTAAGGTCACTCTCTTTGCGAACATAGTCAGAGACTGTTGATGGTTAACAATTGCATTAATAGTGGGACATAGGGATAGCAATTAAGAAAAACAGACAATGCCCATACACTATTTTTATTTATTTAATGTAAGTACTTGTACAATAGTTATATACAAACTACAACTCTCTTTTGTCTATTACTATCTAGTCCTTTTCGATCCACTTGCATAACAAGGCAGATGACTTTGTAGATCAGCCCCTTAAAACAACAACAACAACACTACCTCTTGCATAGTCTGTGATGTTGATGACTCTTGAGGCGTGGAAGATGGATACAACATAACTTTTACAACAGGGGTTAAACGTTGCTCAACAAACAATGCACTATTTTGAGTAGCAACATCTTTCTCTTGTACTAACTTATTAGCATTCTGATGATTTTTTGCCAACACCATCAGTGTTTTGTCTGGTGCACTACATTGATGATCACTCACACTTAAAACCACACTATTTCTACTTTTCATATTGCCTCGACATTTTGTTGACCTCTGTTTTGAGCATCGCCAGAATATTATTCCTTTTACATTTTGTCGTCTATAGAAGAGTAGCCTTTATATAGTACACGTTGTTTACCTCGGTTAGTTGTAGTAAGTTCCATAGTAGTAACTAACCTGTTAGTATGATTTGCACACTACAAAGGTTATCTCTGTTCTGGTAATAGAATTATTTATCGTTGGCTTTTATATTTAATATGTACAGTTAAAAGTGATAGAAAAGTGGTAGAAACGTGGTAGCAAAGTGGTAGACAAGTGGTAACATAGTGGTAGAAAAGTGGTAGCAAAGTGGTAGCCAAGTGGCAGCAAAGTGGTAGAAAAGTGGCAGAAAAGTGGTAGAAAAGTGGTAGAAAAGTGGTAGCAAACTAGAAAAGTGGTAGAAAAGTGGCAGAAAAGTAGTAGAAAAGTGGTAGCAAAGTGGTAGAAAAGTGGTAGCAAACTAGAAAAGTGGTAGCAAAGTGGCAGAAAAGTAGTAGAAAAGTGGTAGCAAAGTGGTAGAAAAGTGGTAGCAAACTAGAAAAGTGGTAGCAAAGTGGTAGAAAATATTACATGTATTGTTAAGAAATAGTTTAAGCGGTTACATGGATTCATTACACTATAATTTTAGCATCACAAAGCTCATTTTCTATATCCAAAAGTTCTTCCACATATTTAGTATGACCAGCCTGTTTACAGGTATGCAAGTACTGAAGCCGCTGGATTAGCTTATTGGGATTGTTCCAGTAAACAAATTTAACAAATGATTTTTTTGGGTGTAAACCATCATCATCATAATCATCATCATCATCATGGTTATCATCATCAATATAATCATCATCAATATAATCATCATCACTATTACTATCTAATCCTTTTTGTTCATCTTGCAATGCAACAACCTTTGGCATAGTTTGTGTTGTCTTCAATAGTGTTAGAGGTTTCTTAGACGTTAACGACTGTCCTAACATGTCTTTTTTTCAGGAGATAATAAATGCTCTTTAACAAACAAAGCACTATCTTGAGCCACACTATTTTTTTCTTGGTCTTGCTTTTTTACCTTGGTTCGAGTATTTTGTCCATTTAAATGAGTATTATTTTGAGCTTTACAATGATGATCGATTGAAATAAGTATGTTGGAGCCTTTTGTTTTAATCATTCCTCGACACTTTTTAGATCGTTGTTTCGAACAGCACCAAATAACAGTTCCATTTTTATTAGTTCTTTTTACAATATATGCATATCCTTTATAGTAAGCACATGGCTTACCATAGCTAGTCGTTGATACTTCCATGTCAACTGTTAAGCATAAACTAATCTCTAGTAAAGTTAACTCGATAATAAAAATGATAGTTTGTAGTATGTGCAGTTTAAAGTAAGAGCAAAAGTGAGAGTCAAATAGTACAAAAGTGTTAGCAAAGTGGTGGAAGAGTGGTAGCAGTTTATAGTAGTCATGATCTTTTTTACCAGAATGTGATTTGAGTTAATGTAATTTCTAAACCTTAGCAGTGAGTAGTCAGTTAGTCTTGGTTCAGACAAGCGTAAACAGTTCTCCAATGAATCAGAGATCAAGGTTTTCATTATGAAACAGTTGTGTAACCAATTAGGTATCGGTACTTGATAGCTTCACACATGAACAAAAATTCCAACATATCTGACATGAATTACATGATTTGAAAGTTGACAAAGAATATCCAATCAACCATTGTAGTTGCAATGTCAAACACAAAGACAAAATCAGCATGAACTTTTAAGTTACAGGAAAATTCTATGAAATAGACTATGCAGGAAATTTGGAAATACACATCAGAAGTTTGCAACACCATCCTTCTAGCCTATATAAATTATCGACATGGAAAGTGTGCACTGCCCCTAACATTAAACCAATTTATCAATAACGCAAGTCAACAATCAAAACATTTTGTGTTGAGTCTATCATTTAATGCATATATTCTGTCTACATTGAACAGTAACAAGAAACGCCATTCATAATTAATTAAGTTTGCTTTAATTCTTTATGTAATGATAAATATATATTTAAAGTTTTGGCTGACTGTTCAGGGTGAATCGGCTTTGAACACATAAGAGAGGGAATATTTTAAGACTTAACCTCAGCTCACCTAACCTTGTCATATAGGTAAGAAACGGGTCAAGCTATGCTTTCGACTACCGAGTTTCAGCTACTTTTCAAGGTTACTCTCCCGAACATTGCCGGAGACTGCTGATAAACACCTATGTTCCCACGGTGGCGGCGCGCAACGACTTACATGACGCGCTTCCCCCTTTTCATTGATCCCTGTTGATTTGCCCCTTTGGACTGGTCCCTGTTGACTAGCCCCTTTGGAAGGGCCCTTTTTGAATGGAGTCATTTTTGACGGGTCCCTGTGGACAGGTCCTTTTGGCTGATCCCTTTGGACCGGTCCCTTTGGACTGGTACCTATGGACTGGCCCATGCAATTATCCAAATTATGTCATTGCAATTACAATGGTTGATTGGATATTCTTTGTCAACTTTCAAATCATGTAATTCATGTCAGATATGTTGGAATTTTTGTTCATGTGTGAAGCTATCAAGTACCGATACCTAATTGGTTACACAACTGTTTCATAATGAAAACCTTGATCTCTGATTCATTGGAGAACTGTTTACGCTTGTCTGAACCAAGACTAACTGACTACTCACTGCTAAGGTTTAGAAATTACATTTACTCAAATCACATTCTGGTAAAAAAGATCATGACTACTATAAACTGCTACCACTCTTCCACCACTTTGCTAACACTTTTCTACCATTTGACTCTCACTTGTGCTCTTACTTTAAACTGCACATACTACAAACTATCATTTTTATTATCGAGTTAACTTTACTAGAGATTAGTTTATGCTTAACAGTTGACATGGAAGTATCAACGACTAGCTATGGTAAGCCATGTGCTTACTATAAAGGATATGCATATATTGTAAAAAGAACTAATAAAAATGGAACTGTTATTTGGTGCTGTTCGAAACAACGATCTAAAAAGTGTCGAGGAATGATTAAAACAAAAGGCTCCAACATACTTATTTCAATCGATCATCATTGTAAAGCTCAAAATAATACTCATTTAAATGGACAAAATACTCGAACCAAGGTAAAAAAAAGCAAGACCAAGAAAAAAAGTGTGGCTCAAGATAGTGCTTTGTTTGTTAAAGAGCATTTATTATCTCCTGAAAAAGACATGTTAGGACAGTCGTTAACGTCTAAGAAACCTCTAACACTATTAAAGACAACACAAACTATGCCAAAGGTTGTTGCATTGCAAGATGAACAAAAAGGATTAGATAGTAATAGTGATGATGATTATATTGATGATGATAACCATGATGATGATGATGATTATGATGATGATGATGATGATGATGATGATGATGATGATGATAATGGTTTACAGCCAAAAAAATCATTTGTTAAATTTGTTTACTGGAACAATCCCAATAAGCTAATCCAGCGGCTTCAGTACTTGCATACCTGTAAACAGGCTGGTCATACTAAATATGAGGAAGAACTTTTGGATATAGAAAATGAGCTTCGTGATGCTAAAATTATAGTGTAATGAATCCATGTAACCGCTTAAACTATTTCTTAACAATACATGTAATATTTTCTACCACTTTCCTACCACTTTTCTACCACTTTGCTACCACTTTTCTACTACTTTTCTGCCACTTTGCTACCACTTTTCTAGTTAGCTACCACTTTTCTACCACTTTGCTACCACTTTTCTACTACTTTTCTGCCACTTTGCTACCACTTTTCTAGTTTGCTACCACTTTTCTACCACTTTGCTACCACTTTTCTACTACTTTTCTGCCACTTTTCTACCACTTTTCTAGTTTGCTACCACTTTTCTGCCACTTTTCTACCACATTTCTACCACTTTGCTACCACTTTGCTACCACTTTTCTACCACTATGTTACCAATTGTCTACCACTTTGCTACCGCGTTTCTACCACTTTTCTATCACTTTTAACTGTACATATTAAATATAAAAGCCAACGATAAATAATTCTATTACCAGAACAGAGATAACCTTTGTAGTGTGCAAATCATACTAACAGGTTAGTTACTACTATGGAACTTACTACAACTAACCGAGGTAAACAACGTGTACTATATAAAGGCTACTCTTCTATAGACGACAAAATGTAAAAGGAATAATATTCTGGCGATGCTCAAAACAGAGGTCAACAAAATGTCGAGGCAATATGAAAAGTAGAAATAGTGTGGTTTTAAGTGTGAGTGATCATCAATGTAGTGCACCAGACAAAACACTGATGGTGTTGGCAAAAAATCATCAGAATGCTAATAAGTTAGTACAAGAGAAAGATGTTGCTACTCAAAATAGTGCATTGTTTGTTGAGCAACGTTTAACCCCTGTTGTAAAAGTTATGTTGTATCCATCTTCCACGCCTCAAGAGTCATCAACATCACAGACTATGCAAGAGGTAGTGTTGTTGTTGTTGTTTTAAGGGGCTGATCTACAAAGTCATCTGCCTTGTTATGCAAGTGGATCGAAAAGGACTAGATAGTAATAGACAAAAGAGAGTTGTAGTTTGTATATAACTATTGTACAAGTACATACATTAAATAAATAAAAATAGTGTATGGGTATTGTCTGGTTTTCTTAATTGCTATCCCTATGTCCCACTATTAATGCAATTGTTAACCATCAACAGTCTCTGACTATGTTCGCAAAGAGAGTGACCTTAAAAAATACACTCTATCTATGGTTTGTGTACCGAGTACACAATAATACAGTGTGGTCAAGCCATGTTGAGGTAATAGTTATATCAGGTAAGGGATTCGAACCCTTGCTTTCCTGTACAGAAAATTTGAACTTAAGTCAAACACCATAACCGCTCGGTCAACCTGACTGTTACTAATTTAATTATTTTTGTGGACTTGAGTGTTTATAAAACTTTTTCCAGTATACATTGACTAAACCACTTGTTTGTTTTGAAATATAGATTTTGTTTTGTTTGACCATAACATTGCAGTTATGAGTCTTGTGAACTGGGTGTTTAATATAGGGTTAATGGCATTTTAAAATACTTTTAGAAAAGCTCTTAGGTATCGTGTCATGGGTTTTAGTAATGCATTACTGTTCGTTGACTAACATTTACCGTTACACAACATTATTTTGGTGAGCTCTTCATCTTGTTGTTTGAGTCGTCAGTCTTTTGACTGGTTTGATGCAGATCTCCATGCCTCCCTGCCCTGAGCGAAACGTCTCATCTCTATATAACTACCACACCCTACATTCAAGGCTATCTGTTTAACATATTATAACCTTGGATCCCATCTACAAGCTCTTGGGTTTAATTCCTAGATTTAACACAAACGTTTAAAAGTGGTATGACAACTAAAACTAGTCTACTCAGTCCCGAGTGGTCCAAATAAGTAGAGAGGGTTTGATTCACACCTCAACCATAGAGCACCATGTTCTTTTTTTTAATAATGATAGCCATTTGTTCAATTTCAGATTTCACACATTGCAATTTGTCAATTTTCCATTTGCATTTTTTTAAAATGACAGTTTGATGTTTTTCAATTTCATGATATGGAAACATGGAATTTTCCATTTTCATATTTACACATTTGTCAATTTTCCATTTGAATATATTTTCTTAAATGTCCGTTTAAGGCTTTTAAATTTTGTCTATATGGAAACATGGATTTTCCATTTTGCTGTTTACAAATTTTTTATATATTTACCTTGTGTGTACGTTGAAAAACGATATTTCCAAAACAAGATTTTTTATTTTTCATTTTATGATTTTATAAATGATCTTAATGTGAGTGCTTGACCATGGCAATAATACAGTCTATCTATGTGTTAGCGGAACCATATAGGCTTATTACTACTGCAAGTAAGAATGTTTTACAAAAAAACTACTATCTACCACTGCATTTGAAAAACAAAACGATTGAAAAAAATCTATTTTCCATTCATATTTAAGTGTTAATTCTCCCTCTCCACACCCTACCTCACCGTATTTTCTCTGGTCAAACAACCAATGCTACCCACACACACACACAAGCTTTCTATATATCTCTCTCTATATATGTTTTCTCTTGTCCACGAGATAACAATTATGGTTGCTGGATTGTATCCTGCACTGTTTATGCGACATACCTTTGCCAGTTCATAAAACCGTTAGGTATTTCTCTACACATAGCGATTTTACCACTGCTCTACCTACGCCTTTTGCTTGTTTGGCTTTCTTACAGTCTAGTATGTGATAGGAGGCATTAACTGTATGTCAAACCCAGTCCACGTTTGTATTTGTAATCTAAGTAATAATTTGAAAAGAGACAAGTGTAATCAGTTTTAAACATTATCTCTGCTTTTATTTGTTTGTTTATGACATGCATATTAACCTAAAATCAAGCCCTAGTCTACCTTAGTGAAAGGCTAACAGTTTAACCACTGCATCACCATACCCTTTTTTCTTAGTTTGATTCGTTCTAGGCCTTAGAGCTAGAAATCGAGTTAAGATCTCCAGTGAAAGAGGCACATGTGCTCACCACTATAGCACGTAATGTTTAGCTGGTAACATTAGACAACCGAAAATGATTGTATTTCTGTTAGCCAAGCATTTCTGTCATTTACCTACTGAGTGAGCTCTGCCAGCAAGACAGTTTAGTTTAGAACAAGTGTGTGTGAGTGTGTGTATAGATTATTAGCCTCAGGTATTTACAGCTTGTTGTGTGTAGCGACCATCTTGTCCCAGTAACCACTGAGCAAGTTTTAACAGTCAACCCATAATAACTGCATAGGATAGTTGTGTGTAGTTCATGTACTTGTGTGTGTGCATTAGCATCATGCACTAGCTTTACCTTATCCTCTATACCTTATCCCTTTCCTTTCTGACATTACCAATGACCACATTCACCCACAAGTTTTACACTTAAACCATTGGCTTGTTTTTGATTAAGTTTGGTTCGGTTTGGTTGGGTTTGATTCAGCTTGGTTCAGTTTAGTTCAATGTAGTCACCATTTTGGATTTTAGCTATCCTCTTTAACCAATCAATTAAAGATTGTCTACTCTTATTTCTTGAATCGATAAATCAGATTTTGTATACACCATTTGTCATTTATTATCCCATACCTACAACCTATACTCTCTCTGTACTGCAGTTTGATCTGAAAACAAGTTCCAATGGTGAAAGATTTGTCAGTCACCATACATGTAGCCTACAATAATTATTTCACTACCTAGCTATGTTTCATCACTCACTGTAAACATTTCACATGTCCATATCCTATTATAAGTTTATAAAATCTCAGGTCGATGACCTTGATGTATTGGGTATTTTTGGGTAAATTCATTAGCCATGGGAAAGGGTTGACCATTCTAAGTCCTATGACACCTCACATGTTGATATCCGATTATTAGTTTATAAAATCCTAGGTCACTGACCTTGCTGTTTTGAATTTTTGAGGTAAATTCATTGGTCATGGGAAAGGGTTAACCATTCGTAGTCCTATGACACCTCACTTGACCCTCTCTACTGATAAGTTTATAAAATCTTAGGTCAATGACATTACTGTTTAGGGTATTTTGGGTAAATTCGTTGGTCATGGAAAAGTGTTGGCCATCCTGAGTCTTGTGACACCTCACTTGTCCCTCTCTGATTATTAGTTCATAAAATCTTAGGTTAATGACCTTGCTGTTTTTTTGGGTAAATTCATTGGTCATGGGGAGGGGTTGGCCATTTTAAGTCCTATGACACCTCACTTGACCCTCTGTGATTATTGGTTAGCGAGATATTAACGAAAGTGCAGTTAGGCCCTTTTGACAAAAAAATGAATAATAAATTCAAAAACAGGGCGTCACCCCAAGTCCAACGACCCCTCATACAAGTCCCTAGCTTTAGTTCATAAGATATTAAAAAGCCGATGACCTATTAGTTTTTTGGATCTTTGGTTAATTCGTGAAAAAAACGTATCTATAAATCATTATTCAAAAAGCCCGCCCTCTTACAAAAACCCCAATTGCGCATTCGTAAAACAAAACACAAAAATGATAAATCATAGCGGCATTCAGTTGTATGCATGCACTTTATGTGGAACGAGTTTAATTTCATATTGGCATACAAACTCCCACATATTGCACATGGAAAGTGACTTTTACCAAAAAAAAATATTATATCACCACCTAGTAGGGGGTCATATTACACATGAACTTGCATTTTCTCATGTATGAACCAAAACAGGATGTGACTTGTTTCACAAGGAGGACGGTAATAAGGTCATCTCTCACGTGTTCACATGTATTTCGTCACTTTCCTTTCATATCGTTATCCCATTATAGTAGTGGGGGTTGGTGAACAACGTCAGTTCAACACACAGACAAATGTAGTTAGGCCCTTTGACATAATTTAAATAAATTCATGAGCTAGTCCGTAGGAACCAGGCCAAAGGGACCCGTCCAAAGGGATCAGTCCAAAGGGACTCATCCACAAGGACTCGTCCACAAGGACTTGTCCACAAGGACCTGTCCACACAGACTTGTCCACAAGGACTCGTCCACAAGGACCTGTCCACAAGGACTTGTCCACAAGGACTCGTCCACAAGGACCTATCAACAATAACCCATCCACAGGGGCCCGACAGCAGGGGGCTCGTCAACAATAACAGGGGCTCTCACCTCAAGGCCTAACATGCCCCTCTTTGATTATTGGTTTGCAGAACAACGTTACATTCCATATCGGCATTCAAACTCTCACATGTTGCAATTGGAAAGTGAGATTCTCTAAAAATTCAATTTCACCCTCTAGTAGGGGTAGGTTTTATTTTGGGGTGGAAATATGTTGTTCATTGGAAAGGGAGTGTTCGCCTGAGTAATTTGACACCTCGTACAAGTCTCTAGCCTGATTGGTTCGCGAGATATTGCCATTTTAGTATTCCAGCGGTGGAGCGGTGGCGGTGGATATAGAACCCCTACAAAACCACTACTTGCGAGAACTAAAAGCTCAAGCAGCCTTAACCTCCCTATGAAGGCTTCCAAAAAGATGGTATATTGGCTTTAACGGTCGGTGAATTAAAACTCAGCAATTCTTCTAGGTTTGTGCCGTGTCTTGTGTGGGGTTTCGTCTAGGACAACAAGCTGGCTCATCGGCGGGCTCTTGGTGTCCCCGCCTGGACCCCCACAGGAGTGACAAACTGCGCGCCACCTCCCTTTATAATATTAGGTGCAATTGCACCACTTGACTGCGAGAACTAAAAGCTCAAGCAGCCTTAACCTCCCTATGAAGGCTTCCAAAAAGATGGTATATTGGCTTTCAAGACCGGTGAATTAAAACTCAGCAATTCTTCTAGGTTTGTGCCGTGTCTTGTGTGGGGTTTTGCCTAGGACACCAAGCTGGCTCATCGGCGGGCTCTTGGTGTCCCCGCCCGGATCCCCACAGGAGTGACGAACTGCGCGCCACCTCCCTTTATATTAGGTGCAACTGCACCACTTGACTGCGAGAACTAAAAGCTCAAGCAGCCTTAACCTCCCTATGAAGGCTTCCAAAAAGATGGTATATTGGCTTTCACGGCTGGTGAATTAAAACTCAGCAATTCTTCTAGGTTTGTGCCGTGTCTTGTGTGGGGGTTTGCCTAGGACACCAAGCTGGCTCATCGGCGGGCTCTTGGTGTCCCCGTCCGGACCCCCACAGGAGTTAGCAAATTGGTTAAGGATGAGACTTTCGGATTGGATATATAATAAATGGCTTAGAAACAGCCGCAACGGAAGTACTATGCAAACTGAAACTGAAAGGAAATAAAGCAACTGGTGTAAATAACATTCCTGCAGAGCTCTTAAAATGTTGTGATGTAAGCATTAAGGAATGCCTTTTTATATCATTAATAAATGCTATGAGGACGGAATTATACCTCCAGATTTTTTAAAAGTCGAACAATCACACTACCTAAGAAAGGAAATGCTTGTGAATTTTCTAATTATAGAACATTAGCCATTCTTTCACATGCATCAAGGATTTTATTGATCATCATCATAGACTAAGCATGAAAATTGAACAAGTTCTGGAGAGTTATCAGTATGGATTTAGAACAAGGAAAGAGACTAGGAAGGCTATCCAAGCGTTACGTCAGATTTTAGAAAGAAGACTTGAAGTTAATCGAAAAACCTATATAGTATTCATTGATATAGAAAATGCATTTGATAATGACAATTGGAAAACCTTATTTCTTTCATTGGCCAAAGTCGGGATTGACTGGAAAGATAGGCGCCTTATTCTAGACTTATATAAAAATCTAACTACCGAAATAACAGTTAATGGCAATAAAAAGGAAGCAAAAATAAGAAGAGGTGTAAGGCAGGGCGGTCCTCTATCACCATATCTTTTTAATGTCTATGTAGAAGCTGCAGTAAATGCATTAAAAGAGAAAAAAAAGGATTACAATTTAATGGAGTACAGGCTCATAGCATTCGCTTTGCAGATGATATTGCACTTTTAGCAAACTCTGCATGTGAAATGAATAGAATGTTAAACGTTTTTTAGAAATCATTAGGAAAATTCGGGCTAAGAGTTAATTCTCGGAAGACAAAATTAATGGTTGTTGATAAATAGAAACAACCAAGTTTAGCTAATATAATATTAAATGATAGTGGCAAAGGTTGCTCTTGTGTAAGACCTCAATGGTCGTAGCCAGGACTCAGTATGCTGCAAACACTGCAGAGTGCCTGAAACTCTAGCTCACGTTCAAACAACATAATTAAGAAGGGGATTCACTACAAACATTTGGAATCACCGAAATAGATATAAGATGAAGCTGTAACATTCAGAAATGTTACGCGATCTATGTTTTCGTGTCTTCCTCGAGTTAGACAAAAATACAATGGGCTTAATAATTGCTATTGGCCATAAGAAGAATACAAGTTTTATGCGGGACCCCACCATCAGGTGTGAAGTAACCATCAGCATAACAAGACAGGTCGTTTAGCAAACGATAGGCTTCAAAGAGAAGTGAACGCTTGTGGTACGTTTCGAATAAGCGAGAGGAACAACATCAATATTTTTAATCACTTATCAAGTTTGGATATGCGTAAGTATAAATTGCCGAACTTTGCTACCAATGGGTCCATTCAATAATAAATAATTCATCTTCAATGTACTTGGGAACAGTATGAGACGTAGTCTATTGGTACCCAATAACATTTTACTGCTAATAATAATATGAAGAGACGAGAAGAACGGCTTCGAGAAATCCGGCCGGGACAGGCTGGCCGCGCACGCCTGCACTGACGAGTTCCAGCGTAGAGAGGGCTGACAGCGTGGGACTGGGTCATACGGCCCTAAAAGCACTTGCCTGTCTCGCAGGGTACTACACCATACTATACACAGTTCGGTCGCACACGTAGCTAGTGGCCGGTGGGGAGGGCCAAGGACATGACTTCACGCGCTTGTGGCTTACTTCTTAAACTGTCCGTAAGGCTGCAGCAGGATAGAACATACTACAGGCACTAGCTACGCAGGGCCTTGGTGCCACGACTCGACGAATGACTGGATGATTCACACGGATGAGACCGTTACAGGATTTTTACTACTTAAAATAATTTTAGGCTTTGCCGAAGTTCATCAGCGTATTGTCGTAAACGCAAGGCAAGTGTTTTACCTCGTCAGTGACAGGTATAATGCGCTCAGGGGAGCCGATGATTCAGTCATAGATTCAAAAATTCAATTACAACGAATTATATGGAACGTACCACGCGTCACCCTTTCTGATCGCAAAAAACTGGACATGCTCAAGATTGTGGGAAAAGATAAGCCTCTACCCATGCAATTCAGAAGCTGGTCGCTACATCGATATCCACTATTGCCAACTACCAACACACACAGTTGGTCTGTGAAAACAGCACACTACACAGAGAAACCTCTCTATATTATTACTGGTTTTTAAACTATTCACAAGTTTCAAGAACCCAAAGAACTCACTCAATTTGACCACATACAATTAAGAAATATACTTCTTTTCCTGAACGGTGCAATTTTTCCCTATGAAGGATGAGATGTTTTTCTTAATAGGTTCGGCCCTTTTTATGATACGTTCCCTAAATATAGGTCATCTTATTATCAAAAAGAAGATTGTTCCAGTTGACACTCCAAGAGTTTAATGCGAAAGCACCGCTGGTGGCCTTTGACTGTTCCTACTTGGAAGAGTCTGTTGAGACATCCAATATTGACATCAGACTTGATTTTGAAACTCATGACAATGTCTCGTTAAATACCACGGCCTATTGTCTCATTCTTCACGAGAAACAAGTAAACTATTATCCGTTATGTAATCAAGTCAATAGTGTATAAATACAAGGCAACCATAAGTCAAGCAGCTCAGTCATGGATTGTCTCAATGCGACAAGAGGTGCCACCCCATTGAATTTAGAATCGGAGTAACATCGTTTCAAGCATTTGCTACATGTCCTGTGTCTTTCATTAACCTTGAGGATTGGCAGCTGCAGGTTTTTATTATTTAAAAACAAGATACGAGCTGAAATGTGTTTTTTGTCCATTCGCAATAGACCGGTGGGAACAGGGTGATGAATCTTTACAAGAAAATCAGCGCTGGTCCCCTGCCTGCCCCTACCTTCGTGGAATAGATATGGGTAATATACCATGGAATCCACAGTATCCATCGATAGTGCCCATGAATAATGGAGAAAATTATGATACATGTGGACCTTGTGGCATTAACGGTGCTCCGGTTGACACTACAGAACAAGGTGAAGATAGGATGAATGTGGAAACTCCTGTCTTGAGACATTGGGACACCATAGGTGTCATGGACGATATAAACACCAAAAAAAACTATATTATATGAATTGGTACCGTCCCTATCCCAGTATTGTGCCCAAATCCAGTTGCCTAGATTTGAGGGTACAGGCCACAATGCTAAGTCCAGAATTGAAAGTTTGAATAGCGCGCGCCAAACCTTCTTAGAAGGAATTGGAAGCTTTTGACAGCCAAGAAATGGTTAAGTGACGTAGGCCGAGAGCGTCAGGGTCGAGGCTAAAATGTCATTAAATATTTCCCGATGGAGTAGAATCTTGAGACTAATATCAGATTACTGGCACGGACAAGGGAGGAAGAATGTGCTTTATTTCGAGGAAATTGATTCAGCGGAAGCTGAGATATGAGGTGTTTTAGTTCCAGCATTTTTACGCAATGACCTCGAGAAAGCCAGCTGCGGAGTATATAAGGCTCGCCCGCCCGAGCTAAGTATGTTCACTTCTCCATAAGCACTCCGTTGCAATGGATGTTCACTTCTCCATAAGCACTCCGTTGCTATGGATGTTCACTTCTCCATAAGCACTCCGTTGCTATGGACGTGCAGTACGTCGTAAGCGCTCTAGCCGCTAAACACTCTACGACTCCGAACACTGTTATAATCTTCGTGCACATGGTTGCAAATTCTTCGTTATTTACAGCACAGTTGCTGGGACTTAGTGCTTCGACAGTACATGGTTACTGGTATTAGGAAAGTGTTGAACATTTTCAAATGTTATCACCGAAGTGATAAAAATTTGTGGCACTGGTAATTATTTACTGCTACAGCTGGACATATGGTAGACTTTGTCTACATTTCTTTCTTCTGTCCACAATTATTCAAAGCTGGATTATTTAATCCAAGAGTCAGAGGACAAGCTTTTGTCTTGTTAGTGGACCAGCCAAGATAAATCAGTACTTTTATTACCATTCTTGCACAGTACAATTCTTTAGCCGATATTGAGAATACAGTTTTGCGCAATCCGAAGAGTGAAAAACTCTGCCCAGCAAACTCAACAGAATTTGTACTAGTGCTGAGCAAGATTATAAGCGAATTAGGAGTACTGAACACATCACAGTTGGGTCATGTTATTAATTTTCATCATGGATCACTTTGATCAGACCCCTGTCAACTTTACTTCAGCTTTCGAAGCTGGTAACATTTTTCTTCAAGATATTAAGGCTTCAAGTATGAATACCGCTATGTCTGTGTAAGACAGCTTGCGGGTATAAAATGGAGGCCGATACAAGATTATAAATACGTGTCCTAATGGGGACAAGAAGACTGAATAATCTGGTTCAGACCAGATTACAAGCATCAAGATCTACAAGAATGTAAGCTACAATTTGCATTATTTTTAAGCGTAGTTAGCTGGATTTCTCATATATTTTCTACAGTCTTACCAACACATATTTTCTATTCATCGATATGTTTCTTTGCTGTTGCAAATATTTTTCTTTTGCAATAGAAGCTTTGATCTGAGTTGTTTTTACACTCAGAAGTCAATGATTCGAAATTTATGGACGAGCAGAACGAGCATTTATTTAATGTTGATATTTTTCTAATCGCGGTCATCAGCCGTCGTAACTGAAGATTTAATAATAAATTTAAGTTGAGGAATGGATATTTATCCATTATTTAGAAGTCGAGGATGATATTCCCCGGACAGTTTAACAACTTTAAATCATTTTGTGGAGGAAAATAATAATAATAACGATTTAATAATAATTATTTTTCTATTTCCTGAAATAATAATAATAAATATTTGTGATTTCTAATAATCATTTTCAGGTAGTAAGATTTATATATTTGACATTTGAAACAATATTATAAGATCGGATACTTGTTGATTCCTAAGGTTAGTGGTTAACGCATGCCCACAAATAAATAACATATTAATTCAGTGGAATTATTTCACGCTTGCATTATGAATTTAAATCTTTGAAAAGACACGGAAAGTAATGATACGGGAAGCTAAAAGCATGTATAAAACAGGGATTTTGCTAGAGTTTGTATAAAAATAAAATCATTATGGAGCAACGTCTTTCAAAACGTTTGGCTAAGAACAGACCCGGTGTGGAGTTATTCATGTTTTAAACTGATGGTAAAATTATTATTGTAAAGTCATTGGTGGAGTTCACCAATTTATAAATCTTCCAATTGTCGTAACAAGCAAAGGCTTGATTATTCAGTATAATTTGGGAAGAAATAATTGTTGTGTGTGCAGAGAGTTAAATATGCCATTCTGAGTGCGCAATTAAGTCGCAGGAATGAGTTTGTGTGAAATGAAGCATCAATCACATTGTAGGTTGGATGTCTTTGATTAGTAGAGGAGTCGATTTTAGCCACACTTCCGTCGAAATATAACTAATGGTTATTTTGTTGAGCCATCATTGTCAATTCACAGTTCACCCACGTGTTCTAGAAGTATTCCTAGCAATTGCTTACCCGAAAATTGTTATTGTTCAACTTGTACCTTTCATTACGAAAAAACTTTACCGTTGTCTAGATGCTAATTATGATTATGTGATTTTTGACGCATTTAAATCGAATGGGCCGATGCTGTTAATTATTTAAAACTGTTACTTCTTAACAACCACTACAAACTGAGAGGATTTTGTGATCCTATATAAATATATAAACATTTTGAAAATAAGTTTGATGATTAACATATTTGACATTTTGTCAAATTATTGAAATTTTGATAATAACAAATTAAATTGTTTCGTGATGAATTTTCTGAATAATATTTCCAATTATCTACATAATATTTCCAAGTGATAATTAATTGATTAAATGGTTGAATCCATATGGAATGGAATTTATATTTTGTTGATAATAAAATTTTGACAATTATATTTATGATTGAGTCAAAAGCTCTGAATAGACTTTGGATCGAGAACAGATGATTCAATAAATATTTTCTGTTTATCGAAGTTCGTCGAATCCAAATGCTCTAGGTCCATGTACATGATATTATGTTCTATTTATTGTTAATAACTTTGTATTTGAACAAATCCTGAGATAACTGAATCCTGAAGTGTTAGTTAATTTGCTACGATATTTTGAAAAAAGTGGACTGTGATATATTTTCAACGAGTGATACATTTTTTAATTTCAATATGTGAATACTCAAATAATATAGGGATCAGTAAAGACAATTAAATTTTCACTGACAAACCCCTACTACTGTAAATAATTCTTTTGAGGGAAGTCAACAGGACTATTAATTTGACCTTCGTCTCAATTGTTAAGTGTTCATGTGTTGGTGAAATTGTATATTTTGTACATAACATATGATTCGTCGTTCATCTTTTATGCCATTTTGGCATACTTTCAGTCAATTTTAAAGTTTTAAATAAAATGAGTTAATTTTATCGGATGCATTCATTTCAGCAAATCTCCTTCTATCCTTATTGTTGCATCGAGTCGAAAATCAGAAAAGCAATTTTTTTGTTGAGTTATTGTAGTCACTTTAACCCATCTGGCGTCCCGGGTTATTTTGATTCTCGTGCTGACTGATTTTTGGTGAAATGCATATGTGGTCGTCCGGACTTCGGTCTGAACGGGCACAGTATATCAAACAATGTAAACCCTGTTATGATTTCTATGTGAATAAAATGATATAATACAATTTATATTGTTAATACCTCTAACCTTCAGTAGTCGGTAGTCATTAGTCAGTCGGCCTTGGTCCAGGCAGGAGTAAACATGTCACGTACACTGGTGGTGGATACCCAAGGCTGTTAGGTGAACGAGAACTAGTTTACATTCGTATTTCAAGAGGTGGCCATTATTGATTGAACGACACATTGGTCACCTAAACTCACTCATTTTGTGTGTAACCACCATTTCCTCTAGAGTTTCAGTCTGTTAAAGATCGAAGACAGACCCATGGGATACACACCCATCTAGGATTGCAATGGAAGTAGGGAACCATTCCCTATAAATAGCTAGCAATGATATTAAACGCTCATTTGTCTATGGCTAATATTATATTTGTGAAAGGAAATGAAAAACGAGAATGGCTTCGACCGGTTCTGTCCCCCTCATGTGAATATGTGGATCTCATGGATTTGGGCTCTCCTTGACTACATACGATTTTTTCAACAAAAATAACTTTTAATTTTAAAAATCAAGCTGTATTCCATGTATGGAATCTGTTGAATTTGCTAGCGAAAAATAAATGTCGTGACGTCATGCACAGGATTAAAACAGAACTATAACTTGTTCCTGCCAGCAGTGGGGTTATTATTAGTAGTGAGCTATAAAAAGTCTACAGAGCATCATGTCTGTGTCTTCTATGTTGGAATTGGACAATAATGCCAACGAGCAAGCGATAGGAAACTTTTTCGAGTGCAAAAGGAAATTAGACAGTTTCACAAAAGAGGAATTAAATGCATTACCAAAATCGTTTATTCATTATGTCGCGGCTAATGCAGTAAAATAAATATGGCAACATGTACCGAAATCATGGACTCAAGACTCTGTGGTAAGTGAATTGCAACCCTGCGGGAACTACGAGCATCAATATCAAGTGGCTATTACAGAAATTCTTTCAGTTCGACATTGTCGAAGATGTCAGCTTTTAAAACTATATCATGGACATAAAACTTTGAACAAAGACTTTGTTTCTTCATTCCACGATTGCCGTGGTGAGAAAAAGGCAACAACATGGGGATGATCAAAACTATTCGTCATCGACTGAAGATGATATACCAAACCTGTACTGGTCGTGGTGTCATTGGCAAAGTGATTAAATTATTGCTCTTTGAAACGCACTTACCTGGATACCTACAGGGTCTTTCATACAAAGTAAGAACGCCAAGCGGCGGGTTTGTTATCCGCTAGTGTGGTGGCCTTGACCGAGCTTGTGGAAAGCCGTGGCCCCCTGCTCTAAGCGTGTGTACAATCCTCTATGAAATATTACCTTATAAAAGTTGCTGGAAGTGTCGTCCTTCCTGGGTTATACAGGCATTGTATCTGGTAACCACATTTTGGCTGACGCGAGTGAGTCATGCCACTGTATTTTTTCTGATTTTTTGTTATGTGTTTTATTGAACACTGAACCAGTAGTGTCAAATTATTTACAATTACGTGAATCTGTGCTAGTGAAGGTGGCAGTTCATCAAGAAATTGCTGAACAAATGCATCACGTACCCGCCGAGCCGAATCGTAATTAAAATACATTTTACATACAAAAATACGATGTTGCAATGATAACTGTCTCAACATGTTAGCAGCTGAGGTTCAGACTGGTGACTGACAACACCTGCACGCTTATTGCAAGGTCAAGTTTGTATTATGCGCGCGCTTTCAATACTACAGCAGGGGGCCGTGGCGCGTTACAAGCCGGCTTCAGCAGCGAATGACAAAACCACCGCTCGCCGTTCTTACTTTATATGAAAGACCCTGTATACTTCGGTCCTGGAACAAAGCTGGATCAACGTTTGCAGAGTGGTGATGTACCCATAAATCCTCTGAATTGTGCTTGCCGAGAACATTACATTCCTTATCGTAATAGTCAACCTCAATTAAGGCGTGTGGCTGATAAAGTGTTATTGAAAAAAGCTAAACCACGTTTGACAGCCTGTGATGCTTATGTGGCAAAGAGGTTGGCAGTCCAAATTGTCATTAGTGCTATGAAAGCAAAGTTAATGATGAATAGACATTGACATTAAAAAGAAAGAATTGGGGGTTTTTGTTTTATATTTTGTAAAGCCCTATTCGTTGTGAAATAAAACAGTATTACCAGAGTACTATTTACTATTTATTTCTAATTCCATATGCTTGGTTTCCTTAAGGTACATCATGGCAATTTAGTATTTTAGGCATTGGTTGCCCACCTATGGGTACGAACACATAACCATATGGACAATGCCTGCATGTTAGTTTCATTATAAAATGGTAAAACCGATATAAGCCGATAGTAGGAAGATCAATCCACTTCCTGTATGGACATTCAAAGAGTTGTAAAACACCATAATCATTCCTATATCATGGACATAAAACTTGAAAGTTTGCTTCGCGTATTCTCTTAAGTAATATAAAATGTTCATCACCATGAACTTTAGGTGTTAATTCTAACCCTCTGTTGCACAACGGGATCATTATCATCTTCTCTTGATGTAAAACACGTATTTCGTTTCGGGTTATCTCAACAAATGCGCACTGCATGCTGTAAATGTATAAATAAAATTTTCTCATTTCTAAGCTTTAAATATTTCCCAAACACACATTGTTGTAGGTAATAAAAAGTTAATATCTTATTTTCCTCATACACGTTTCTAATATTTCTGATGACAATCTTTAATGGTTAGAGTTTTAAAATTACTTGTTACCAGTAACATAGTGACATATCCATGTTGTATTCAGTACACGTAGGCTGTCTTACAAATAGCGCATATCTACCACCACATTCAAAGAAAATCAAACTCAGGAAAAGAAAAATACTATAGACATTTTCTATAACCATGAATCCCCCTGCACACTCTCCACCGTGTTTGTTATGGTCCAATGACTAATGTTAATTACTCGGACACACACTCTCTGTCTTACTCTGTCTCACGCTCACTCCCTCTCACATGCTCTATCCAATCATACATCCACACACTTACATGATTTTGGGAACAAACACAGCCATCATATTCATTTCCAAAGAACATTTATTCACATGCATGCCAACCCCAAGGAACTTTTATTATTATTATTATTTATGAATTTACAAATTACAATGACTAGAAAATAACAAATTTATTCTACCTCTTAATGAAAAATAAATATTTACTATTTACAATTTACTAATAACAATGGTTAATATAAAAATATATATAAAAAATAAAGTTGTAGAGGGATTTAAAGAGCAAAGGGCGTAGAGCATTTCTCATATTTACAATTTCTAATATTTACAACAACAAAAACTAATATTTACAGTTCCCATCATTGAGAAATACAAAATAACAAAATGAAATATTTACAAAAGCTATTTCCCAAACTGTAAAACAAAGGGAGGAAGATTCTAGTTTAACGTGACCGTGAATCAGGTTATTATGAGCCTTGGGACCTCCTTTTTACGTGGAATCCGAACCACAGGGCATGGCATTTCACTTCGAAAATCCCACATGCATTGACCGGTAATCGAACCCAGTCCACCCTGGTGAGAGGCCAACAGCTTGACCGCTGTGTCACCACGCCCCTCCTAAACTATAAAACAGAAAAATCACACGCCTTCCTCGTCGCGATAGCCTTATGGTAGGCTGGTAAGCAGGTCATCAGCCCATACACGATTGTTATCCATCGTGGCCAGCGTTTGTTTCCTCTTGGTATGGTTTCAAAACATACGTTCCTTTTTAGCCGTATTGGGCCTTCCTCAAATATTTCTTCCTTTCTTATCTTTTATTTCGTGAGAACCTTCAACAGAAATTTATTTTCATTTTTGCTCTCTCATTGTGCATTTGTTAATGTTTTTCCTCAGTATGTAGCAGAAATTGAGATGCCTCCCCTCCCCCCCCCCTATTTTAGCACGAGCGTCAAGCTTCACCTCTCAGCGCTCTCTCGTGGTGTCTTGCTCAACTCACTGGTCCCTTGTGCAGTCAGCGCTGGAACTTTGATACCAGCTACTGAAGAATGCTCACTACCTCAACTCATTTCATACAGATGGCGGCCTGCTCGCTCCTACGTTCTTGGGACTTGGCATCAAGAAATAAATTTGTGTAATTGAACTGTTTTTATCGTGTACGAGTTGGCACTTGTTACGTCATCCTCCAATCCCTTCCCCATACCCCTCCACTCGGCTTGCATAGCTGGGAGCCCGCTGCTCTGTCATTCTGCTCGGAAACCGCTGGCAGTCTAGTTCAGTCTAAGAACGAGAGTGTGTGCCACGTCAGACATTTTGTGATCGTAATGTGGTTACCACTACATCAACCGCCTGAAAACAACTCATCTTGAAAAGATAAGTAAACGCTGGTTTAATCCAACTGTGGAGTTGTTTCAAGGCTTTTAGCACGCAGTTAATGAACTTTCAACTTGCCGGACAGATACTATTTTAGTGATGGCAAAACATTATTTAATTATTATCAGCTTCCTCCAAGGAGTGCATTCTAAATGAGAAATTGTAACTTGGGTCAGGACGCAACGTAGAAATTTTCATCAACTTTGTCAAATGCAATAAATGGTGCCTCCGTGGGATTAACAAAAAATTCCATAAAATACAGGAAACTTCTTCTAGAAATTACTTCATGTACATTCGTCAAACTTAAAGTCTGTATTTGACATCCTGTAAAATCCACTCTGCTTTATTCCAAACAGTTTAATGGGTCTACTCCTATAATTCAACTTCAAGCATTTTCTTTAATATTGAAACCTGAAGCTACTCTTGAACTATGCAAATCTCCAACTCGGAAATATATTCACCAGGTTAAACAGTGACATTTATCAAACAGAAAGTATTTACATAAACGTGGAAGTGCGTCGTGCATGAAAGCAGTTTGGTTCACAAAAAAAACTGGTTACCGTGTTGCGAAAACATACCTACATGGACAGACAGTGAAAAATCCCTACTCTCCATTTCCCCCCATGTCACATACTAACAATCAACTTATAAATTTAAACAACCTATGTTCTATTTTTTTGGTAAATTTGAGGCTACACCCAAGCGGTGTCCTCTCCATCTTTGTATGTCAAACTATCGTAATTCTGCAAAACAAAACTTAGCGGCATTGTCCACAACCTCTCTTTGCTCAACTTTCTCGAAGCTAAGCGCTTCAAAATTGTCGGTACGTTTGTAAAGCTTGCAAGCTCCTTATTAGTTTCTCGCCATAAAGGCCTTTTTGTGTGGTTTTCCATTTTTTAATGATATTTCGAATTTTGACAGCAGTTTCTGCTGTTCCCAAGTTTTTAGGATCAGCTTAGATTGTCCTATCTTACCTCTAATTTAGCCTTTGCGTGTCGAATGGGGCTCATCAATTTGTCATATTCTTGCTTATCTAATCCAGCCTCTTAATAGTTGAAACCACCCTAGTTCAAAAATACATTCTCAACTATTGTAGAAGCTAATCAGCATTAATACTTTTCCCTTGATCTTCACGTTTGGCAGTAACTTGCAATGCGCCACGCTTACTTTGTTAACTGTTCGTTGCGCTCTTATCAATGTGTTTTCTATCTATTACTTCAGTTTTTCACAGATCTCTTTAGAATGTTTATCGCTGGTATAGTTCACTTAACTAACTTCCTACGTAGGGTCGTTTGCAATCCATGCATCTTGATTACTGTTTTTCTCGTAATCAAGACTGTGTCTAACTTAACTAAATCTCATATCAGTACTTTTTCTTGTGGGAGATTTAGTTTAAATTTTTGGGCAAAACAATCATTTTTCTTTCAAAAGCTTAAAGTCTAATCATATTTACAAATAATTCCAACTATTTTTAATGGGCCACGGGCCACTCCTTCCGTCATGCTACTCTGCTTCGGAAAGTTATCAACCCTTTAGAGATCAGTTTTCTATCAATCTATTTATTGTCATTTCCTACTCGTGCTACAAATAAATTGTTATTGTTCCTGGGTTCATCCCTTTGACCCAATCTTCTTATTTAACTCCCAAATCCTTCCCTCATTCTGCCTCATCTACCCTATGGTAGTAATTAGACTCGTTTCCAATTGTTCCACCTATGTTCCACAAAGTACAAATTAGGGTTGACAGTGTTTATGGGACATAGTTTTCCCAGTTTGTAAAGCCGCTAAGTAACCATCGACACGTAGCGATTTTACCACTGCCTTACCTACGCCTTTTGCTTTCCTTGACTCGTGATGGTCCAATGTGCGTTAAGCATACATTTTATACGCTAAGCCAACAAATTCCGTCATAATGGAATCATCACATTCATCTTTAAAAACGCCCTTTTTCTGTTTTTAATGGGTAGCTAAAACACATTGTCAGGACTGGAGGAAGAGGTGTCAAACCAATCACTACGTTGCCTCATCACGACATGGGATTACAGTGGCGAACGTGGTATAGGAACGAATCTGTATCCATATACAATTGAGATACGTCCCCAAAATGCTGTTTGGCAAACTCGTAGAGGAATTTATACATGACCAATTTGGAAAAACCTAAAATTACTTGACCCAAGTAGATGGGCTTATTCTTAGTGACATGGGACTTACTCATTTCAATACCAGTCAATTTCTCATTAATAATAATGTTTCTAAAATTTGGCTTGGCAATATACCGCCGAGCACCGCAACGTCCTTCCCAGATATAAACCAATTTAATGACTCGATATTTTCTAACGTTTTGCATGCTTTTGACAAAAATGCAGTTATTCATCAATTTGAAAAAGTTAACATCAAACTGCTGTGTCGCCATTTATCGGTGCTGGGTGTTTATATCCATGTATGGCTTGAGCCATGCTTTTTGGGCAAAGGAAATTCCCCTGTGGATTCTTTTCTATACCAAGCCCTGGGCTAGGCATTGTACCAGCATTTGGATATGTAAAACATATCGAATTTTGTTGTAAAGTGTGCCTATGAGCTCTTAAATTTTCAATTTACTGTGTGGGGAAACAATTCACTCTAGGCAAAATGGAAAATCAGCATATTGATCAAACAGGGATGACGGGCACTCAACATCGACCTCTAAAACATACCCCCGACACGTTTCGAGGCTGGCCGTGTTCACATCAAAATGTGACACCTCGTCCTCTGAGAGCGAGGCAAAATCCTTATAGGGTGAAGGCTGGCTCATGGCGTATCCATACAGATCACTCACATCATAGTACATCATGTATGATTCTGTTTTTTCAGGTGAATAGGGGGACATGTATTTATTATTCGCTTCGGCAAAGGCGCAGGTTAAGCGACACAAACCCGCCGCAAATGCATCTTTCAGAAAAATTAGACCATGTCTACATCAGTCAGTAAATCTAATTCCACTTGGGTGTATTTTAATGCAGCATCAAACGAGAGTCCGGAGCTCGTGAAATGATGAGCCGAGTCAAGTCCCTAGATGTGCTGACGCAACTCATGGAACTCTTCAAACACATCCGTGAGCAGCAAAACATCGAGTTTTAGGTAATGCATAGCATAATCCCCTAGAGTGCTTATATTAATCACCCGCCAACATTACATGAATGTGCAAAGTCTTCATCTGAAACGGTACTACGTGTTAGCATGGAATAAAAATTATCTTGGGGTGGCAGAGCCTTCAGCTTTAACACGTTCCAGCTATTGCAAAAACATACGGAAATATACCTTTCTGAATGCACAATTTAAAGTGTTCAGGATCCTCAAACTGAGTCCTGGTGTATTTCAATTCCTTTTAATCCAAGCCATTCACTAGGCTGTCAAGGGATGAGGCCATAAACTTAAACGAGTCAAGGAATCGAATACAAAACTTGCCCAACCACCATGTCATTGCCGTGAAACGATTTCATGGTTTTGGGGAATAATTTGAAAATGTCCCCTTTCCGATATGCCCCAATTCACGAATCAGGAACTGCATATCGTAGCTCTTCAAATTGTAAATAACACACTTATAAATCGAGGAGCTGGGTAATTCACGTTACACACTCGGTGTGGAGCCTCTCGAAACTCATCCGTAAAGTTCGAGTGGTCTCGAACCGTGTCCTCTGCACTTAGAAGTGACTTTTCACAAATATGGCATGTCGTGGCATGCTCATACTGTTCCTGCTGATCTCGAATTAGACTCATGGGTATTTGGTTTTGCAGTAAGCCCTGTACATGGTCAGCCAACTCGGCAAGTTCATTTAAGAACCATTTAGCACAATCCTGGCCTTGATAGGATATACAATAGGACTTTGTGTGATCATACGAACACATGACATACAGTCCTATGGCAAAGGGATTGCGCTTCTAAATAGGTGTGGTTGAGCTTCTGCTGGGATCTGGCTCGCATCCCGGCATGGGTACGGTGAGATCCTCAAAATCAGCGTACACCACAAAGGGGACCGTATCACGCTTGTGTAAGTTTTTAACTTTAACACAGCATCATCCCCTTGTGATGAAACCAGCCTCACTGCCTCCTGTGAGTTGCAATATGACCTATGTCGTTCTAAGAGAGCGGGGGTCCAAACGTATTGTAAGGATCGATGCTCTTTACCAACATGTTTTGACAGTTGACTGATAACCAATCTACTTAAATAATAAGGCAATAGTGATTCATATCCCTTACAGACAACTATAAAAGATAAATGTGGTGTCGGTTCTGCTCTTTAGTGGCATAAAGAGGACCCATAATGTCATCACCTTCTAGAGCGTAAACCATAAGAGAAAGTCGGGATTATCCTGTTCAAACCTGCGAATCTTGGTTAGACCCCTAAAAAACGACTCGCGAGTTAAATTCAAACTTTATTTTAATAATCAAAAGTATGGTTGCACTGCCTCGGCCTGTTAACATGACGATCATGTACTGGCTGCAAATAGGCACCCACCGACCAAAGAAAACAATCATCGTCCCGGTTTTCAATGTTTATCATAGCGTTTTTCAAAGCTATCACTCGTGGTGTAGGCATATGACTGGAACCGGCATCCAGCGGGTTAAATTTACAAATATTAATTTGTAGGTGATGCATTTTTTTTTTCAAGACAAGGCCACTGGGTCCTTCTTTCAATTAATCACATATTGATAGCAAGGCATTCACACCGTATGTCTCGTACTGAACTCGAATTCTAAATGATTCAGGATGGAGAGGATGCTATTTCGGATATTTTGGTGAAATTTGGAGAAGATTGCAGTATTTTTGGAGGAATTACGATATTTAAAAATTTTTATTTTGAAGGGAAGCTTCAGATCATATTTGACGACAGTAAAATTATGACCGAAGCCGCTGTTAGGCAATCCTGTGTCGTATTTTCGCTTGGCCACTCATAGCAACGTGCAGAGTTGGAGAAGAAATGCGCTGATTGGCTAATCCAATTTCTGGAAACAGAGAGGAAGGAGAAGTTGAGCGCGCCTAATGAGAAGCTTAACCGGTAATAAATACTGCCTTTTGTTAAAGAAGAGGGTTTCTGCACATTTAAAACTATTGTGAAAGGATCTAAATTGAAAGGAATTATGTTGGTCACTCAGGACAGGCAGTTTGAGATCCCTGTTTAAAGAAATAAGTAAAGATTGGTTTGCCGCTCATTCTGATGAGGCGCCATTCGATAGCTGTTGACGAGCGAGGTGACACGAGTCAAATCGCGGTCTTTGTGTTGCGAGAGTGATAGGCGATGGACCTGCGATACTCTGGGTCCCGAAACCAGCGTGTGCAAGTTAGGAGTTTTACACGAGCGAATCTTGACGGCGAGGAAGCTAGTGCCGCCGGTCAAAGTATAGCATAGGAAGTCCGCTGATCGTGTGGGAAATAGAAAGTTGTAAGAATATCAGTTCTCGAGTGAAATTAATACTGAGAGTTCGACTAAACTAAAGAGGAACGTTATGTACACATTTTATAAAAAATTCAGGAAGATATTCGAGAGATTGAAGATAGTTTTCTTTGTTGGAGACATTTATGTGATGAGAAGCACGCTTCTCATTGTGCTAGGCCACATTGCGAATGCTCTGCAGTGGGAATAGTAGCGAGTGCAGGGGAAGGCCCGTTGTGTGTTCGCTTGAGTACATTTGAAGGACAGTGGCGCAGAACTATAGGAAGTTTCCGTTCAGTGATAAACTTTTTGTCGAGATGATTGATGTGCAAGCGTTAAGGGGAATAGCTGACTATTTGTGATCATGAACTAAGCCAGTTATGCGCAGGGAACGTGATGTTACGCTGACAGTCTAGAATATCAGGCAACCGATACTAAAAGTAATCGTCGAGATGAGGTCTAACTATTGCCGAACTACGTTCCAACTATACGAAACGGAACTTTGTTGTCGCGTCATGGCTAGATACTATCAGACCCGAACCGAAGTAGTCCATCACACTTCAAGACTTGGAGGTCCATGCGGCGTTGTTGATGGAGACGATTTCCGCGTTCGTGACCATTCGGGGCGTTTAGCGATCGGAGGCCAGGGTTCGAGACGTGGCGAGGCAGTTTTCCGGAGGAAGAAGAGCAAGATTATCGAGTGCGGAATTACTGGTGCCGTCAGTAATTTCCACCACACTATTTCTATAAGATATCATCGCAAGGTAGAGAGAGAAATCTTCGTTCGTAGTTGTTGGTTCTTTAAGTAGTTAGATATAGATAGAATCTCAATGAGCAATGCACCATTTCGACATTAATTAATTTTTATTGTGAGTGACTTATTTTAAACTTAGGAATTATTTTTCCACAATGGATATTTAAATTTTAAATTTCTTTTAGTGAGATTTTGGATATTAACGTTTGGATTTTCGACTTTTTATACTTCGAGATTTAAGCTCATTTCTTAAATAACTTTCTTTTTTCGAATTTATTTCGATTCGTAAATTCTTTGGGAAATTTATTGAATTCCAGTGAATTTTATTTAGCATTATAGAATATAATATTAATTTATTTAAGCAACCCAGACTAGGAAAAGATCTTTCTTTGGAAATGATTTGTTCTTTTGGACATTTCCAAGATTTTATTGCAAATCTTAGGAGCAGTTAATCCTATTTTGGAACATAGTTAATTTTGTAATAGCTAACGTCGAGTTTGAAGCCTCTCAAACAATTATTTGATCGAACATTTTGACTTGGTTGAAGAATGAAACATTATTTAGACATTCCAACTTTGGCTATTAATCATTAATAATAATTTATCGATGGATACATTATTTTATTCCATGAGATCTCATCGACTATGACATATTCGCACATTTGAGTATTCTACAAACCTTTTGCAACATTATTTAAGATTGTTGTTGACTATTAACAGCATTAACGCAATATTTTGGAAAGATCAGAGAGAAGTAACGATTGTTTATTTTTTTAAATTAAATAATAACAATTATTAAAATCTATAGTATCTTTTATTAGTAAACCATTACGTCATCGCTGTTAATTAGAGTCGACTATTGTGAATTATTATAACATCTGAAAGAATTATACACTGTAATTTTCACATATGAATATATTAACGAAAGCAAGGCATTTTATGCAATTTAAGAAAGTTGTTACACAAGAATACTGAATTAAGAGGTTGAAGTGAAGAATTATCGCAGCTATATTTGTTTAATAGCAAGTTTATGGAAATATTATACGGAATTTACCTGTATTATTGAGAGAAGTCGTTGTTCAAGTATTTAGAGGATGTTCATACAGTATCGAGATGAAGGGAAGGTCATTAAACGCATTGTAAGCGTTTATTGGAAACATATAAGTAACTACATTACAGTAAAGAATTAAGAAAGACCTTTGGTGTGTATAACTATTGTGAAACGACTTCCAGTTGAATTGATTAGATCCATTGGCGGAAAATACTTGGGAAACGGATTGAAAATAACAATGTTGTTAATTATTATTAAACCACTATCAAGAATAAGACTACATTTATATGAGCTTAACTTAATCTTTCGGCTATACATATATGCCCAATTATGAAATGATACCACGATAATATGATAAAAATAATGTGATATGATTTTGTAAAAGTGACGCTTCATTTAAGAATAAGGATTGCCAGGAATTGAGTTGGAAGGAAGGCTGGATGATCGAGAATCACCATGAGTGTTGTAAATAATGTATAACATTTTATTAATAATATTTAAACATAATATTACAAATAGCTAAGAGAATTTAATAATTTAACGAAGTTATTTAAATAACTTACTTGATAAACAGCTGATACTAAATTAATAATAATAATAATATTATTTATTGTTTGTATTAATATGATTAATAACTATTTCTAATAATTAATAAATATTTAAATAATAAATATTTTGCAAACACAATTAATATTTGGAAAATATTAATAGCTTTTTAGTGAAACATTTAATAATAATTTCAATTATTATTAATTAAATAATTTAGAGAATTTTAGTTGGCAATTAAGCTTTTGTTTAATTCGTTATTAACATTTTAAACGTTTAAACCATTAATAGGAGCGATGTTCAAAGAACGTGACTACATTCATTGACTACATCAAGGTTGGCTATTACTGTACAGAAGTGATCTTATGAAAGAACAGTATTAAGTAATTTTCATTATTTTAATAAATGGATGATTTTGTAACAGTAAGAAGGAATGTCATTGGATGACATTGGTCGTATTGACATCAATATTTGTTCAGATTTTATTATGAGAACACGTGTGAATTTAAGTGCTGTTGTGCTAAAAGCTGATTGAATGTTTATTTAATTTTCTTATGGGAAGTGAAGTACTTCTAACGTCAGTTGGACGGTGATTTTATTTTATTATCTGATTATTGGATTTTTGAATAATCATTTTACGGATCATATGTAAACATCTAGGGATAATTTGTTAACTTATTTTTTTAATTATCATTCTTTTAATAAATCAATTCGTTCGTTTTTGTAACTACGTCTTGATGATTTATTTAAATTATGGAGAAGGATTATGTTTTGGTGCATTTTTAGTTTAATTGAACCACTAGTTACGCCCACTTAACCGAGAATGGTTAGTTTCTCGTACTCTTCGTTCATTCAGTTTATCCACACAGTTCTGCATTACAAAAACATGATCTTAGGAAGTGTGCATCCCCCATTTAGCTCTTGTTGGTAGAATTTTCAGCTTTATTAGCCGGGGACCTCGAGATTCTGCAATCCAGCTGATCTTCGGATACGACAAGCAGCTCAAATGGTTTAAACGGGTACAGTACCAATGTTCCAAATGGTCAGATACGAGCAGCTCTTACATTTTGGTGCAAATATAAAAAAAATCCTTATGTTCATTATCATTTTTATACACTAAATGGCATGACAGTTCCATATTTACATTCAAAGCCCTGTGCAACCCTAGGGCAGTATACATTTGTTCACTAAACATTCCTTTCATTAATATTATCCAACCGACCCGAGCACACCCGTGTCCTAAAACAACACTCAAAGTGTCCCCACTTTAAAAATTACCGGTGGTAGAATAAGCCATAATTGTAAAATAGTCTTACCTGAGTTTTCAACAGTTGGTAGCACGTGTTCAGCGTTCCACTTGGTCACCTCTCAGGTTTTCATCGGCAACGGTATGACAAAGGTAGAGCTTTTCCAAATATCTAGAATGAAATAAAATAAACCATAATGAATAAATGAATTCAGGTTAACACATGCTTTTCATAAAACAATATTTCAGAAAACACATGCAAACCGTTTATGAAATAGAAATCTTACCTTACTCCTGCATTGCCCTCCTTGCTGCAGAGGCTGTAAGATATGTTCCTCGTTCAACGTTTTCACATTTTAGTGCCACAGTGGTCAGAGCAGAGGTTATCTGATACAAACAAAAAATTAACAATCAATCAGTAAATAAATTCCAACCAATAACTTAAACATCAATTACCATTAAAACAGAAAAAGAACTAAATTTGCATCAAAAACAAATTTTAATACCACCACTGACTGCGCTGGGATACAATCCTGCATGCTTGGACACTATAAAGCCAGTGTGCAACAGTCATACAATATCTGAAAACAATAAATAAAACAAGTTGTTCAGTAAAGAACATATAGCCTACTTTTTCCTAAATGTCTTTATCAAACAGTATAATAGAATCATTTCTTGGTTGAAGACCTTAGAAATTATTTACCTCTACCAAACACCAGAACCACGGAAAGACTACTACCATCATTGAAGAAAGAAACAAAGACATATCTCAAGAATTTTATGGAACCGGAGACATAATCGACCTGACGTGGGCAACATCCAACATTGAGTTGAGGCAAGTGTTTACACGTCTGGCTGTCCATGGTTTTCACCACCTTAATTGCATTAACAAATCTTTCCATGACCCTACAGTGACGTGTGTATACCGACTATGTGGTCAAGCATGTGAACGCTACCACTTAAAGCTCTGTAGTAAATGAAAACAATCAAAGACTATGCAATTCAAATCCCCAGAGCGCAATTTTAGTGTACATGTTCATTCTTTATTTTCGATTGCTATTTGGCTGGAAGAAAAGTATTAATTAATACCCTGAACTAGTACCAACAGATATAGTACAGGTACTATGTGAGATCTTTTTGTTCTTTAGTTCAAAACACACGATGCGTATAGATTGCCAACGGTAGGCTAACCAATGGAGTCCCACGTAGACCAGTCATGACATCTGGCGTAAATGTTTCGCAGAATATAATCCTTATAGGGCAAGTGCATTCTAGCGGCCATGAAAGGGATCTTTTGAATTAAAGCTGTAAGGTAATCTGTGGGCCGGTTCGCAGCTCGCAACCAGTTGGCCATGATAGTTCATCTGGTTGCTGTTAGATGTCTCGTGCAGATACGGTGGCGAATTTTGTTTTAACTAAATATGTATTTCCCATTGTAATATGCACAATATAACCGTTAATTTTATAACGTCTGAGCAATTACAAAACAATAAATATAAAGAATTAAAGCAAAAAAACCCAACTCTGATAGGGTTTAAACCCAATTCAAACGGGTAAAAGACTAACGCTTTAACCACGCAACCAAACATGTCCACCGAAATTCGCCATACATACAACGTCTTAGCAAATAATGATTTGGACTAAACGATTTCTTCAGTGTAGTATATTTTTATATATAAAGCATTTCATAAATTCATTTCATATGAATAGGCCATACTGAATGCAATACTGAACTAGTGAAATATCAGCTGCCATCTTGTCTTGTAACCGAGACGGCTCAGCTTATTAAAGTCACTTCTACACTATAATATTACAATATAAACTTTTAACCCTGCATAGGGCGCGGTCAAGGTTTCTAACATCGGGGCGCCGTGAGCCTGACAGGCACACTATGCTTAAAAGAACATCACGTCCCTAAAACGCCGTATTAAATTAAACCAAAATATACCAATCATCTTTAGGATGTTGACAATAAGGAAAAAATATAAAATCAATTTTAAAAAATTCTTAGTATTTATTTAGGTACAAAAACCAAAACAAATCAAAATGCAGAATTCGCATATCATGGATATGAATATAAATCAAAATGCGACCTTTTATCCATAAAAAAAATTCCAAAAATGGGTCAGGCATGAAGTTGAGATGTGTGGGGACAAAAATCAGTCAGAGTCGTCATCCATCAAAGCCGCTGTGGGATCGCAAGAGCAGCCTGAAAAGCATGCTGCGCAGAATGGTTTCGCATGAGGAAGGCATATTCCTCGGTTGCATTTCACACAGGAATAGTTCGTGAGCCGTTGTATTCCTGTCTCCACGGACCAATCACAGCATTTGGACCTCTTGTGGGGGGCTGGGGGTGATGTTGGACGATCATCAGCTATCAAAATTGCAATCAAAAGTGAAAAAATACAGACCTTGGATTTGCGACGTAATTGGGCGCGGTGATCCTGTCAGATCAAAACATATGTGACGCACTTCTTTGACGCCTGGACACAAACTGACCATATGGGTTGGAACCAGCTACCAAAGTTAGGAAACTACTGGGAGGGAAGGGTCTCGCTCGGCGCGCTGCGGGAAGGCACACACACACAAAAAAAAAAACAATACTGTGCCTGTCAGATCAGCCGCGCCCTACGCAGGGTTAATATCGAACGGGCCACGTCCTTTAGAACAGTTTAAACGATTCTCGGTTCGATAATCGGAACTGGAGGGTACCATGTTATGGATTTTTACGTTTGCATAATTCACACGGCCACCATCCTGAAACGGTACGGCTGATGACCTTGTAGGTTGGGCACAAATCGTGTCCTATATGAAGGTATGTTGTTACCAAATTTGGTAGAGATGGGATGATTAGTTTAGTCGTTATTTGTTTTTACGTTTTGAACGTTTGAGTGGCCGCCATTTAGTTTTGATAAACATTGTGGCGATATAAAACATGACACTGAGGTGCCCTTTGCTAGTGCTACCACTCTACCAAATTTCGTTCTGTTTTCACCGTGTTTGATTTGACATACAAAGTACCCATATACACACACTCACACACACACAGACAGACACACAATTTTTTGACCCTGTGCAGATCTCATAAGTCTACTTTCATTTTTTGCATAGATCGAAGGTCGGCTAATAAAATCAATGAATAAATAAATACCAGTAAATAAAACTTTAACGTTTAGTGTTAAAACATCAAAAAGATTCATAATGTACTTATCGTGCAAATATTTTAAGTAATTTACCACCATAAAGTTCACTTTATTCACAGCGCACTGTAATATACAGTCGCCTTAGACAAATATTACACAAGTTAGAGTGGAAATATTTAAGACCTCTCTTTACAAGTCACTCCACATAATTGTCTAGCATGTCTGCTAGAACAAGTACTTCTTCCCGCGTGTAATCAATTCTCACAGAGTTGCAAGTTCCAAACAGCATGCCTTCCCACTACCTATGCGTTATCAGTTCCCACATAGCCATGCATGTCGGTTCATGTTTCACTATGGTCTGCAATGATCTCACCTCCGGTCCCATACAGCTCGGCGCATTCCTTTCGATAAGAGTTAACACCGTTTACTGTTAGACCGGCTCTCCAACAACCAGCCTCTGAGGGATCGCTACCTCAGAGGCTGGACAATATATCATTGTTTAGTTCATTTACCAATTCAAAAGAACACTATGCTCTATTAATTAATATGCTATCTGTAAATACAATAACTATAATCTGCATCTTGGCTGTTCGCAACATCTGCCATAAATAAAACCCCACTTAATAATAATAATAATAATAATGATAATAATCCAGTAGTTATGTGTTTCAACAAATTTGTAAAAATAAATAATATTTGGTAAAGAGGGCTTCTTTCCGTTTAAAATGGGCCAGAAAACGTCTTTATAAAATTACGGGTTCGGGAAATATTGGTAAAAAGAGTAAATACCATAGTAGACAAATCAAGAGTAGTAATCCATAAATAATAATTTAAAAAGATCGCCAGATTCTCACCACTAGGCACATGCTCACCGTAAGCTACAGGCGCGTACGAATGAAAATGGGTCCCTCACATGTCGTTAAGCCCTTTGGGAAAAGTTTAAAAGAAATCCACGGTTAAAGGTGCCTAATTTCGACTAAAAGTAGGAGCTATGATACACCTTTCTAACATTACAGGTTCGGGAAATATCGGAGGAAAAAGTCTATGACCTAGAAGTAACGTCTTTTGATAAAAATCGGAAAACATTAATGGGCCACAGTAAGGAGGAGCAAAGGGCCCATAAAAAAGGCCGTGACACGACCCTCTTTGACCATTGGTTCCTGAGATAATAGGAAAAAAGTCGATTACTTAAAAATTACGTTTTGTTTTGCAAAAATCTGGGAAAATATGTGGTCCACGGTAAAGATGAGAAAGAAGCCAATTAAAACGAACCGTCACACAAGTCTCTACGTTTACGGGTTCATGAGATATCATCTAAAGTCGGGTGGCAACATGCAGTCGCAGTGCGCAGCCGAGCGCCTAGTGTCACTACGTAAAACTCTCACATCTACACTACTACAATTTTTGCCCCAGGCATACATGACGTGTTCTGGGCGATACAGGGTATAAAAACCTTTCGTGTAAGCCAACATACAACTTTCTACTATTAATAGTATTAAAAATATAACCAACTTTCTAAATAAAAAAAAAGTCACAAAATCTAAAAACAAATAATCCACGGTAAAGACAAGAAAATCGACCATTAAATCGAACTGACGCATAAGTCTATATGATTATTAATTCGAGAGATATTAATAAAAGTCAAGCAGTAAGGTATCGTCACGTTCAAATAAAATGAGAACCGCCCATGTCGTTATGCCCTTTGGGCAAATAAAAAAATCGTGATAAAGAGGGCTTCATCGCGAGCAAAACGAGTCCTTACAGATCTTTTTAGCATTAAGGGTTTGGGAAATATCACTAAAAAGTCAATACCCTACTAGTTTTGGGTAATTTAGGTTAACACACATTCGCCCAGTGACTGGGTGGGGTTACAATGTAAATAGGTAAGTAAACACCCCTGGAAAAAAAATACGTTTATTAGATATTAACACTATTAGATAATGTAGCGATTTAGGATTACGCGTTTCCACCACCGAACAATCATCATCAGATCCCAATTGCTGGGGTTGAGGTTTAAATTTATATACAAACTAGCAGAAGTACCCATTCTTCGAAGGGTCATCGGTATTAATAACCAGGCGTAATCAATTGAGCTACTGTTGCAATGGTTAGAGACTTGGAACCTGTTTCTCGACAAAGAAAAATGATTAGTTAAAATATGCTCTGAAACTAAATTTACCTAACGTGTACTTCCCGACGTGAAAAAAAAAATGAAAACCTCGTAGACGAAACGCAATACACGTCAAATAAAACTGACCTTCACTGTTGTGTCAAGTCCCCGTCCAGAGGAAGACCCCATTAATAAATTATAAAGGCTTGTGGTGCATGAAAATTCAGGTTTTTTAGACTCCAATGGCCAAAATTCCTAAAAGACGAAAAGAAAAAAAAACTACCGTATTTCAATTCAGGAATTTTTGAAAATAATGTTTCTGTTTGGAAATATAATAGACCTTCTGTACGACATAACGCACATTTAAGTCGTGTGAAAAAAATCTAGGGTGCCCCTTGACCCCCTTAAGCGCATTGATGAATTTTACAGTTTTAGTTGATTCCGTAATAACCTTATAGCCATTTGCAAACATTCACAGAAATTTCATAAATGGAGTGGCTTTACTTCTTGCAGAAATAGATAGAAAGTCGTATGTCACCTTTTCAGATATTGTTGTCATGGTTACTGGCTTGCATTCCTTCATTAGTTTAATAAATGAAATTAGTTTTCTGGGATTATCTCAGAAACTGATGGTTTTAGAGCCTTAAAATGTACTTTTCGGGGACCCTTTACTGCTATTTAGGGGTACTGAGTTTTGTTTCTGACACCAAGGGGCCGAAAATAAGCTTTGTCTCGTCGTTGTAGGTCGTAGTATAATAATAATAATTATAATAATAATATGACAATATAGGGATAGGAATATAACAGACCTTCCGTACCACACCCGAACGTGTAAATCGCGTGAAAAAATATCTAGAGTACCCCTTGACCCCCTTAAGCGCATTATATGACATTGATGAATTTTACAGCTTAATTTGGTTCCGTTATAACCTTATAGCCGCTTGCAAACAATCTCAGTAATGTAATAAATGGAATTGTATTGCGTCTTACAGCAACAGATGGACCTGTGAGATTCCGTTGCCATGGTAACCGGCTTGCATTCTTTCGTTATTGTATTAAATGAAATTAGTTTTCTGGAAATATCTCAAAAACTGTTGGTTTTAGGGCCTTAAAATGTGGTTTTCGGGGGCCCTTTTTTGGGCCTCCGAGTTTCGTTTCTCACATTGAGGGGCTGAAAATGAGCTTTGTCTCGCCCGTCTACGCCTATTTCAGCAAGTATTTTAAGGGGGTAGGCCCCCTTTTATGAGAGGTACAGAGAAGAGTTACATCAATGATTAGTGTCGTGCCTCTGAAGGATATCTGTACCAAATTTTACGTTGATCCACCCAGCCGTTCTCGAGTTATAAGGGAACAACAACTTTGTCCACAGACAGACAGACAAACAGACAGACATACAGACAGACAGACACAAATTATTTTCGCGCGCATCCGTCATAAAACAGTCTGAAACGCGTAAATAACGCAAATTTCCGTAGAAATTCAGAAAAAACACAAACTTTCATTCTTATATATAGAGAGATTATGAAGGCTTGTGGTGCATGAAAATTCAGGTTTTTTAGACTCCAATGGCCCAAATTCCTAAAAGAAGAAAAGAAAAAAACTACCGTATTTAATTCAGGAATTTTTGAAAATAATGTTTCTGTTTGGAGATATAATAGACCTTCTGTACGACATAACGCACATTTGAGTCGTGTGAAAAGAAATCTAGGGTGCCCCTTGACCCCCTTAAGCGCATTGATGAATTTTACAGTTTTAGTTGATTCCGTAATAACCTTATAGCCATTTGCAAACATTCACAGAAATTTCATAAATGGAGTGGCTTTACTTCTTGCAGAAATAGATAGAAAGTTGTATGTCACCTTTTCAGATATTGTTGTCATGGTTACTGGCTTGCATTCCTTCATTAGTTTATTAAATGAAATTAGTTTTCTGGGAATATCTCAGAAACTGATGGATTTAGAGCCTTAAAATGTACATTTCGGGGAACCTTTACTGCTATTTAGGGGTACTGAGTTTTGTTTCTGACACCAAGGGGCCGAAAATAAGCTTTGTCTCGTCGTTGTAGGCTGTAGTATAATAATAATAATTATAATAATAATATGACAATATAGGGATAGGAATATAATAGACCTTCCGTACCACACCCGAACGTGTAAATCGCGTGAAAAAATATCTAGAGTACCCCTTGACCCCCTTAAGCGCATTATATGACATTGATGAATTTTACAGCTTAATTTGGTTCCGTTATAACCTTATAGCCGCTTGCAAACTATCTCAGTAATGTAATAAATGGAATTGTATTGCGTCTTACAGCAACAGATGGACCTGTGAGATTCCGTTGCCATGGTAACCGGCTTGCATTCTTTCGTTATTGTATTAAATGAAATTAGTTTTCTGGAAATATCTCAAAAACTGTTGGTTTTAGGGCCTTAAAATGTGGTTTTCGGGGCCCTTTTTTGGGCCCCCGAGTTTCGTTTCTCACATTGAGGGGCTGAAAATGAGCTTTGTCTCGCCCGTCTACGCCTATTTCAGCAAGTATTTTAAGGGGGTAGGCCCCCTTTTATGAGAGGTACAGAGAAGAGTTACATCAATGATTAGTGTCGTGCCTCTGAAGGATATCTGTACCAAATTTTACGTTGATCCACCCAGCCGTTCTCGAGTTATAAGGGAACAACAACTTTGTCCACAGACAGACAGACAAACAGACATACAGACAGACAGACACAAATTATTTTCGCGCGCATCCGTCATAAAACAGTCTGAAACGCGTAAATAACGCAAATTTCCGTAAAAATTCAGAAAAAAACAGACAAACTTTCATTCTTATATATATAGAGATATAATCTGTGTGATCGGATTATACATATTACGAGTATAATGGATCTGGTTGATATTTATATTACGATTCGCTGCTTGAATCTCGTTATATAAGACTAGTTTTTTTATAATTTTTTTTTTGAAACTACGTATGAGTATTATGCACATCCGTGATGATGTTGCAGACTGTCATTGATGATGGAGGAAGGCAAATGGATCAATGTGAGATACGGAACCAGAGTACGGAAACGATTGAGTGACAAGTTATAAGCAAAATGCTACTCATTTAATACCGTTTACCTGCACACGTTTCACAAGCTGCTACATTTACAACAACTGTTCAAAATGGCGTCCCCCTGCGTCAGTTTAGGCATAGCAATGTACCACTTCAACCCATCAACACAGACTGAAGCCTACAGTAGAGACATTGTACACCGATCCAGTCAATACGCAGTGTAGTAGTTGAGTTATCCTCCTAGCCTCTTCTGCTCGTCAGGAGTGTCTACCATTCAATCGCAGCACATTACAGTAATTCCTATGTCGGAGGTATCAGACCGAATTTTGCTTCAACTTTTGACTTCCGGTCGCAGTGGTATAGTGGATACGGCGTTGGTCTACTAATCCCAAGTTAGCGGGGTCAAACCCGACTGCAGTCGGTGGCGTTAACGGGTGTTTACACGTGCCAACCCCATGTCGTTTGCTTCCGGTACGTTAAGGAACGCATGCGGGACGATATTCCGCCACCCCGGCGTCTCTTAAGAACTAGAATTGAGGACGGACGTTAAGCAACTGTGATTATTAATACTGTTGACTCAATCGTTTCCGGGCGATGCGTTCTTATCTCAAATGGATCCATTTGCCTTTCTCCATATCCTTGAAAGTTTGTAACATCATCACGGGTACAACCTGCAGAAGTGAGAGCTGGGTAGATTCACGGTATCTGATACATAAGCTACAGGTAACTGAAGGGTAGCAAGAATGTTTGCTGGCACAAATAGATGGGAGCATTGCCAGGAAAGTACGCTTAATGAAGAGATAAGGGCTGAGTTAGAAATGAACATGCTATAGTGCGTCTCTACCTTAAAAGACAGAATGGAATTAAATGTAGTATTTGTCTCTCACTCGCACTCCTATGTCCTGCAATTAGCTTCGTCCTCTTCTACCCCGGCGATGTTGCCATTTTCCATTAATTGAAAGTGACAAATCTAAGAAATGTTTGCGTGGTATTATAGAGAATTTCCCGCTCTTTATGATGGTGTAAAATAATAGCCATACATAATTAACACATGGCCCAATTTTCACAATCACGATATTTTAGCGCGAATCTATATTTTTATAAAACTTATCACGCCATAGATAATGAACTAATGATCGCAACAGATCAAGAATTTATTTTTAGATTGCCTGATGATGGTAGAAGATACCCTACTTCTCAGGGCAGTAATTAATTTCATAATAAGAAAGTTATGATTTATTTTTCTTAAATGTTACTTGAAAAATCTGGGATGGTTTTTTACTGTTGACTTTACGTTGGTGACTAAGCGAGAAGAAATGTTCATTATTGTCTGAAATAGTTTTTAAAACAAACCAGAGCTCAATATTAGGTAGCATTCATAAGTTATAGCACTTCGCTTAGTCCTCCCGCTCAGCGCTGACGCACCGGAACTTTGTTTACTAATGTGGCCCGCAGGCTATTTCCCCCGACTACGTTTGAAGGAGGGTAGGTGATAATGTGAAGTAAAACTAGGAAATGAAGTGGACTTTGTGTTCTTTATAAATTGTCCGCCTCGTTGCGTGCTTGGCTGTCACTGTGCTGTCACTGTGGAGGCCTGGATTTGAATCCCGGCTCTGCCAAGAAATGTAATTCTGGTCTGAGGGCTAGAATGGGGTGTACTCAACTCCATGAGACAAAACTGAGAAGAGGCGGGTTCGATTCCTACCTCAGCCATCCTCGAAGTGGTTTCCGTAGTTTGCCTTTGTTAGTCCCGGGAATTAACAAGGGTTCGTTAATGGTGCAGAGTTAACGTTTCTGTGCCAAAAAGAACACGGTAGACACACACGACAAAATGACAGGTGAATTATATGATAAGTGGTTCGCCGAGCAATATTGTTGCTCAATGTTCCCGAAGGATCTAGATTAGTAATAGACAATGTAGGCTATCACAGCAGAGAAATATGTTCTTGCTTGTCACCTTACCACACCACCATACCACAGTGAACTTCATCCCATCGAAATGGTATGGGCGTAAGTGAAGAACTATATAAAATTGAACAACGTCTCGTTCAAGAAACAAGAAATGAATAATTTAATTTCGGCTGCATACCACCACTTGACCACACAAAATTGGGTAAATTTCGTGGACCACAATATATTATTATTATTATTATTATTATGTCATATTATACTTTATTACAACCTATGATATTCGAGAATAAGGTTTTATCATATTCATGAATAATTGAATAATTGAAAATTATAAATTATTATAATGTGTGCATTAAAATCGCGCTCTGAGCTTCGGTGTATCATAATCTAAATATTGTACCGTCTTTCGCTTTAAGGCATGAGGTACAATTATGTGAAACAAACAAATATTTTGGAAATTTCGCGAGTTTTGCGTAAAAGTACGCCTGTATACGAGTTATGTTACATCATGTGCCCGGCCTTGCAGAACTTTGTATATGCAGCAGATCTGACATCAGCGCGCTCCATTTAATGCGTACTGTCTTATAAGGTAGAGACGCACTATAGATGAAGCTGTTTGAATCAGCTGACTCAGATGGTGTGGTCATATGAAGAGAATGTGGGTGGAGAGACTACCTAAGAGGTTAATGAGTTCGGTTGTAGAGGGTAAGAGAAGCAGAGGTAGATCTAGGAGGCGATGGTTGGATGCAGTGTTGAATGATTTCAAAGAGAGAGGCGTAGAAGCAGAGGAAGCCGCACGGCAAACTGCTAATAGGAGATCATGAAGGCGACTTGTTCTCAAAAAGGGGCTTGCAGACAAGACTTGGCACTGAAGGGCAAAACAGTCTCAAATGAAAACGTACGTTTGAAATGTAAAGGTATTATTATTATGATAAATTATAATATTAACAATGTGATTGGTTTTAATTCTCTATTTAACTGCTGTGGTTTTGGAAACACTCGGTGCCAGTATTTTATCCAGGTAGGGTTCTTTATCATGCCATTGAACGTACTGACACGTGTCTCCCTGATTGCATTACCAAATCGTTCGGCATAGACGGCGAGAGCCTTATCAATTGCTCCATACAGCCGTCCTGGAAAATTCTATTAAATACCTCAGGAAGGCAATATTTTACAACAAACGCGTTAAATGAGGTGCTCGACTAATCACTAACATAATCAGTTGTACGATTAATAATTTAGAATTCGTTTCAATTCTTGGAGTAACATGACTACACGTCAAGTTGTATTTTTGAATTACCGTACATAAATATTAATACATATTTGATTCACAAATCTAAAAAATCATTATGTGCTGATTCTTGTCTGTTCTTTCCTACAGTAGTCATTTCTTTACGATATGGTGACCTGCTCTGGAATGACGTATGATCTCTTCTTTTATTTAAAGGGAAATGAAACATTTGCATGTAGGTAGATTCGTTGGCATTCTAGAGCCAAGTTAGAGCTACTGCCCATGACAATATTATGTTGATGTGGTGAACACCTCAGTCTCTCAGCTTCAAACGAAGCCACATCAAAACAAGTCTACAACAGTTTCCAGTGTTTTACTGAGAGCTAGTCTCCTCTTGTAAGCGATGACCGCAGACTACAAAGCACGCTATTGAACAGTGACGAGTGGCAGTGAATTCAAAGAACAGTTATATGAAGTCTCCTATAGGATTTTCAGTCCCGCATTAAGTAAAATTTGTGAGAAAGAAAGGTCTTGCAGAAACGCGTTTTATTCCGTTATTCTTTTACGGTCATTGGATATTAATTGTTACGTCTCTCAGGTTTGGACGTAATGATCCGTCCATTGGCCACCCTAGTAGTAATGTATATGAGCCCGTTTGCTCCGAGACACCATGGGGCTGGAGGCTGAGATCAACCACCATGTTATCCCATTGCAAACAAACCACATGCATTTGAGATAGTCCCAGCACTAGACGGTTATCTCGGGTAGTATTGGGTTGGGGGTGGGGTGGAGTTATAAAACTAGCACAAAATACACACCCAAGAGGAAAAGAAAATCGCAAATATAATAGAAAATAATCCAACGTTAAAATAAGAACTGCTGCCCGTTATTTCTGCGAAAGATCTTGTATTGGGAAATGGTGTGCGAAGCTTAACTATCTAAACCTTACTGTAAAAATAAAAATTCCTACGTTGTCGTCCTAAAAATCCCCTCAAGAGTCCTGTCAAACAAGAACCGCGATAAATAACGCTAGGAAAATGGTACGAATAAATCTCCTACGCAAATACAAAGGTAACTTAAAATAATCCTTCATCACTCTGATCCTAGTGTCGGTAGTATACGACTCATCCGTTGCCATTCATAGCATTCAATTAGACCCGAAAATGTACAAACTCGTACTGCATGACCTCATCATTTTTCTTAAGTCTTATCACACTCAATTTTATCATTTATTACTTCTTCTGATACCGCATACAATTGTCGTCTCAAATCTGACTAGTCTCATTATTAAGCTGCTAATATAACTTCTATAACATTATTTAAGAACATTTTATTATTACTATGGGAATCGAATGGGACTATAGAATGCAGCATTAACTGAAATAGCTCGTATATTTTATAGGCACTTCAAATTTTCCATAAAGTGACCACTTTTCTCAACCCGAATGTACATTGCTGGCCAAGATCACTCAGTGTTGCTGCTGAACCTAAGGTTGTGGGATAAAATCCCAGCCCAGTCAGTTGGGGTTTAAGTTTGTTGGAATGCGCGAGCGCCGTGTTAGTAGATATACTGGCACGTTAAGGATCCATTTCAGGGCAAAATTCCGGCACCCTGACGTCTATAACGCCATAGTAGTTAAAAGGAACGTAAACTCCATAAAATCAACATTACTATTACTATTTTGATTATCAGTCAGTTCGTTAAGTACTACGCATAGGAGCCGGACGCCTTCGTGCCCAGCGCTGGTCTAGGGGACTACTATTTAGCAGTATCTTAGATTAATTTCCGTATCTACCAAGTTACTTCATGTCGCTAAGAGGGCTTGAAAAGATTGGTTATGCCTTGTTAGGGCAATAGAGAAAATATTTATTTCCAATCATAAACAATGTTATTTGTCCCTGTTACCCTATAAAAGCCCTGATGTCTCCCCAAGGAATAGGTTGTCATGCTATGTGTTTCTAGTTTTGATCTGGGTTTTAATTCACGTAACTTATGCTGGCATCAAATTACGTGGAATGGTTTTTCAAGCAAGTAATTTGATTTGGCAGACATAGGAAACCGAATTGTAGATTTCAGTTAATTTATCGTTCATGGAATTTTTAAAAGAATCACTAATGAATTTTAAGAATGCATAGGGAGTGATGGTAATGATGATTTTTAATGGGCCAAGTATCGACTCCTAATGATGTAAATGGTTTTAACCATGATAAATACCAACTACAGTATGTAATAACTTACATACTACAGTAGACAAATAGATCGAGAAACAATACAATAAAGAATACAGAAATGCCCTTAAACTACGACGAATGACGTAAATACAAACAAACGCCCCATTATTTGTGAGACTTCAAGGGATGGTTGCTCATAAAAAGAGCTTGAATCAACATAAATATGGTACTTGGGTTGATTACTCAATTTTTGGAATTCGCAGGTCTTAGGTTTTGGTGGAGTTTGGCTGATAGAAGACTGAAGACATAGACCTTGCGTGATGTATTGCAGTTTACATATCCAGTTTCAGGCTCTGCATACGTAAGTGATCCCTTCAACTAATCAGACCTGAATCCTGTTGCCTCTGGGGGTTCGTAATTAATTTTCATCTGACGTGTTATATATACTTGGCAAGTAACTCAACACCCTGTCCCTCTGCAGTATTGAGTGGCGCAGAGAGCACCGTGTGGGACCAGTTAATGTTGTGTGTCTAAAATGATATCAGAAAACTAACTATATGAACTATACAAACCTATTACAAACCTTTAATATAATCATCAACCACCATAATTCAATTTTCTATAAAGAACCTGGAAAGTGTCATCAAGGGTCTCTTAGGAATAGATCAAACTGCTGTCACATGTCCTTGGAATGCCACGACGTCCGCAAAATATGAGTCTTTGCCGTGGTTGAAATATCACAAGAAGGTATTTTTATTATTAATAACAATTGAGATTAGCCGTTAGTGTAGGCCTATGTCAGCTATAACTACTACATCCGGAGAAGTAGGGTGTGCAAGGACCCGTGTTTTGTGTGATACAGGCAATGTTCAGAAATCGCAATACTTCAGCATTACTAAAGCTAAGTAGGCAATGTAACTTGCAACTGATGTGAGTCTTCCGTATGTGTTGACAGCAGTAAACAACCACATTCTAATCACACGAAAAAAGCAGCCATCCTGGAGAGCAGAGTTGCCAACTGATGTCATAATATTCCCCTAGTGTAACCAACACGATAGAGCTGATTCCCATATCCCGCCTCCTTTCCCGCCCGTAGAGGATTACTCACCGCTCCCCATACCCCTCACCATCCAGGGAGTTTCCTCTACCCCACACTATGTGAATGGCGTATCCATCGTTGATGCCACCACGGGGGAATTACACAGTCCTTGGAAATCTAATTGCGCTTTGTCAGTTGCGGCTAGTGGCTCCATAACTGGAGCATTGTTTTTCCAAAAAATGCTTCAGTGGTTTTAGTGATAGAAATGTCTGAATTACGTACCCGTGGTTGAAGTCACCAAGAGGATCTCTCCTGTGATTGAAAAACCATTTGCGGTGGCATGTGATTTGTTAATGGGAGCTAGTGTGCCAGTCCTGCAAAGTAAGATACATGACCTAATACTTCGTCCCCAAACCAACGTCTTGAACAATTTCCTTTTTTTTTTATTATTTAAGAGCTTTGCTACATCGTGGTCATCGCCTCATGTACTTTGGGCGTATGTGTGCGGTTGGTCTGATAACTTGTATTATTGTAATGGCTGTATTAGTGTGTGTACTTGGGATGGGGGCTAGGATTTGGGTGAGAGTGGCTTTCATTTTGCCTGGAGTAGAAATAGAAAACCACGCAAAACGACTACCAGATTTAACATATGGGAAGTGCTATACACAGCCAAGACATTCAATAAAAACACTGGTAAAGCACTGTCAATTCAAGCTTTTGCAACATTTATTGTACTGAAATTCGCACCAACTGTGGCGTACGAACTTAATGAAATTTAGGGGTGCAATTTTCCAACATGAACATTTTCAAGACGAGCCTAGGGAGACGCGCAAATATGGACGCAAACAATAACATCACCATGATCTTCTAAATATGAATACGGGATACGATGACGGAATGAACGCCGATGTAACATAGACCAACATGGAGACTGAAAAAATATAGGAGAATGGAACTTCAGGACCCAGAGCCGGCGATCTTGGAAAAAGATGGCAACGAGGACGCCTGAACATTCTGCAAACCTCCAGGAGAAGCAGCTCATCACGTAAAAGACATCATAAGGTAGATGAATCAATTTTTATAAACATCTTATTATGTTCACGCCTATTACAACCTATTTCATGAGTTAAAGTTTTATTATTTTATGTTTTAATGAGCATATAATTATTATCAGGGCTAGGATTACTTTATTTCGTTCCTCACACAACATAGAAAAATATTTGATATTGTTATAAATTCAATGCAAATGAACTTATACATGACGATGAATTAATTAATTGAATTATAACAGGAATAAATGACTTTCTGCAGTATAATATAGAATATTAGTAGAAATTATCGCAGGGCAGTATATATGGTTAATTTGAGTGCGTTTGTGTCATTGCAGTAAATCAGTTAGGAACTACAATATTTTAAGCTGAAACCCGATGTTGAGGAAATGATAACTTAATTTCACATAAATGGATTATAGTAAATATGGTAAGATAAGAATCGATCTTTAATTTTTGTGAAGGGTTATCAGATGATTCCAGTGCTTTTGAAGGTTAAGAATGATGTGGAGAGGCATTAATTTTATGTTTGCGATGGTGTTCAACTTGAAATTGGTTAAAATTGCTCAATATTTAAAGCATTAGAGTTGAGCGCATAATTAAAGGTATTTATTCCACATATCAGAGGGTTGGAGGCTGGATTTAGACAGCTCCTTAACCCGGTCCATGAGGCAATTATAATTGGCTACATGGATAATTCTTGCCAGGCGCGTCCACGTCGCGGGGGTGGGCAAATTTACTGTAATATACCATAGAACTACAGTACCGGCTAAGTTCTGGTGAGGACCCAGTCCTATGGGGTATAACATAGGCCCCGTGCACAGGGTTACGTGCGAAGACCTCAACGAAATCTGCAGCGGAGAAGATGGACTTCGGAACGGTGGAGATTGCGGAAGAGGCAACCCAGTACTCAGGGAATAGTATGAGTATAGCATCAATCGGTAGCGTCTCTTTCCCATGTTAGGGGCGGCCTGTATAATAGCTGACAGTAGCTTCATAAAATGCCTTTGGGAGTGGCGACCCCATCGTAATAATAGCCTAAAATGGAAATGGCACTTCAAACGATTCGGAGAAGGTTAGGGCGTACCCTGCAGGCGACGCGCAGTTCTTTTGGTACTGGAGGAACTGTGAGAAATGGGCGACCAGTAACCGAAATGAAAGTGGGAATCATGAATGGCATGACCCTGACAGGCAAGGTGGAGGAGGTGGTAGACTTCATGGAGAGGGAGAATGTTGGATTGATGGGGCTGAGTAAAGTGAAATGGAAAGGTAAAAGAAGGAAGAAATTGAGGAAAGGATATACATTATACTGGAGTGGTGGCCAAGAGGAAAAAAATGGCGTGGGACTGATAACCTCGAAACAACTGGAAGAGTATGTTGAAGTGGTCGAGTGTGTGAGTGACAGAATAATGAAAATTAGAAAGAAGATGAAAAATGACGTGATGGACTTCATACAAGTGTATGCACCACAGACTGGAAACAGAGAAGATGATGATGATGATGATAATTGTTGTTTTAAGGGGCCTAACATCTAGGTTATCGGCCCCAAAAAAACAGAGAAGAAGATATTGAAGTATTCCTGGAGGATGTAGAAAGAGTAATTTCAGATGTAGAAGTGGTGATCATGGGAGATATGAATGCACAAGTCGGAATCGAGAGACAAGGAAAGGAAGAAGTCATTGGATCATATGGATATGGGAAAAAGAACCGGGAAGGAGAGGAATTTGTAAACTTTTGTGAAAGGAATGGACTGATAGTGGGTAATTCATGGTTTCGGAAGAAAAACAGCAGGAAAATTACGAGATATGGTTGGGGCGATAGAAGAACAAAATCAGTAATTGACTACTTTCTGGTGGAAAGGACTAATCGCAGAAAGCTGATAGATGTGACAGCTTTACCAGGAGAAGCATTTGATGGGGACCATAGAGCTGTGGTGGCAAAATTTAGATGGGAAAAATTGGAAAACCTAAAGGAGATCAGAGAAAGTAAAATAAAAGTATGGAAATTGAAAGACAAAACTGTACAGGAAGATTTTCAGGAGAGATTGAAGCAACAAATCCCAGTTAATGAAGTGGAAAACATATAAGAGGAATGGTCCCACTTTTAAAAGGCATTTGTTGGTGCAGCAGAGAGTGCTTGTGGTAGGACGTCAACAAGAGTGAAAGAGAAGGAGACACCGTGGTGGAATGAGGAAGTGAGGAAAGCAGTGAAAGAAAAGAAGTCTGCATGGAAAGAATGGAACCGAGATGAAACGGAAGAAAGCAAAAGGAAGTATCACGACAGCAAACGGAGGTGTAAGAAAGTGGTAGGAGAAGAAAAGAAGAAAAGTTGGGAAGAATTTACACGAAGAATGGAAACAGATGTAAGTGGCAGTAAAAGGATGCAGTATGGGCTTCTAAGAAGTAAGTGGAAAGAAAGAGTTACTACAAAGCTAGTGAAAAAGGAAGATGGAGAGTTGTTAACACACCCAGAAGAGATAAAGGGACGATGGAAGGAGTATTTCGATAAGCTATTGAATGTGAGCAATTGTACTGGTGAGATGGAAGTGATACAACCTGACGACTCTATAACAGAAGATGATATAACAATGCTGGAGGTGGAATTAGCAGTACAGAAAATGAAGATGGGAAAAACAACAGGGGTGGATGAAATCAGTGTAGAAATGATAAAGGCTGCTGGACCTGTTGGTATGCAATGGTTGTTTTGACTGCTAAAGTGTGTGTGGAAACGGAAATGTGTACCAGAAGACTGGGAGAAAGGGCTAATAATACCAGTGTTTAAGAAGGGGGGCAAGAAGGTGTGTGATAACTATCGAGGGATCACCCTCATATCACAGATAGTAAAAATACTGGAAAGGATATTAGAAAGAAGAAAGAGAAGAAAGGTGGAAGGAGAGTTGCAAGAGGAACAGTATGGCTTCAGGAGTGGAAGATCCACAGTGGACCCAATCTTTAGCTTGAGGCAGGTGATGGAAAAGAACTGGGAATATGGAGAGGATTTGATCATGACTTTCATAGATCTAGAAAAGGCATATGATAGTGTCCCCAGAGAGAAGGTATGGGAAACCATGGTTAAGAAGAGACTGGGAAGAGAAATGTTGGAAATGGTGCAAGCAATGTACAACAACTGTGTTAGCAGGGTACTGACCCCAGTTGGAAAGACAGATTGGTTTAGGAACAAGACTGGACTAAGACAGGGGAGTGTGCTGTCACCTCTCTTGTTCATAATGGTGATGGATGAAATTGTAAAGGAAACAAAGGAAACATATGGACATAAAGAAATGAAGTTACTGTTATTTGCAGATGATATTGTGGTCTGGGGAAGGAACACCGAAGAAGTGCAAAAACAACTAGATGCACTGAACGAAAATATTCAGAAATACGGCCTGAAAATCAGTATAGAGAAAAGCAAGACCATGGTGATGACAAGAGGGGAAAGACAAGGAAAGGGCACTGTGAAAATTGGAAGTCAGAGTTTGGAAATTGTGGACACGTTCAAATACCTAGGAAGTGAATCGATGCAAACTGGTAGGTTGGACATGGAGTTTGGCAGGAGGGTACAGCAGAGCAATGCATTCTATCAATGTGTAAGAAAACTTGTTTGGGATAAGGAAGTACCAAGGAAAAGCAAGGAGGTAATGTATAAAGTGTACTATGTTCCCATATTAACTTATGCAGCTGAGACTTGGACCCCGACAAGCAGGCAAGAGAGTAGAATCCAAGCCAGTGGAATTAAATTCCTAAGAAGTATGATAGGAAAGACAAGGAAAACTAAATGAGAGAATTGAGAAGAATAAACTAAGGTGGTTTGGACATGTAAAGAAGATGGAGGAAAATAGAATACCAAGACAGATCCTGGAGGCTAAGTGCAAGGGTAAGAGAGCAAGAGGAAGACCTAGAACAAGGGGATTGATTCAGTGAAGAACAGCGTAAAAAAAGAAATCTGGACTGGGACAAGATCGTGGAAGAAGAATTGTGGAAGGAAAGAGGAAAGTGGAGAAGTGCCATAAATACCCCGACCCGGCAGGAGCTGGATAAGGGGAAAATGATGATGATGATGATCAGAGGGTTGGTGTGATCTGACGTTAATTGTTGAGGAATGTTAGGAAATGGTTCCACATTCTGGTAGATAATTCCAACGCTTAGGTTTGTAATTTAATGGTTTTTAGCGTTGATGGAATTGCGCAGTGTTATTAATGCTTATGTAAGGCACACTGATGGTTAAGCTAGTTAAATGGTATTTGAATCAAATAATTCCTCACAAGTACAATTTATAGTAAAAGTGATTGCATTTGAGAGCAGAATTCTTATTGCCGGTCTATGGAAACTGAGTGTGAACACTTGAGATTTGAGATGCATGCTGCAACACTCTCTCTTCACTTGTGAGTTCTTGAGTCTGTGCGTGGTGTCTCAATACACCCTAATCTAAACTTTCACTAATAAATTTCACTCTTAAAAAGAATTCATTTCATTGACGAACGTTCATATTTCGTTGCACATCATTTACAACATTAATAACCAATAAAATCAAAGCAAAGCAAAACACTACATGAGCCTTTACACTTATAGCACTTCCTATCCTTAATTACGCTGTACTTGATTCAATCTGACTGTCCGTTGTGCTTACGGTACATTTATCTCTACTTTATGATCCACCAATGCATTTAACATTATTACGTTTGATTACTTGTTCACTGTTTGTGTAACAATCATACTCCCTTTTTCATACTACAAACGCGGATTATAGTACCTTCTCTACTCTACATTACCAATGTTTATCAATTAAGAGCTACACCATATGTCCTAATGTTGGTCAATAATAAATCGATCTACTGTTAAAATTGCGTTAACCCGTATTTCGGGCTACCCGTATGAATAAATTATCATTTTATCATTTTACTGGGTTTTCATGCCCCAAAGTGTGCCAGCAGGTTTAGCGAAGTTACAATGTTATGAAACACTAACTTGGCTAAATCTTGTGCGATTTCTACAATTAAAAGAGGGATTCACATCCCCTGAATGCCTATAATTGATTTCTGCAATCAAAACAACCAATTTCTCAATATTTCAGAATACCAGTTTATACATTTCAATTGCCCAGTACGATCTTTCAACGATCTTTCAAGGGTCGGTCGTTAGCAAGGCCTCCCGCTGCGCGGACTAAGGGTTATACCTGCTACACACAAAAGAAGATGGCGTCGGGCTCGGCTATGACCGTCTTACATTCTCTCACTTTCACGGACAAGGCGTATAACTGTGCCATCACTATGGGCAGAGTAGCATCCTCCCCGCATGACTTTCCTTCGAAGACTGCTAGAAGACTGCCAAATGACTGCTCGTCACCTGCGTGGCGTTATGTGTACGACTGCAAGAAGACTGACTCCCTCAAGCTTCCCTGCTCTATATAAAGGATTTGGACAGAAATATAGTAGTAGGGGAGTAGTGAGAGTTCTGCCCCCCCCCCTCCCAAATACTCCCAATGCGAGCCGATAACTCCCGAACCCGTGGTCGGAGATTCACGAATGAGGTGTCGTTGGACTCGAGCTGACGGGGGCTTTGCTATGGACCACTCGTTATATTTTTAATAAAAAATTGAGAATTTTTGTTTTTTAAAATAGACAATAGTTAAAAAGCCAAACATGATAGAACGTTGTGCAATAGCTTAAACGAACGATCTTTATATCCTTTATTTTTTATAATAAAACTTTTTAATTTATTATGTTTTTTTGAAAAAAGTGTAATTTTGAAATTCGTATATTTTGGAGACTAAAGAGTAAACAAAAATTTTTTTGACATAAATGAATGGCCCTGACCCCCTCTACCAGAAAAATAAATTTCAAGCCTCTAGGACTAAAACTGTGCAGTAGGGGAGTGATGAGATTTCTAGATAGTGACACGAGCCGCTCGGCTACGCTGACCTTTTATGTATATTTCGCGAAACCATGGGCATGCGACATATCCTTGGAATCGGGCTGACGCCCTCTTTTTAATGGACCACTCGTTATATTTTTCAAAAAATATTTGAAAAATTATGTTTTTGAAAATAGACTATAGTTAAAAAACCACACATGATAGAACGTTGCGCAATAGCTTAAACGAACGATCTTTATGTCCTTTATATTTTATAATAAAACTTTTTTTAATTTTTGATGTGTTTTTGAAAAAGTGTAATTTTGAAATTCTAATATTTTGGAAACTAAAGGGTTTACAAACAATTTTGTTTGACATAAATGAATGGCCCTGACCCCCTCTACATGCAAAATAAATTTCAAGCCTCTAGGACTAAAACTGTGTAGTAGTGGGGTAAGGCCGTTTCTACCCATAATCGCGCGTGTGCTTGAATACGTATGGCTATCTTGGAAAACGTTGGTGGTGGGGGAGGACTAGGGTCGAGTGAGGGGTCGTTTAGATGGTATTTCTTCCGCTCTATTTGATGGTGAGGTTATTTTTTACAATGGGTGGAATTTGGAAACGCAATTTGAGGTAAACGTGCGTTTTTGACATTTTGGTGATATTTAATGAGCTTGTAAGGCTAGAACGATGTGTTGTTTAGAAACGGGGTGACGTCCTCTTGGCTAAGAATGTGTGTTGATTTTTTTTATTTTGAAAATTTTTTTTTTTTTTTTTTTTTGATTGGCGCTATTTTGAAAACGGTGAATGTTGGACGTTAATGAAAGGTGGGCATGCCCTCTAGGGTGGCAGAACGTTTCAGAATGTGTAGGAGGGAAAAAAATATGATAGCCTACTTTCTAGCGAACATTGGTGATCATTGGCGAACGGATGATCGGATTTTAATAAATCAGGTGTCGTTGGACTCGAGCTGACGTCCTATTTCCTATAGACTACTCGTTATATTTTTCAATTTTTTTTTTTGAAAAATTTTGTTTTTAAAAGTAGGCGATAGATTGAAAACCATACATGATAGAATGTTATGCCATCGTTGAAACGAATGGTCCCTATGACCTTTATTTTTTATGATAAAACTTTTTATATTTTGAGATTTTTTGAAAACACTTAAATTTTGAATTTTTACTATTTTGGAAACTAACACGTTGACAAAAAAAATAGTTTAACATAAATGAAAGGCCCTACCTCTTCGACCATGAAAATAATTTTCAAGTCTCTAGGACAAAAAAAAGCTATGCATTTTTTTTAAATAAAAGCGTGTTTGTAGACAGAGAGCCGGTAGCGCTTGACGTATGTTACAGCGAGGCTATGATTGGCCATGATGGATACTGGAAATGGCTATTTCGACGGGGGCGATGTATGGCAAAACGAGGGGTCGCTTTCCGATATTTTTTCCTATGACGAATGAATGAAGGCGAATATTTTGAAATGTGACAAGCATGCTAAGATTTTTTTAATCCCTGAAGTGATCTTTAACGTTTTAGTTAACAGTGATGAGCGACATCGCTCCCTGACAAAACAGACGGTTGTAGGATATGACCAAGTGATTCTTAGACGTTGGCGATCTCGGTGACCGTGCCCGGAAGAAATGAATTGCTATTTTGATGGGATGGCGGGGGCAGCTTATGACGGTTGGTTTTGTGACATTTCCTATGACGGATAGAGGCGAATATATGAAAATGTGTTAAGTGTGCTAGGAATTTCTATATATCCCTGAAGGGGATCTTTAACATGCTAGTAAACGGTGATAAGCGAGACTGCTGTCTGGCACAGTAAATGGTTTTAGAATCTGGAAACCTATAACATTTGCTCGACCAAGTCATGTGCATGTACGCAAAGAGCCAAAACGGTAAGGTCATTGGCCTGAAATGTTATAAACTAAATATTGAACTGGGTAAAGTCATGTGTTTTAGGATGAAAGTATGTGGTTAACATGATCATGTACTGAGGATGGCCGCTTGCTAGTAATTATTATTACAGTAAAATGTTTGATAATAATAATAATTATAATAATAATAATAATAATAATAGTAATAATAATAATAATAATAATAATAATAATAAGACACACAGATGTTTTGAATGCAAACACGCACACAGTCCAGCTCACTGGTGACTGAATATTGTACCTAGCCAGAGGACTCGTGAGAGCTGTTGCTGGTGCTGACCAGGCAGGAATGTCTACGTCAGCAGGAAGTGGGATATCAGTTTACTTGCCTCGTGGTGGCTAGCAGGTGTGCTGTTTAAGCAGAGACCGCCATTTTGGTTCTGAGACAGTAGAACTACCGATGTATAAGAGGTAGCCATTTTGGTTCCTTATTAAAAACATGAAACTAGTATAAGGTACACGAATCCTATTCAGATTGAGGAATGTGAAGAGGCGTGGGAACATGTGCGAGAGAGAGAGAGACAGAGAACCATTCAAGGACAAAACGCTGAGAAAATACAACTTTTTCTGTTGCTAGGCTAACTGATAACGATTGCGTTAGTCATGCACTTGCCATTTTAGCACACGGACGTATACAGTAGAGCTGTGGAAGAAAAATCCTTTTATTTTTTGGTAAGTACCTATGAATGATTATTTCAAAAATGCCATGCAAATGAACCTTAAATTTGTAGTTATTGATTAGGTAATTATTGATTTTTTAATTTATTTGTTTGCAGATAACCGGTATACCTTACATGTCTGAGATACAAGAAACCAGTTTACTTTTGAGCCCACTAGAAGGGAACAGCAATAAGCCACTGCAAGTGAAGGTGGGATTTTTTTTTAACTAACATGTTTCATTTTTTGTTTCATATTTTACTTTATGAAATGCATGTACTAACCTGAATTTAGGTATTTATAACGGTTTATTTTATTTATTTTTAGAAACTTGGAAAGAAAAGCCTTACCGCCGTAGCAGTCGCTGAAATCCCAAGACGCAGTAAAGTGCAACCATTGTTTCCAGGCAGTGAACTATTTAAAACTCAGGTAAGCCTAACATAAAATGCTCTTCCATTTTACCACTACTGAAAACTCGTAGACAAAAAATTCATTACCTGTACATGACTGGGACGATGATTGCTTTCTTGATTAATGACTATGTATTGGCAACCGGTACAAGACCATATTGGTTGTTTACCGGGAAAGTACAAGGCCATATTGGATTTTGTAAAAAAAACAAAAATTTTAATTTAACTGAGTTCCCTATAATAATAATAATAATAATAATAATAATAATAATAATATAATATTAATAATAATATTAATATCGTATGGCCTCGGATATCGGGTGCAAGCTTTGTTATTTGACACACAGAGGGTAGCTTGCATGTCGAATTTAGTTGTTCCTTGACTATGAAAATCAAGGAGGTTAGATGTTAGATATCTAATCTCTTTAAACTCTATAGCGCTTTCTAGTAGAAAAATGAGGAACTTTGTACCCTATGAACTCAACGAATATTCACAGGTTTGAACATGATAATCTGAACAAAATGACATGACATTATTATTTTTTGTTTATGTATTGGTTAAAGGGGAATGTAAATGACTGCAGCTTTATAAAAAGAAAATAAGTACATGGGTTACTGTTAGTGCCGACATACAGTTTAATATAATTTTTATGGTGTTTTGATATATTAATGCCAATTAACGTTAAAGTTTTATTTACAAGTATTGATTGATTGATTGAGTGATTGGTTATTTTGTTTGCTTTTAGGTGTCGTCATGCGCCATTAAAGTAATGAACAGACAGTGAACAAGCATACATTGTGCTTTAAAGTACTCTGTGCAACGTTAATAACTTACAATAAGAAACAGTTTTATTATAACACATGGCGTTAGTACCAAATACAACAAGTGAGCATGTTTGCTTACCATGTGGGTTAAACTTAAAATCAGAACATGACCGTTGGTTAACATTTGAATCCTGGCCTGTAGGCTTTTTGTCGACACATGAAATTGCAAAAGCCGTTTTTTTTTACTTGAAGCGAGATGTGGTGCGCTGTGTGTTTTGTCGTATTGAACTTTCACACTGGGAAGAGGGGGATGATCCCTTTAGAGACTATTTGCGATGGTCTCCTTGTTGTCCTTACATGCTTGGAAAACAAGTGGGTAACATACCCGTGTATTCATTTTACCGAACCACAAGACCATTGGCCGCTATTTACGTTGCTGAATCACAAATAAATAATAATAATAATGATGTATTACCAGTCAAGAACGGTAGTGTCGATATATGTGGTCCATATGCCATAGAAAGTGTTGAATTGGCATGTGCTTTTGAAAAATTGGGAGTTTGCAAGACTAAAGCACTAGCAAGCACACCCAGAGTAGAGCTCTGTTGAAAGACGTTTAGAATCTTATAAAAATGTTTGGCCATTAATATTAAAACACCTTACCAAACAGCTAAGTGAAGCTGGATTTTTTTATACTGGTGAAGGGTATAAAACAATATGTTTTTTATTGTGGATTTGCTTTAAAGGATTTGCAAATGACTGATGACCCTTTTGTGCAACACGGTCGTTGATTACCTAACTGTAAATACATGGTGTTGCTTAAAAGTCAGGAATTTGTGAACAATATTCGTAAAGAAAACGTGATTGCAGCACAAGACATAAAAGTGCCTTTAGAGTTAGAACATGCGGAGCAAATACATGAGGCTGAAAAAAAAGACTTGTCTCACGAACAGATACAAAAGTGTGACCAACAATTATGTAAAATTTGTTATCAAGATGAACTAGGAGTTGTATTTTTGCCTTGTGGACACATGATAGCCTGTGTCAAGTGTGCATTAGAACTCAACACTTGTGCTATATGCAGAAAAGCAGTATCTGCTACAGTTAGGGCATTTCTTGCATAAATAGTAAAATTTATGGGCCATGCATAGCGCAAAGTTCCTAATTGTACAATATTATTAAAGCTGTTTTAGAGTGTAATAGATATGCTTTTATTTTGTTTATAGACTACTACAATGAATGATTTGAATGCTGTGGGTCAAGCATGTGGCTTAGAGACAAAGAAGCTCAGCGAATTGCCAACGCATATTCCATTCCGCATTACCAAGATTCGGAAATTGAAAACAGCATATGGTGATCGTGTACTTTGTGTATGTGAAAACTTTGAGACATTTCTGCCTACACGGTTTAATGATATGCCGGAGAGTGTTTTTGATGAAGTTAATAATGCTGTACAACCTGTACACTTAATTTATGAAGGTTTTAAAACAATAGGTGCATGGTTCGTTTTAATTAATAAAAATGTCAAATAGTAATGGAAGATATAAGTCATGACAATGGACTGAAAGAAAAATATGTGTATAGAATAATAATGTTTTAGTGTTAAGTATTGTCTTAAAAATATTATCATGAAACCAAAAAAATGTATATTATGTTTGTAAATAAATGAAAATAATGGTACAATGTTGTTTTATTTTCTATAGAAGTCAGAATATTTAACATTGCAGAGTATACATGATTATGACAATGAAAAGCACACTTAATACAAGTCATTGTCTTTACGATAGTGTGTTATAGTTTTAAAACCAAAGCTTGTTGTAGATCTTTTTTCTTCAACGGTGAACAATAGGTATGAAAACGTTATTGTCTTGTTTTGGATCATTATCACTATCATAATCATAAGCAGCATGATCTATATCACTATTATTATAATCACTATAATTATCCTCAACCTAACTAAAACCAGTTAAATATTCCTGTTCCTCTTCCTGTTCCTGTTCCTCTTCCTCTTCCTCTACAGTGTCCTCATGTAGAGTCTGCGTGGCTTTTGATAATATTAAGTTTTTTTTTGAACATTGAATTATTTTCAATAGTAGTGTTGTTTTGTAGCACTTGCTTTTTAACATTTTCATGATTTTCTGTTGACAGCAACAGTGTTTCATGCAGTACACTACATTGATGATCACTGACACTTAAAACCTCACTACTTTTCCTTTTTAGGTCACTGCGACATTGTTTTGAACGTTGTTTTGAACAACGCCAAATAACAGTTCCATTTTTATTGGTTCGTTTCACAATATATGAATATCCTTTATAGAATGCATGAGGCTTTCCTTACCTAGTCACAGATACTTCTATATCAACTGTCAAGCATAGACTTAGCTCTAGTAAAGACAAATTGGTAATAAGAACAATAGTTTAATGTGCGAGCATATATGGGTGCAAAAGTGGGGGCAAAATAGTGGGAGCAAAAATTGGGAGCACAAAGTGGGAGCAAAAAGTGGGAGAAAAATTGAGACCAAAAGTGGGAGCAAGAAAAAAAGAAGGAGCAAGTTTGGGAGCAAATGTGAAAGCTAACGTGGGAGCAAGTATGGGAGCATATGTGAAAGCAAAAGTGGGAGCAAAAACGTGTGAGGAAAAAAGTGGGAGCAAAAAAGTGTAAGCAAAAGTGGGAGCAAATATGAGAGCAAAAAAAAAGTACGAGCAAATATGGGAGCAAAAAGTGGGAGCAAAAAAAAGTAGGAGCAAGTATGAGAGCAAATGTGAAAGCAAAAGTGGGAGCAAGTATGGGAGCATATGTGAAAGCAAAAGTGGGAGCAAAAAGTGAGAGAAAAAAAGTGAGAGCAAAACTGTAAGCAAAAGTGGGAGCAAATTTGAGAGCAAAAAAAGTAGGAGCATGTATGGGAGCGAATGTGAAAGCAAAAGTGGGAGCAAAAAGTGAGAGAAAAAAAGTGGGAGCAAAAAGTGTAAGCAAAAGTGCGAGCAAATACGAGAGCAAAAAAAATTTAGAGCAAATATGGGAGCAAAAAGTGGGAGCAAAAAGTGGGGGCAAAAAGTGTAAGCAAAAGTAGGAGCAAACATGTGTGAGCAAATATGGGAGCAGAAGGTGGGAGCAAATGTGAAAGCAAAAGTGGGAGCAAGAAGTGAGAGCAAAAAGAGCGAGCAAAAGTGAGTGAACAAAGTGGGAGCAAAATGTGTGAATAAAAAGTGGGGGCAAATGTGGTGTTTTACTAAAACAATCTCCCCTAACTTCACCTAACCTAACTTCACCTAACCTAACCTTCCAAATCTCAGATCAACTGTGACGTCATAGCCAGTCTCACAGCAAGTATATATTTATAGAACATGTCATGCGACAGGGTTAGGCTTAGTGAGCTGAGGTTAACTTAGGTTAGCTAGCTCTATCTCACTCTTAGCCAATAATTAACCTTAAAAGCACTCTAGAGTTCTTGGAATCTGTTCATGTAATTTTTATTCTTGACAGTACTTTGGAAATTACACCCAGAAAAATATAAATTCCCTCGAATTTTTTTAAACTGTAATTATTATTATTATTTTTATTAGCCAAGTCACTTTACTAAAATTTAATTTATGTGTATTAGTTGATATGATAGTCTCAACAACCAGCCATGCTTGCACCCACTTTTTGCTTTCACTTTTGCTCCCATATTAATGGCAACTCTTATAACTATAAGCAACAGCAAAATGTAAATGGAATAATATTTCTGATAATGTTCAAAACAAAAGTCCTGAGGTCTTGGGTTTGAATTCTCAACTATGGTTGTCAGCCAATGAGTTACACTACAGGAAACTTTTATTTTTGTGTCGTGTTGCATGACAATTTGCCCATCTTGCGGTGTAGTGGCTAGTATACTTGGGTGTTATCCCAGAGGTTTTGGGTTCCAAATCGACTATGGCCAGAATTTAATTTTTGATCTGAGAGTTGGAAGGTTAGGTTAGGTGAAGTTAGGTTAGGTGAAGTTAGGTTAGGTGAATTTAGGTTAGGTGAAGTTAGGTTAGGTGAGATTGTTTTAGTAAAACACCACATTTGCCCCCACTTTTTATTCACACATTTTGCTCCCACTTTGTGCACTCACTTTTGCTCGCTCTTTTTGCTCTCACTTTTTGCTCCCACTTTTGCTTTCACATTTGCTCCCACTTTCTGCTCCCATATTTGCTCACACTTGTTTGCTCCCACTTTTGCTTACACATTTTGCCCCCACTTTTTGCTCCCACTTTTTGCTCCCATATTTGCTCTAACTTTTTTTTTGCTCTCGTATTTGCTCGCACTTTTGCTTACACTTTTTGCTACCACTTTTTTTTCTCTCACTTTTTGCTCCCACTTTTGCTTTCACATTTGCTCCCATACTTTCTCCTTCCTTTTTTTCTCTCATATTTGCTCCCACTTTTGCTTACACTTTTTGCTCTCACTTTTTTCTCTTACTTTTTGCTCCCACTTTTGCTTTCACATATGCTCCCATACTTGCTCCCACTTTTGCTTTCACATTTGCTCTCATACTTGCTCCCAATTTTGCTCCCTTATTTGCTCGCACTTCTTTTTGCTCTCATATTTGCTCCCACTTTTGCATACACTTTTTTGCTCCCACTTTTTTCTCTCATGTTTTTGCTCCCACTTTTGCTTTCACATATGCTCCCATACTTGCTCCCACTTTTGCTTTCACATTTGCTCTCATACTTGCTCCCAATTTTGCTCCCTTATTTGCTCGCACTTCTTTTTGCTCTCATATTTGCTCCCACTTTTGCATACACTTTTTTGCTCCCACTTTTTTCTCTCATGTTTTTGCTCCCACTTTTGCTTTCACATATGCTCCCATACTTGCTCCCACTTTTGCTTTCACATTTGCTCTCATACTTTCTCCCAATTTTGCTCCCTTATTTGCTCGCACTTCTTTTTGCTCTCATATTTGCTCCCACTTTTGCATACACTTTTTTGCTCCCACTTTTTTCTCTCATGTTTTTGCTCCCACTTTTGCTTTCACATATGGTCCCATACTTGCTCCCACTTTTGCTTTCACATTTGCTCCCATACTTGCTCCTACTTTTTTTCTTGCTCCCACTTTTTGCTCTCAATTTTTCTCCCACTTTTTGCTCCCACTTTTTGCTCCCAATTTTTGCTCCCACTATTTTGCTCCCACATTTGCACCCATATATGCTCGCACATTAAACTATTGTTCTTATTACCAAGTTGTCTTTACTAGAGCTTAGTCTATGCTTGACAGTTGATATGAAAGTATGTGTGACAAGCTATGGTAAGTCTCATGCATTCTATGAAGGATATTCATATATTGTGAAACGAACCAATAAAATGGTACTGTTATTTGGCGTTGTTCAAAACAAGGTTCAAAACAATGTCGCAGTGACCTAAAAAGTAAAAATAGTGAGGTTTTAAGTGTCAGTGATCATCAATGTAGTGTACTGCATGAAACACTGCTGCTGTCAACAGAAAATCATGAAAATGTTAAAAAGCAAGTGCTACAAAACAATACTACTATTGAAAATAATTCAATATTCAAAAACCCCTTAATATTATCAAAAGCCACGCAGGCTCTACATAAGGACACTGTAGAGGAAGATTAAGAGGAACAGGAACAGGAAGAGGAACATGAATATTTAACTGTTTTTAGTAATGTTGAGGGTAATGTTGAGGATAATTATAGTGATTATAATAATAGTGATATAGATCATGCTGCTTATGATTATGATAGTGCTAATGGTTCAAAACAAGACAATAACGTTTTCATGCCCATTGTTCACCGTGGAAGAAGAAAGATCTACAACAAGCTTTGGTTTTAAAATTATAACACACTATCGTAAAGGCAATGACTTGTATTAAGTGTGCTTTTTATTGTCATAATCATGTATACTCTGCAATGTTAAATATTCTGACTTCTATAGTAAATAAAACAACATTGTACCATTATTTTCATTTATTTACAAACATAATATACATTTTTTTGGTTTCATGATAATATTTTTTCAGACAATACTTAACACTGAAACATTATTATTCTATACACATATTTTTCTTTCAGTCCATTGTCATGACTTATATCTTCCATTATTATTTGACATTTTTATTAAATAAAACGAACCATGCACCTATTGTTTTTAAAACCTTCATAAATTAAGTGTACAGGTTGTACAGCATTATTGATTTCATCAAAAACACTCTCCGGCATATCATTAAACCATGTAGGCAGAAATGTCTCAAAGTTTTCACATACACAAAGTACACGATCACCATATGCTGTTTTCAATTTCCGAATCTTGGTAATGCGGAATGGAATATGCGTTGGCAATTCGCTGAGCTTCTTTGTCTCTAAGCCACATGCTTGACCCACAGCATTCAAATCATTCATTGTAGTAGTCTATAAACAAAGGAAAAGCATGTCTATTACACTCTAAAACAGCTTTAATAATATTGTACAATTAGGGACTTTGCACTATGCATGGCCCATAAATTTTACTATTTATGCAAGAAATGCCCTAACTGTAGCAGATACTGCTTTTCTGCATATAGCACAAGTGTTGAGTTCTAATGCACACTTGACACAGGCTATCATGTGTCCACAAGGCAAAAATACAACTCCTAGTTCATCTTGATAACAAATTTTACATAATTGTTGGTCACACTTTTGTATCTGTTCGTGAGACAAGTCTTTTTTTTTCAGCCTCATGTATTTGCTCCGCATGTTCTAACTCTAAAGGCACTTTTATGTCTTGTGCTGCAATCACGTTTTCTTTACGAATAGTGTTCACAAATTCCTGACCTTTAAGCAACACCATGTATTTACAGTTAGGTAACCAACGACCGTGTTGCACAAAAGGGTCATCAGTCATTTGCAAATCCTTTAAAGCAAATCCACAATAAAAAACATATTGTTTTATACCCTTCACCAGTATAAAAAAATCCAGCTTCACTTAGCTGTTTGGTAAGGTGTTTTAATATTAATGGCCAAACATTTTTATAAGATTCTAAACGTCTTTCAACAGAGCTGTACTCTGGGTGTGCTAGTGCTTTAGTCTTGCAAACTCCCAATTTTTCAAAAGCACATGCCAATTCAACACTGTCTACGGCATATGGACCACATGTATCGACACTACCGTTGTTGACTGGTAATGTATCATTATTATTGTTATTTATTTGTGATTCAGCAACGTAACTAGCGGCCAATGGTCTTGTGGTTCGGTAAAATGAATACACGGGTATGTTACCCACTTGTTTTCCAAGCATGTAAGGACAACAAGGAGACCATCGCAAATGGTCTCTAAAGGGATCATCCCCTTCTTCCCAGTGTGAAAGTTCAATACGACAAAACACACAGCGCACCACATCTCGCTTCAAGTAAAAAAAACGGCTTTTGCAAGTTCATGTGTCGACAAAAAGCCTACAGGCCAGGATTCAAATGTTAACCAACGGTCATGTTCTGATTTTAAATTTAACCCACATGGTAATCAAACTTGCTCACTTGTTGTATTTGGTACTAACGCCATGTGTTATAATAAAACTGTTTCTTATTGTAAGTTATTAACGTTGCACAGAGTACTTTAAAGCACAATGTATGCTTGTTCACTGTCTGTTCATTACGTTAATGGCGCATGACGACACCTAAAAGCAAACAAAATAACCAATCACTCAATCAATCAATCAATACTTGTAAATAAAACTTTAACGTTAATTGGCATTAATATATCAAAACACCATAAAAATTATAATAAACTGTATGTCGGCACTGACAGTAACCCATGTACTTATTTTCTTTTTATAAAGCTGCATTCATTTACATTCCCCTTTAACCAATACATAAACAAAAAATAATAATGTCATGTCATTTTGTTCAGATTATCATGTTCAAACCTGTGAATATTCGTTGAGTTCATAGGGTACAAAGTTTCTCATTTTGCTACTAGAAAGCGCTATAGAGTTTAAAGAGTTTAGATATCTAACATCTAACCTCCTTGACTTTCATAGTCAAGGAACAACTAAATTCGACATGCAAGCTACCCTCTGTGTGTCAAATAACAAAGCTTGCACCCGATACCCGAGGCCATACGATATTAATATTATTATTAATATTATTATTGTTATTATTATTATTATTATTATTATTATTATTATTATTATTATTATTATTATTATTATTATTATTATTATAGGGATCGACATGTCAGTTAAATTAAAATTTTTGTTTTTTACAAAATCCAATATGGCCTTGTTCTTTCCCGGTAAACAACCAATATGGTCTTGTACAGGTTGCCAATACATAGTCATTAATCAAGAAAGCATTCATCGTCCTAGTCATGTACAGGTAATGAATTTTTTGTCTACGAGTTTTCAGTAGTGGTAAAATGGAATAACATTTTATGTTAGGCTTACCTGAGTTTTAAACAGTTCACTGCCTGGAAACAATGGTTGCACTTTACTGCGTCTCGGGATTTCAGCGACTGCTACGGCGGTAAGGCTTTTCTTTCCAAGTTTCTAAAAATAAATAAAATAAACCGTTATAAATACCTAAATTCATGTTAGTACATGCATTTCATAAAGTAAAATATGAAACAAAAAATGAAACAAGTTATTTTAAAAAAATAATCCCACCTTCACTTGCAGTGGCTTATTGCTATTCCCTTCTAGTGGGCTCAAAAGTAAACTGGTTTCTTGTATCTCAGACATGTAAGGTATATCGGTTTTCTGCAAACAGATAAATTAAAAAATCAATAATTACCTAATCAATAACTACAAATTTAAGGTTCATTAGCATGACATTATTGAAATAATCATTCATAGGTACTTACCAAAAAATAATAGGATTTTTCTTCCACAGCTCTACTGTATACGTCCGTGTGCTAACTGTAATAATAATTACTAGCAAGCGGCCATCCTCAATACATGATCATGTTAACCACATACTTTCATCCTAAAACACACGACTTTACCCAGTTCAATATTTAGTTTATAACTTTTCAGGCCAATGACCTTACCGTTTTGGCTCTTTGCGTACATGCACATGACTTGGTCGAGCAAATGTTATAGGTTTCCAGATTCTAAAACCATTTACTGTGCCAGACAGCAGTCTCGCTTATCACCGTTTACTAGCATGTTAAAGATCCCCTTCAGGGATGTATAGAAATTCCTAGCACACTTAACACATTTTCAAATATTCGCCTCTATCCGTCATAGGAAATGCCACAAAACCAACCGTCATAAGCTGCCCCCGCCATCCCACCAAAATAGCAATCCATTTCTTCCGGGCACGGTCACCGAGATCGCCAACGTCTAAGAATCACTTGGTCTTATCCTACAACCGTCTGTTGTGTCAGGGAGCGATCTCGCTCATCACTGTTAATTAAAACGTTAAAGATCCCCTTCAGGGGTAAAAAATCTTAGCATGCTTGTCACATTTCAAAATATTCGCCTTCATTCATTCGTCATAGGAAAAAAATTCGAAAAGCGACCCCTCGTTTTGCCATTCATCGCCACCGTCGAAATAGCCATTTCCAGTATCCACCATGGCCAATCATAGCCTCGTTGTAACATACGTCAAGCGCTACCGGCTCTCTGTCTACAAACACGCTTTTATTAAAAAAAGAAAATGCATAGCTTTTTTTTGTCCTCGAGACTTGACAATTATTTTGTGGTCGAAGAGGTAGGGACCATTCATTTATGTAAAACAATTTTTTGTCAACGTGTTAGTTTCCAAAATAGTAAAAATTCAAAATTTAAGTGTTCTCAAAAAATCTCAATATATAAAAAGTTTTATTATAAAAAAATAAAGGACATAGGGACCATTCGTTTCAACTATGGCATAACATTCTATCATGTTTGGTTTTCTATCTATCGCCATTTTTTTAAACATAATTTTTCATTTTTTTTTTTTTTCAAAAATATATTGAGTGGTCAATAGGAAAGAGGACGTCAGCTCGAGTCCAACGACATCTCAATTATTAAAATCCGACCATCCGTTCGCCAATGATCACCAATGTTCGCTAGAAATTAGGCTATCATTTTTTTCCCTCCTAGACCTTTGAAACTTGCTGCCACCCTAGAGGGCATGCCCACCTTTCATTAACGTCAAACAAACTTTTTTCCAACATTCACCGTTTTCAAAATAGCACCAATCCAAAAAAAAACTTTCAAAATAAAATAAAATAAAATAAGAACAACACACATTCTTAGCCAAGAGGACGTCACACCGCTTCTAAACTACACATCGTTCTAGCCTTACAAGCTCATTAAATACCACCAAAATGTCAAAAACGCACGTTTACCTCAAATTGCGTTTCCAAATTCCACCCATTGTAAAAAATAAACTCACCATCAAATAGAGCGTAAAAATACCATATAAACGACCCCTCACTCGACCCTAGTCCTCCCCCACCACCAACTTTTTCCAAGATAGCCATACGTATTCAAGCACACGCGCGATTATGGGTAGAAACGGCCTTACCCCACTACTGCACAGTTTTAGTCCTAGAGGCTTGAAATTTTGCATATAGAAGGGGTCAGGGCCATTCATTTATGTGAAAAAAAAAAATTTTGTAAACCCTTTAATTTCCAAAATATAAGAATTTCAAAATTACACTTTTTTCAAAAACACATCAAAAATAAAAAAGTTTTATTATAAAATATAAAGGACATAAAGATCGTTCGTTTAAGCTATTGCACAACGTTCTATCATATTTGGTTTTTTAACTATCGTCTATTTTCAAAAACAAAATTTTTCAATTTTTTTTTGAAAAATATAACGAGTGGCCCATTAAAAAGAGGGCGTCATCCCGAGTCCAACGATATGTCGCATGCCCATGGTTTCGTGAAATATACATAAAAGGTCAGCGTAGCCGAGCGGCTCGTGTCACTATTTAGAAATCTCATCACTCCCCTACTGCAGAGTTTTAGTCCTAGAGGCTTGAAATTTATTTTGCCGGCAGAGGGGGTCAGGGCCATTCATTTATGTCAAACAAATTGTTTTGTAAACTCTTTAATTTCCAAAATATAAGATTTTCAATATTACACTTTTTTCAAAATACATAAAAATTTAAAAAGTTTTATTATAAAATATAAAGGAGATAAAGATCGTTCGTTTAAGCTATTGCACAACGTTCTATCATGTTTGGTTTTTTAACTATCGTCTATTTTCAAAAACATAAATTTTCATTTTTTTTTTGAAAAATATAACGAGTGATCCATAGCAAAGCCCCCATCAGCTCGAGTCCAACGACACCTCATTCGTGAATCTCCGACCACGGGTTCGGGAGTTATCAGCTCGCATTGGGAGTAGTGCTGGGGGGGGGGGGGGCAGAACTCTCACTACTCCCCTGCTTATAGTTCCCTCGAATCGCAGGAGCGTCTTTTTCTTCGTAATTGCACTTTCCGGCCTGGAAATCCATTTTTCTGGAGCATCTATTCATGGAGGTTCCGGTTCTTGCCTCGTGCAAGCAACCCCATCGTCTAATTAATTAATATTAATTGGTTTCGTTGATGGCGTCCCCAAGCCATGCTCCAGGGAATCCCCTGTGGTTCTCCGCTAATGGCTTTTCAACCGCATCACCTCTGTTATTTCGCCTCCTATGCTTTTTAGGCTTCAATTTGCATATCTGATGTCTCCATAATTATCTTCTTGAGATTTTGTTCATCTGGATGTTATTCTCCTGTCTCTCGATTGCTTGGTTTCCGAGTAATCAATTAATTCATTTCGGCTTGCTTTCCTTTCCACACTCCATTCTTTGTGCGAAGGGGGTTTCTTGGTCACCTCTGGCACTCTCCATCCCACATTACGCGTGTAAATAGTTCGACGTTGATGTATCTGGCGACAGTCTACCACGCCCAACTCGCTGGCCGTATATGTCAACTGTCAAGCTGCCTCCAGATCTGAGTTTGTGGCTAAGATACTGTATGTTTTACCACTAACCATACAATCTTTTTGCACAAAATTGCTCATAATTCCTTACAGATAAATGGAATTAAGCTGTGTTATTTCAGTAATCATAATTTACATGTTTCTTTGGTTCCATCTGGTTATTCCCTCTCAGAGACCTCGGGTTAGTTACTCTGTAAAATCATAGGCATGATTTCTCTTCCTCAGAGTACCAGGATCAATGTCAGTCAGAATTACAGAATTACTACCCTCGGGTACAAATTTCCTCAGCAAAGTTGAAAAAAATTCAATAGACAAGTGAATTTCTTTTAAACACATTTGCTGACTGCATGACCTACCATCTCAATGTTTACAATAAGCGGTCGGTCACCCTGTCTGGCACGTCGTCCGCTCCCTCTCGCTCTTGTGTCTCCAGGCTGTCTCGCATGAAGGCATTCTCTTCTCTGAGTCTCCTATTCATAGCTTGGGTCTCCCTCGCTGCTTCGACAAGCTGGTTGTAAAACTCCAGTAGTTTACATTCGCATTGACTTTCCGTCTTTCCTTCCTCGGTGAGCCTGCTGTTTAAAGTGCCTTCACAATGTTGTGGCAGTCCCTCAAGATCCATTGCTTGCGCGCACGTCGCTTCACCATTTACTTGGATGTGTGCGACTTCTTCTTCTTCTTATTCTTCGAACTCTTCTGGTGGATGATACAACTTAAGATTGGCTGTGTTCATCACTACCTCATTTCCTGTTTCCTTGTGTTTCACTCTATATGCATTATTCTGCAGGTCTCTTATGATGATATAGGGTCCCAGGTAATTAACATTAAAATTCTTATATTTCCTGCTCTCTGGATCGGAACTGGCGGGTTTCCTACCAAGTACCATTTCTCCGACGAGTAGTGGTCTATGATACCGTTTTCATCGATTCCTTCGCTGCCGTCTCTCTGCCTGCGCCTTGAGGTATTCGAAGGTTGGCTGGATCGACAATTCGCGTGATGGTTGCGCGTCTACAGGTGTCGGTATGACTCCGTTCCATGGCCTCTCTGGTCTTTGGTCAAGATGTAAGCTCACGGGTACCTGTCATGTGGCTTCATGGACTGTATCGTTGATACAATACTCAATTATGTCTAATACTTCGATCCATCTCCAGTTTTCTTCAGAGCAGTATATCTTCATGTACTTCTAGACCTCTCTCATAATCTCTCTACGGAATTCGACTCTAGGCGCATTATCGTAAACAAAACATATCTAATTCCTAAATTTTGCAATTCCGAGCGAAATTCTACGCTGGTAAAACAGCTTCCGTGGTCGGATAGCAGATTTTCCGGCTTCCCCAAGATTGGAATGACTCGTTCCTTCAATCTCATGAGTAATTGCTTTGTACTCGTTTTCTGAATGGGACACAGTACTACCATCTTCGAAAAAACGTCCATTGCAACAAATATATGCTTATTTCCCCCTACTAGCTCTCGGTAAAGGTCCAAATTTATCCACTGACATGAGCTGACAAGGTTTCTCTGGCAAGAGTGGTATAGGTCTCTGCCTCATTAAATACGAGTTGGGTTTTACTCGTTGGGGCATATCACAAGTCCTGATTGTGTTTCTCACAGTTTCTCTTAATTTAGGCCAAATAAATACTTCTTTGAGTAGAGCAAGAGTTTTATCTACTCCGGGATGTCCAAACGCTCTGTGTACTTCCCACACTAATTTCCTCTGTAATACCGGTGGAATGACAATTCTTAGACGTGTGTGTTCTGCATCACTAAATTTATGTAATATCTGATTATACCACAGATACTCCGCTGACAATGACTCAGTCTCCAAATATATCGGTGTGTCCTTTACTAGCTTTACCTCGAAGTAGTTGATCATCATCCGTATCCAGGGATCTTGATGTTGAATAACGGTGATGTTCCTTGACTCGACCAGGGTCTTCTGATCTCGATCTTCAATTTCAATGGCCAGAGTTTCCTCTTCTTCCATGGCTGCTGGATATCTGCTTAGTAAGTCTTGGATCACCTTTCCCTTTCCAGGGCAATATTCGATCTCCACATTGAATTGTTGGATGTACAGGGACCATCTTGTTAATATCTGACTAGACAGATCAGTCTTTAACAAGAATGTCAGTGCTTTATGGTCTGTCCTCAGTACGACCTGAAATCCATATACAATCTTTCTCCAATACCGAAGGGCAGTCAGTATTGCGAGAAGTTCAATTTCCGTAATTGTATAGTTTTTCTCGTGGGATTTCAATCTCCTGCTTATAAAAGCAATATAAATTTTCTCCTCAGGCCTGTCAACTTTTTCCTGAAAAAGCATCGCACCAATGCCTATCAACGACGCATCCGTCCGAATAATACATTTCTGGGTATAATCAGGGTATCCCAATTTTACATATTCCAAAAGCATCCTCTTCGACTTCACGAAGGCTTCCTCACATTCATCGGTCCAGCGCCACCTACCGCCTTTCTTCAAGATATCTTGCAGTGGTGCTACTGTTGCTGTGTAGTTCGGGCAATGGTTCCAAAAGAATCCAATTACACCTAGGAACTGTCTGACGTTCTTCACCTTCGTTGATTTAGGGAAATTTCTAATAACCTCCAATATACGAGGATTAGGCCTTACACCATGTGCATCAACTATGTGACCTAAAAACGTAACTTCCCTCTGGCAAAAGTTGGATTTCTTCAGATTAACCTTAAAATTAGCTTGCCTAAGGTTATCTAATAATGTATGCAAATCTCTTAAATGTTCCTCTATGGTCTCTGACGTGAGCAGAATGTCATCCACATATCTGATGGTTTTGGCCTCTACCTCCCGGGACAAATTTTGGTCTAATGCCCTTATCAAGGCTGAACCAGCTGTCTTAAGGCCAAAAGGTAGCCTTAAAAACGAGTATGTGTGTTGGTCAAATAGGAATCCAGTCAGTAGACTCGTTTTACTCTCCAACTCGATATGGTGAAACTTACTGTGATGTCAAAGTTAGAAAATATGGTTTTTCCCTTGAATTGCATGAGAATCTCCTTGATGGGTGGTACTTGGTCGAATTCAGGTATGACTGGTATTGAAATTCCTCAGGTCTAGACATATCCTGACACTGCCATCTGGTTTTTGTACAATAACCAGGGGACTAACATATGGCGTGGCTGTCTGGGTAGTAACACCCGCCTCCAGCATTTCTTGAATGGCTTCTTTAACTTTTGGATAATGTTTCTGAGCAACATGATAAGGTTTCTGTTTAAATGGTGTCCAATCATTGACTTGAATCGCATATTGGAAGTTCTTGATTCTGCCAGGTCTCGAATCGAAGACTTCTCTTTGCTCGGATATCAATTGTCTTAATGTTTCTTTATGCTCTGGACCTACTTTAGCTTCTATTAATTTCTCTTCGAGGCACGTCCCAAATTCAGGTTCCAGTTCCTTTTCAAGATCCGTGGCTAGTGTTACCAGTAGTGCTACCTATTACCCGTCTACCCGTGTACTCGCACAACCGTGTTTTTAAGATCCGTGTGCTAAGAATCCGGGTTCTACTATTTACCCGTGTACCCGTGTAATTACGACCGGGTACACGGGTCGCACTGGATATTGTGAAAGAGTGCCGTGTCCGCTAACCTAGCTCGAACATCTGTTCACGGCGATATTGTGCCGTTTATACATGAATTTAGAAATCGTGTTTGCGTGTGCAATGTGTCCGCGCGCGTTTATTCCAAGCAGTGTGAAATTAAATAACTATTTGATTGATTATAAAGGTCAGTTCCGAGGATGAAAGAGGAGTAGATACAAAACTATATGTAACGGAATAATAATTTATTATTTGCACTGTCATTTGACCAGAATATAACTAAACAACAAAACGACATTATCAGGTGTAAGAAACGAATACAAAATAGAACAGTATAAGATGATGATGATGATGATGATGATGATGATAATTGTTGTGATAAGGGGCCTAACATCTAGGTTATCGGCCCCCGTATAATAAGAACATTAATTTCTAGAATTATAACTCATTGACCAATTTAAGAAAAGTATGTTTTGGAACAAGAATACTAGGAGGTTTACATTTTCTGGCAGAAGACAATTCTGTTTGGTAGTGACAATATTTCCAGCAGAGGTAAAGCACCTTTCGGAGCTTGTGGATGTCGCTAGAGCAGCAACCGCAGGATATTTGTGTCCCCTTGCTTTCCACCACTCAAACGGATTCATGTCAAAACGTATGTGTGCCTCTGAAAGGAAATCTTCAAATTGAGATTCAGGGCGGTTCTTTCTCCCACATGGCATTGATACAAGAACTCCAGGGCATTACTGGTGGAGTGTTGATTGGGATTAACCACGACTTCAGTAGGTTCATCGCTCTGAAGCTTATGAAGCACTCTGTCGCGAATACGTCGTCGAGCCTCTGCGGTCTCATCTACAAAATCCTTATAGCTCGGGTCGAGGAAAGATGCAATCTGTCTGGCTGTGACAATACTATCATTTATCTATAGGAGGCCGAACCGATCGTTCAATTCACAGACCAAGGTAGACTGCACGTCCTCTATGAAGCTGTCATCCGACAAATCCTGGGTGATAAGGTGGATTTTAATTATCGTCTGTATTAGTGGCCGGACCATCGATATGGGAGAATTGTCACCGCACAAGAGAGTGGTTACCACTTTCACAGGTTTAAGGAGCTTGATTAAAACCTCCATGTAATGCCACTCCTGTTCAGTTACTTGCAGCTTCTGTGCTGTGACCTTCGGCGTGCATGTCCGGTAACCTAGGACGTTGCTGACGGGGTTCCTGTTTTTCAAAAGGCGCTCGATCTGGCAAAAGTTGAATTCCAGCGGGTGTTGTAGCTCTGTATCAGGGATTGTTCGGGCATTGAAAGTTGTGCTGGCATTTTAGTCAACGCACTGGAGGCAAAGTTAGAGTGCCGAAAATGGCCAACTATCTTGATTGCTTTCAGACACACATTAGCAGCCTTTTCATGAGCAAGAGCCTTGTTTGCATCAAGCTGTACAGAATATGCAGCACAAGTCACATTATCCTTCTCCAGCACATCAAGGGCGTGCACAGAGTTGACGACGTTGTACGCGTTGTCAGTGACGATGGCGGTGAACTTTTCCTGCACATCCCATTCTTCTGCAACCAATTGCAATTGCGATGGCCGATTTTCTGCAGTGTGGGGTCTTCCATTTCATGCGTGGTAAGCGTCATCGCCTTTGGAGCCCACTGGGAGTCGATCGTGTGAGCCATTACCGTCAGGAAAGACTTTTGTGAGCGAGATTTCCAACAATCAGATGTAAGGGAAACGCTTGATGTCGCTGATAGTTCACTCCGCACATTCTCTCTGACACCATCGGCTAGTAGAGCCAGTCTCCGCTTAGGGCATCCTCAGAAATACACAAGTAATTGGGCTCTACAACTGCCATGAACTGCCTAAACACATCACTGGCACAAAATGACAAAGGCAGTTGGTTCACCGCAACCATCCTCTCAAGAGCTTGGTGTATTTCCTCTGAGTGTATGGTATTGCACGGACGGTGTGCGTTACCCTCCAAGCGTCGCCTGCGACGTCTCTTGGTTCGGGATGACCCTACCGGTTCCTGCTCCTCATCATCAACATGGTCACAATCATCAGAGCCTTCCTTTGTGGCCTCCGTTTCATGCCTGTAATAATACCATATCATTTTTAATTTCGGTGCGAAATGAAATCCTTCACAACGAGGAAGGTCCTGTGCATTATAAGCGCAAATCGTGGAAAGTTGCATTGGATATAAACAAGATCACCGCCTTTCCATTTCGCCGGTACGCGCCACCATCGCGAATATTGCACTTGAAAACGATTGAAATTCACGCCTGTCCGGCCATTTCTGTGCGGAGAGCAGGATGACTCGACTGATTCGCTAATATCTGTAAAATTGTCTACAGCACACGCCTCCAGGCACAACCTCACGCCGCCGCGCCACCGCACGCCCATCCTGAGGCTCCCGAAGGCCTCCACCGTTGCGTTACCGATAAGCCCATCTGTCTAATTTTTGGGACCTTCTCTAATTTACGGCACGCGATTTCCCTAATTTTAACAATCCACCATCTATATATTATACGTCATCGGAAGAGTTGTATGAACTTTGCGACCTGTCGCTATTTATTTCAATTCCCTGTTAACGTGTGCGCAAAAAACCGGTGCGCGATGGAACGTCGGAGCGAGCGGCGGCGTGCTGCCATGGTGGCACGCGGTAAGTGGATAAGCGAGTGTGACGGTGGCATGAACCGAAAATAATACAGATCGTAGCGAATCAGTCAAGTAGTCTGCACTAGACTTTAAAGTCTGGGAAAGCGGTCATTTTCAACGTATGTCCAGTTCCATACGGAGAAGGCAGCGCCGCGGCGCCGGCGCGACACCACTTCGCCTTCGGCGCTGACAACATGACCTACTGACCGAAGGCGGTGGGAGTGTCGCGGAAGCGCTTGCGTCTAGTCGTGAAAGTGTGTTGTTCACAGAAGTTGGTCGTATGTAAACAAAACCAACGTAAACAGTACTATTTATTGTCAAATCAGAATGACATATCTGTAGGAGGTCGTGGTAACCACGCTTACCCATATGGCGTTACACAATTTTACCTACCTGCGTTTGCTTGGCGACGTTTGTTGAATTTCCATCTTCCGGTGTATCATTTTCAAATGGCGTAGACCCACCAGCACAGGAATACTCATTGTTTTCGGTAGAAGAACATAGAAAACAATAGGCCTTATCTCCTTTCCTTTCCACCCAACTGCTTATTTTCCCCAATTCTCCTCTACTACGTAGCGCATGCCAGCTGTGGATTGACTACTATGATCGCATTGAACTTCGATAAGGTTAGAATTCTGCCCACTAGGGGCACCCTAACGAATAAGGGATGCGCGTTGCCGGAAAATTTCAATCACTCGGTACGTATTCATAGTATTTCGAAAACATCCTTTTACAAAATACGTAGTGTTGTCGTTTCACTTATTCTTCGTAATAGCAAAAACTTAATATTTTTATGTTTGTTGTGTTCGTTTTCCTGATTCTACACTTGTTTTCAATTAAACGGGGCATTAGTGCAACAGAATGTCAAAAACATTCTTCCAACGTTGAGAAAACGTTTCAAGCACCACACGGACTCATGATAAGACATATATACCCGTGAAACCCATGTACGCGGACCTTCATACACGGGTACACGGGCGGTACTACTCGTGTACCCGTGTACACGGGTATTTACTGCTACACGAATTCTTCAAGCGTACCTACCCGTGTACACGGGTACACGTCAATCCGTGTCTCATCGGTAGCCCTAGTTACCAGCTGTTCTTCAATAGTTCCTGTGGCCAACACTGCTTCTCCGGTCATCTCTTTGTATGTATGCCATACTTGTTCTTCCGGCCTCATTTCATTTTGTTTCAATGATATCTGTAAACCCTCCGCTTCGTCTTCCACACGGAACATAACGATATCCTGGGATAGATCAAAAATATTACAACCTTGTATTCTCTGATAAAATCTGCACCAATGATAATATCATATGGGAGCATGTTTACTAATAGAAACTTCTGGGAAAATATAGAATTTCCTATTCGTAATTCGAAGAAAACTTGGTATTTACATATCATCATCTTGTCGGGTATAATACCTCTTATTTTCACGCTTGATATAGGTATCTTTAAGACGTGTCCCTTGTTTTCAATTTCATCTAACAGTGCTTGAGTGATTAAGCAAACTGTCGAACCCGTGTCCATAGGACTTCTTATTTTCATACCTGCTATTTCCACAATAATAATGGGTAGTTCTCTTCTCACAATGACCGGTGCTTCACCTGTTTCTTCGATCAACAAGTCAGGATTGGTAAACCAGTTGACAATATTCACTGCATTCCATCTTGTGGTTCTGCATACTTGCTGGCCATTTAAGTTTTTTTTTCAATGGCGCCGTTCTTTTCAGAGCGCCTTCTCTCACACTCATGTCGCTGTAGCTCTAGGCTTTCAGCTCCGTCATTATCTTTATAGATATATGGTGACTTTCTATTCCTAATGGCTTCGTCCCATCGAACCTGGGATGGTTTATTTTCATCATCCTGTTCGTCCATGTATCTTAATAATGCATGATACCTCTCTTCTATCTCTTCGTCAAATCCACGGCCTTGTTCTTGGGTTTTCCATTGTCTGTCGTTTCTTTCACGGCCATTAATTCTTCCATTGTTCGGCTGTCGCCCTCTCAAGCTGTGCTGATTCTATGGCCTTCGTACCTGCTTACCCCGGTTCGAATTTTCTCTGTATACTGGCTGTCGTCCTCTCGTTTCATTTTCTTCCTGGTGCCAGTTTGAATTCATGGTTTCAGTACTCGTAGATTTGTTGTGTTTGCTAGGGGCCTTAATTGGTTCGGTCTGAGTGTTTATCATGTGAGCCTGCTCCGTGGTTCGACCCTGTCGCATGTTATGAGAAGTTGTGAGATCTAATTGCCTCAGAACTGCCTCCATATCGATGGCTGTCTTTGCATTCGCCGAAATCAGCAGCCTTTGTACTTCATATGGTAGCTGTTTCGCTATCGCTATGCGTAGGTTCTGTTCAGACGGCGCTTGATCAAGTTCCTGAAATTTACAGAGCTGAGATACGAAAAATTCAGCATATTTGGTCGGATTATTAGTGCTGTACCGTCTCGAGTACAAATCTAACCTCAAGTTCTGTTGTACGCTGGGGTCTCAGTAACGTTTGAGAAATGCCTGGCGAAACTCCTCGATCGTATCAAACGTGAATCGGAAGCTTCTAAACCTGAGAGCACATTCTTCTTCGGTGAGTTTCTCTATCGCCCTCAACCATCGTTCTGGCGGTACTTTAGTATCATTTAGGTATTCAAAAACCTCTTTCAGCCAATAATTGGGTGTCATAGTAGAGTGACTTCCCGAAAATTTTCGCGGTTTTTCTTCATTAGCCCTTATAACCGGGATTATTTGGTTCTGAGCAGCATTTCCATGTGGAGTCGACATAGCTATTGGTATACCTGGCGTAATATACGGACTCTCATTCGGCGGTGCTGTGTTTCTTGGTGTAGGCTGGGTCTCAAACTCCGCCCATCTGTTTCTTTGGATCTCGCCTACGCTACCCTCACTGGATCTGGGGTTTCGCAGAACAGATTCCTCCTGTGCGATCTTTCTTGTCTTCATTTGATTATGTCGTGCTTCCGCTATTTCCAGGCGTGCCAACACTTCTTGTTCGATCTTTATCAATCGACCTTTGGTTTCTTCAGCTACTTTGAAGATTTTCTTCTTATCGTCCCTGAGGCTTTCCTTAATATGGGAAATTTCCCCAGCTAAGTCCTCTTTCAATACGGCAAGCGTATTTTCATTAGCTTAAGTTTTTAGCCCTTCCCGGACTTCCAGTTCTTCTCTCAAGCCCGTTACTTCCTTTTGAATGTAACCCTTGCACATTTGAGATTTCGGTTCTTATTTTCTTAATATCTCCCCGATTCTCTTCCTGTCTTTTATTTATAACTGCCAAGTCGTTTCTAGCTTGATCTAATTCTTTGTTGACCTTGCCGGCTTGCATCTTCATGTTTCCTACCAATTCCTTATTTTCCTCCACGGTAGTCTTTATTTCGCCTATTTCCTGGCATTGCTCTAGGATGTTCTGATCCTGCTTCTGCAATTCCCCATTCACGGTCCTTGCGTAATTTGACAATCTCTTGTCCCATTTATCTTCGCTTTCTTCCAGCCTTTGATCTACTATGCTAGTAAACGTGTTAAACTGTTTCTGTTGACGCTCAGTATCCGCTGTGTTTTGGTTTTGTATATCTTTAAGCTCAGCTGACATACTATCTAATCTATTGTTAATCTCGCGCTGTGACTCCTTGCACGCTTGCAAGTTATTTTCAAGCTTTAACTCGATAGATTCGAATCGCTTATCGTTTGCTACCTGCATCTCTGAAATCACGCTGACAACATTTTCAGTGACTTCTTCCTTTATAGAAACTTTGCTATTTTCTAATTTCTGATTGACTTCAATCTGGTTAGCTTCTAATTTAGCAGATATTTCAGTATGAAATGCCTTAGCATTTTCCTTACATTCTGCGTGGGTAGCGTCAAAATGCTCCATAAGTTCGGTTATACACTTACATCAGTATACCCTCGGTACCCGACATCCTTGTATCAATTCGTATATAAAATACTGGTGGGCTTCTGCTGTATAACATGGCTGCGTTATATCGGAAAAGGATTCCGATGTTACACAAATCGTAATAATTTCCATCCCAGTGCAATATGAACATAATTTAAGAAATTGGTTTAGGGGTTGGTACCCGTTCGTACCCTCTTATCGTCTGACAATACTGTCTGATGCTTGAGTGTTATCAAAAAGACTCACAAGTTCGCTCAAACAAGGTTTGAGGCAAAAAATAATTATTATGGTTTCCCCCATGAAAACCATACTATTCTATGGGGTTTACTGAATCCCATAAGCACCACGTTCTCGGGTGCCAAGATAATTAAATGTCATAGTCCACCCAATGCAAGACATCGGCTGAATTCCCAAAGATTGAAAAAAAAAACCGTTCCGGGGGTGGTTTCAAACGCCGATTGTCTTCACGTTGGGCAAAGCCATGACAATTATAGATGGGAAATTGACATGCTACCTTTTATCCAGCCTTACGTTGCTTGGGCTGTGATAATGTTTATTAGGCTCAGCATGACAATATTAGGGGATTATCAACATTTAACTTTGAACGTGTGTGCTTATATCAGATATGGGATGCGGCCTGTCCCTATTTTAACCTATACGCTTAATAATTATGCTTCTACCATTGATTAGATCGGCCGAATTTAGTAGTACCAGTAGCTCAAATCCTTGTACATAATATCGCCCCATGTACCCATCTGACATTATATGGAGAACATGTGTTCGCAACCCGGCAGCTCACGGTCTTTCAGGGTATGTTACGTCCACCCACTGTACGAACACATGCTCAGGATTTGATGACTACAAGGTGACTACTCTACAGGAAAAAAAACAAATTCCTAAAGTTGCTGAATTGAATTCTAAATCATGGCAAATCAAACAACAACACAACATAATTACATTTACATTACTCCCAAATAATGCAAATCAAAATTTGGAGCAAACAGATGATGGTTCAAAAAGGGTCACAAATCCTAACATGAATCATCTAAGCTCCGCAGCTTAGATCAAAACATGATCTCATCAGGCATGCTGCAACACTCTCTCTTCACTAGTGAGTTCTTGAGTCTGTGCGTGGTGTCTCAATACACCCAAATCTAAACTTTCACTAATAAATTTCACTCTTAAAAAGCATTCATGTCATTGACGAACGTTCATATTTCGTTGCACATCACTTACAACAATAATAACCAAAAAAATTAAATGAAAGCAAAACACTACATAAGCATATACACTTATAGCACTTCCTATCCTTAATTACGCTGTACTTGATTCAATCTCACTGTCCGTTGTGCTTACGGTACATTTATCTCTACTTTATGATCCACCAATGCATTTATCATTATTACGTTTGGTTACTTGTTCGCTGTTTGTGTAACAATCATCCTCCCTTTTCCATACTCCAAACGTGGATTATAGTACCTTCTCTACTCTACATTACCAATGTTTATCAATTATGAGCTACACCATATGTCCTAATGTTGGTCAATAATAAATCGATATATTGTTAAAATTGCGTCAACCCGTATTTCGGGCTACCCGTATGAATAAAGTATCATTTTACAGGGTTTTCATGCCTCAAACTGTGCCAGCAGGTTTAGCAAAGTCACAATGTTATGAAACACTAACTTGGCTAAATCTCGTGCGATTTCTACAACTAAAAGAGGGATTCACATCCTCTGCATGCCTATAATTGATTTCCGCAATCAAAACAACCAATTTCTCAATATTTCAGAATACCAGTTTATACATTTCAATTGCCCAGTACAATCTTTCAAGGGTCGGTCGTTAGCAAGGCCTTCCGCTGCGCGGACAAAAGGTTATGCCTGCTACACCCAAATGAAGATGGCGTCTGGCTCGGCTTTGGCCGTCCAGCCCCTCTCTCTCTACCAGTTGTCTCATTATTCAGTCATACAATAACAACAAAGTCTTAACTGTTACACACTCTCACTTTCACGGACAACCAATCATCATTATGATCGGAATATCTAAATATTTACCTCCTATCAATAGGGTACGTTACTTGACTCATATATGGCTCTCAAAAGTATTCATAGCAAAGGAATGGAATTCTTATAGCTCCGGTGTCTTGGGGAACGAATATGGCTCTTGTTGCGTGCGAGTGTGGTGTCTACTGTTTTCCACTTCCATGATACGAAGTAGTGGTAGGGTATCCTCGGATCCTTCCATTATTAATGGTGTCACACCTCGGCGGGCGGATCATTCCATACATTTCAGCGGAATTAAGGTGACACGGTTAATCCTTATTTACAACTGCAATGACGTTGGTTTGGCAGTACAGATACCTACACCTGTCTCCAACCGCTGTCAACAATATACCTGTACGCTCTAAGGCTGTACGTCAATTATACCTTCGAAGAATAGCGCATATTGTCCTGACATCGTGCTATAGAATTGTTCCTTGCATTTATTTAAGTAAAAGTCTTGGCTTCACTTTACATCGCTCGCATCCTAGCGGCTCAACCGTTATAGCTGTTAGATTATTCAGATCATATGACACTTCAGTTACCTTCCGTATCTAGCTTGTTCATGACTTTACATCGTCTCTCATTATACTGGCATTAATTACTGGTATTAATTACTGGCTTTACTTTACAACGCATAACTTGCAATTTCTCGGAATTGACACAATTTAACGTTTCATGCATTAACATGCCGAATATTCATACTTCTTTCGACTTTGACTAATTTATTAAGTTATTTATTAACTTTATCATTAAATTTAACGTGATCTTACGCATTTCTGTCGTAAGCAAAATCATTCTTAAGTTGCAAACTATTTAATGCAAATACGAGGAATGAAACACTCATATAAATCTTTACCTCAAGTTCCCTATGGTACTTTATTTACTAACACGGACATATGGTGAGCTAACTTATAAATTATAAAATTGAGAGGTACTCACATCTTTCTTTCACTCGGTGGTCTCACCCAATAATACAGCATGTGCCCCACCATTGTGCATTGAACAACGCTTCATGGTGATCAAAATATACACTTCTTGTTGTTTTACAACACTTGATTTCACTCTGATTTGCATGTAACACTTTCATTAATTTTTACAACACTTTGTAATAAACACTTTATATTAAAACACTTGAACACATTAATTTTATATTACACTTGCTTTATACACTGGTTCCTCCCTGGGCTTCGAATATGCACGATTTCAGAGTTGCAGGCGGCGCGTTCCCTGACATATCCTGAATTCCAGTGACAGTCTCTATCATCTGCGCGTACCTCTCCTATCTCAAACCTCTTCTATCGGCTCCCAGTAGTACTCCTACTTCAACTATGAGTGTTTCCTCTATTGTGCGTATGATTCTTCCTCCAGATCGCCTAGCATTCAATCTAGTGTCTGTCCATGATAATCACAATGCTTGTGATATTCTCCTCCATCCCATGAATAATCGTGTCTGTTTATGTGGTACTATCACGATAATATCTAGATCATGACTTCGCCTAGTGAATAAGTTCATTGTCTATCACGAGACTTCACAAATGTTCTTACTGAATTACACGTTACACTTGTGTACATTAAATGTTTACTTAACATGCGCGTCACTTACTTTGCGGCTTCAGATTAATATAAGCTTTACTCAGCTTCACCTTGTCTTCCATTGTCTTAGCGTTAGTTGGTTTGTTTAAGACTAGCGTACTTTAAGGCGCGAACTTCGCTTCGGTAGAATAGCATCCTCCCCGCGTGACTTTCCTTCGAAGACTGCTAGAAGACTGCCAAATGACTGCACGTCACCCGCGTGGCGTTATGTGTACGACTGCAAGTAGACTGACTCCCTCAAGCTTCCCTGCTCTATATAAAGGATTTGGCCAGAAACATAGTTCCCTCAAATCTTAGGAGCGTCTTTTTCTTCGTAATTGCACTTTCCGGCCTGGAAATGCATTTTTCTGGAGCATCTTTTCATGGAGGTTCCGGTTCTTGCCTCGTGCAAGCAATCCGATCGTCCAATTAATTAATATTAATTAGTTTCGTTGATGGCGTCCCCAAGCCATTGCTCCAGGGAATCCCCTGTGGTTCTCCGCTAATGGCTTTTCAACCGCATCACCTCTGTTCTTTCGCCTCCTATGCTTTTTAGGCTTCAATTTGCATATCTGATGTCTCCATAATTATCTTCTTTATATTTTATTCATCTGGATGTTATTCTCCTGTCTCTCAATTGCTTGGTTTCCGAGTAATCAATTAATTCATCTCGGCTTGCTTCCCTTTCAACACTCCATTCTTTGTGCGGCGGGGGTTTCTTGGTCACTTCTGGCACTCACCATCCCACATGACGCGTGTAAATAGTTCGACGTTGATGTATCTGGCGACAGTCTACCACGTCCAACTCGCTGGCCGTATATGTCAACTGTCAAGCTGCCTCTAGATCTGAGTTTGTGGCTAAGATTCTGTATGTTTTACCACTAACCACACAATGTTTTTGCACAAAATTGCTCATAATTCCTTACAGATAAATGGAATTAAGCTGTGATTACTTCAGTAATCATCATTTACATGTCTCTCGGGTTCCATCTGGTTATTCCCTCTCAGAGACCTCGGGTTGGATACTCTGTAAAATCATAGGCATGATTTCTCCTCCTCAGAGTACCAGGTTCAATGTTAGTCAGCATTACTACCCTCGGGTACAGTACACTCAAAGGAAAGTTTCTGGCTTAGTAAATCCATTTCACAATAAGTAATGCACGAGTAGATTCAACAAATGAGTGATGGCGCACGAATCGTTTCAACAATGTCCTGTTTGCGTTCATATGCCATTCATCCGATTCCGATGAAATGTAGGTGAGTTGTTGTGCACACTGCCGCAAAGGTTTCTGAATTAGAAAAAATCATTTGATAGTAGGTAGCATTCGAGTAGTTTCGACAAATATGTGTAAGCCAGGGTGAGTCCCGTATGCGTTCAAATAAAATTCTGCCAATTGTAATGCAAATTTGGTGAGTTGTTGTGCACTCTCCCACCATTTTTTCTGAATAAGTAAATCCATTTTACATTAGATGGCGCACGAGTAGTTTCAACAAATGCTCACATGGTCAGCTGTATGTGGTGTGCTCACACTTCGGAAAGCCTTCGGATTTATTCATATATGCACTAGACAGAATAACAAGGAATATTGTTTATCGAAAGGCACATCAGTAAACGAAATTACAATTCAAACACTTCTTTTATTCTTTCTTTCTTTCTTTCTTTCTTTCTCGGGCTGGCTGCGTGGCTCAGCGGCAACGTTCTCGCCTGCTGTGACTAAGGTTGCAGGATCGAATCCTGGCGCAGCCAGTTGGCATTTGGGGGTGCGAAAATGTGAGGGAGCCGTGTCAGTAGATTCCCTGGCACGTTAAAGATCCCTTTCGGGCCAAAATTCCGTCAACGCGGCGTCTCTATAAGCCACAGTTTTTAAAAGGGGCGTAAAACCAATAATATTATTATTATCTTCCTTTCTGCCTTTGATTGTCATTGCAGCGCATGCCGGGTATAGCTATGCACGCCCGCATAGGTTTCTGAATTAGTAAATTGATTTTGTTGAGTCGCTTCAAGAAACGAGTTTATTTCATACATTTTTGCGTCAGCGCATGTGTTTTCTTTGTATGAGTGCGAAAGCTTGACAGATTCGAATTGATTCATTCACAGCGACATTTAAATTCGTGTGTGACATAATTTGCTCTATTCGTTACTTAATAATTGTCCATATATGCCTCTAACCGGGGCAGATGACCTCGCTGTATTGATTTGGGAGTATCTCAATATTTCAGGCATTAAGTATTTTACCAGTTACATCTACATAATTTAACCAACATGTGCATTTCTAAATATAGATATTTGTTGTCACAACTGCTTGAGTCCAAGCTCTAACTTGCGTAGTCAAGGGAAAGGGCAGACGACAAATGAAGGGCCTGTCACCAGCCCGCCGAGTTATCTGGTAATCCTGTCTATTCCAATACTGCTAACATAGGGCCGTTGCCTAAACCACTGTGGCGTTGCGAATGAGTGAGATAGTCACCGACCACTGTACAGGGTGCCAGGGAATGTTCTCCGCAGCGCCTACGTGTTGCTGCAAGACGTAGCATCAGAAGTTTAGGTGGCAGCATGGTGTCCTGGACAGGATAGCAGTACATTGCAGGCCACACTTGGGGGCTGTGGGCTGTCGAAATCGTCAGTGTGTATGCAGAAAGCGAGCGTTCAGATATATTATTGGAAGAGTGCAACAGTATACAGTATACAGGCGGTAATGTTTACTACTGAAGAGAGAGCTTCTTCGGTGGAATGTGTTTTTCGCGAAGGCAATCGGCTTACAGAAAATGTAAAACAAACATTTCAGGCGCGATTTCCTAATTCAAAGTGTCCAAACCGGAATACCGTTCTGGATGTGATAAGTAAATTTCGTGTGACCGGCTCAGTTCACGATGTACCGGGAACAGGCAGGCCTACGCTTTTAACAGAGGAAAAACTTGATGAAATCACCGATATAATGCTGCGTAGTCCAAGAAAATCAACACGCAAATTAGCTCAAGAAACAGGAATCTCTAAGTGAACAGCACATAAAGCTGCAAGAGACAAGCTTCAGTTGTTCCCTTAATAAGTTATCAGCTGATACAAGCGGCAGCCGTGCTGCCAACGAAACTGCTGATGCTACCTCTCGTAGCAGCTTGTAGGCGCTGCGGAGAACTTTCCCTGGCGCCCTGTATTTGGTTTGTTACTACGCAAAGACCGGGAACCCCACACGTCCGTCATCATAGGCTATATCGTCATCCATGCGATCCATATTCCTTTCAGATTCGCGGAGCTGGAACCCGAGCAGTACGCCCACAGCTCATTCTCTAGATGCAACGAGTATCGGTCTAAGCCAGCAAATAAGGGTGAGACTAGGAAGATATCGAAGGTAGAAATCTGAATTACCTAGCCTATATCAGTTTTAAAATTTTACCATGTTCGTTCAGTAATCGTTTCCTTTTCCATTAGCCTTTTATTATCATTAAGTGCAAATGACCTAAATGTTACGCCACAGTTGTTAAAAGGAAAGTAAAACCAATAACATTATTATTATCCTCCTTTCGTTTTATCTGTATTTGATTGGCATTGCAACGCATGCCGGGTATAGCTAGTATATTATAAAAATAGCTGTTCACGGAGCTATTTGTTGTTTATTTCTACGTCTGTTTACAATTAATTTAAATGGTATTCTGCCCGAAGGCAGGTCCGAGCCTCCGAAATGGCTACCCCCAGCCGGAGTTTACTTGCGGTAGGGTGGCCAGGGCCTTTCCGCTCCTCCTTATGTTGGCCAACAGCGCGCAGTGCCTAGAACCGGCATACCATCCAAGTGCCGACTGCGCCCAATGTTGCTTAACTGCGGAGTTCTCATGGGATCCGGTGTTTCAACACGGCTAGGCCGTTGACCCCTTTTTTTTACAATATGGTGTTATTAGAATTAGCATTGTTGTATATAAGTATGTTACGTATTGACGTTTTGAAGCAACAAATTGTCAACTCATGTTCACCTGTGAGTCGTCGAAGGTATCATTCTCAATCTCGTCACTCGGGTCTGTAGTAGTGTTGATGTTAACATCATCCATTACGATTTCTAGCAGTTTGGATGTCAAATTCTTGTACCTTGGTAATTAATGTGCACGGCAACGGCGTGGGGGTGTTTGAACATAAGGTCGCACTCACATACGTGTAGACTATGAAGCTTCATTTCCTTACGACTGGCATTACTTAATATGTACCGTATATAGTTAGTTCGGTTATAACACGAGGCCTTAGTAACTGGGTTTCTAGAAAAACTGCAGTTCTAAAATATTGAACAGAACCAGCTGTAGAAGTTATTTTGACGTAAATGGAAGCCGGAAAACTCAGGTTCCCGAAAGAGAGGTTTGACGCGTTTTAAATTCATAATCTTTAGGGTCATTTTTTAAGAGTGATAGTCAAAACTGAGACCACTCTAGTCTCCAAACTGAATACCATGAACCTCGGGTGAGCTAGCTTTACACAAGAACGGTTAATATTCAAGGTTTTAGGTGATGATGTTGATGAGTGTTGTTTTAAGGACCCGAACATCAAAGTTAATTTGCCCGTTGCTCTGTAGATGAAATGGACGGCATTCAATGACGTTTCTCACCTGAAGCACCCTTGCACGCGAGTAGAAACCCCCCTTATATTCAAAGCAATGCTATCTCATTCCCTCCCCTGTTGGCATGTGGAGAGTAAAAGTGACAGTGCTCTCAACGTAATGGTCCCGTATCTCACACAGTTCGGTTTGACTACCTCTCGTGAACATTAAATACTGTCCTCAAATGTTGGTTGTTAACCTTAGGCTGTTACCACTGAGGTCTGGGTTCGATTCCTAGTCCTGTCAATAAAGTAATTTTTTGTCTGAAGGCTGGAACGGTATATACAGTGCCTTGTGAGGCCAAATGGAAGAATCGCGGGTTCGATTTACATCTTAGCCATCCAAGAAGTAGTTTTCAACTTCTATATTTACCTACTGGTCGGCACTATAGATCATGTAAGTCCTTGGCCTCCTTGATCACCTGTTTTCTTTCATCTCGGTTCTCAGCTATCCTTCTCCAGCATTTAATACCCAGGTTTCTCAGATAATCTTCAACATCGTCGAAGCATCTTTTCCTGGGTCTTTCTCTTCTCGTTCTCCCATCAGGTTTTCATATACCTATTTGACAGTGCTGATTTTCTGGCATTCTCTGTACTTGAACAGCCCACCTGATTCTGTCCTGCTTAATTTTCATTACAATATCTGGCTGACCAAAAGATCCCTTTAACGACACACTTGTCCTATTCATCCATCCTTCCTGATCAGTTACTGCTCCAAATAGCTTTCAAAATATCTATCTTTTCCCACAGTAGCAGCCAATGTTCTTCTCTGGTGGTCATCGCCCAGCATTCTGAGCCGTTCGTAACTACAGTAAAGGTCTTAGTACTAACGTTCCTCGATTTAAACATATCATGCAAGGTAGAAAAGCATCTGTTTCCGCTTGCTACTCTTTCCTGGATTTCCACTGATGTTTTATTGTCTGCTCTTGTTATTGATCCTAAATATATGAACGCTTCAACTCCTTGAAATTCTCTCCATTTAATTTTTCTACCTTTTTACCAGTATGGTTCCTAACTTAAGGCAAACCACAGCGTTTTCAATGAGCATTATTAATGAGGTGAAGATAATTTTGAAAGGATTTAATTATAAGGAGGGTGAAATGTAATGAATTATTGTATATGAACAGGTATATTGAGTATAGTTGAAATGGGCAGTTATCTGTAAAGGAGTTTTGAGTCAGCGTATGCAGTAGCAAGGATTGTCAGTCAGTAAATTTACCTGGGAGAGACAACGTTTAGTAATAATTCAAATACGGCAGATTCATGATAAATTGTCATTCATGCTTGTTGATGATGAGTCATGAGTCCAAGGAAGGTGACAAGAGGGTCACAATTCTTTGGATTCTCAAAGGCGGAGGACCAATGAGATATGTTGTGAGAATTGAGAGTAGAATGATACAGCAGATCTGATTGGGTTAGACCACGCCTGAATATAGCTCACTCTAGTCAAGGATGGGCTAGCTAGGACAGCTCGGGACTTGCCTGAACTAGCATATGAAAGATGGATTCAGCACTTGAAGGTGGATAGGCGCATCTTAAAAAGTCTCCAGAAGATGTAATTTAGGGACTTGAACGTTCGACAGCAAGACTGCCCAAGCCAGATAGACTTCTACGAAATGTCAGATTAGGGCAAATTAGCTAGGAAAGAATGACGAATGCAAGTGCGACTGACGAGCCTCCTAAGACAATGACGATGTCCAAGCTCATAAATGAATCAATGACAACAGCAACAACGAAAGACGAGCAGCTGTGACACTGCGTCATCACATTCCCCATTGTCGGCATTTATAAATTATCTACATCCTATCCGCGGGCAGTGGAGGCCCCGGGTTCCGTTTTCGGCTCCGTCCGAGATTTTCGAAACTGACGTGAGGGCTGTAACGGGGTGCACTCAGCCTCGTGAGGACAATTGAGTAGCTGTCTGACAGTGAGGAAGCACCCCGGTCACGGAAACCAAGATTAACGGCCGAGGGGACCCGATGCACTGACCACGCGTCACCCCAATATCTGCAGGCCAAATGGCTGTGCAGCGGTTGCTTGGTAGGCCTAGGCCCTTCGTGGGCTGTAGTGCCAAGAGTTATTTTATCCGCGGGCAGTTTGCACCTGTCTAATTGTACGGATAACGTATCCTGTACCTACATCCTTGCCCGCACAGGTCACTAGTTATGGGCACCCCTGAATTACCTGGGTATTTTAAACAATAGTTTGTGATAATTTTAAAATAACGCTACATTACGTACGTGGTCAGATAATATCTTGAATGTTATTTCTTGGTATGACGGTACCACATTACTCCGAATTCCAAGCTTATGTGGAAATGATAAATGAGCCAGCAGATAACAAACTTGGAAATTAACTTTGCAGTCTCAGAAGGATGCGGCTGGATAACAGCATAGGAATTGAAACAGCGATATCGCTTCAGTAGAGATTATCTCATTATTTCACTATCAAATAAAAGTAAGTATATAATTCAGACAACAATATACGTTTTCTAAAAATGTTGAATCTAAGAACAGAGGAGTGTGCCTTTTCCCGACCGTCCGGTACTTCCTTATGATACATTCATAACTTTAAGTAGAAATAAAAAATAATTTTGCGAACTTGTTAATACACTTTGGACAATAATAAACGAAAATGTTAGTATAATAGGACATCGCATTTTCGCTTTATAACCAATGAATAAGGTAAAAAAGAATTGGGCACCTTTCTCGTTTCAACCAACAAATTGAAGCAGCGATATCGCTTCAGCAGTCAACTTACGAAAAAAATAATATTGAATGCTTTTCCTTAACGCAAAAATAATGGAGGTAATTCTATTTGAGAATGAACTGATCGTTAATTTTCTATTAAATTCTAAATTCGTGTATACATAGTTTTGAACCCGATCGTAGATGTTCTTGATTTCTTGAGCACTACAGAACAGCATTGGGCAGGTGCTCATTTTTTATGCCCACAAAGTTCCGAAACATTTCACTGTATAACGGGTTGAATTTCTCTCAGACGGGGCAAAACGGGACGAACGTGATTACTTCAACAAAATGTATAACTCTTATATACCTGCTGGGCGCAGCTGACATCTGAAATAAGGTCTCAGATTGACAATACAAACAACAGCCGCCAAATGGAGGAGAATCATATGCAGGGTGGGACTGCCAAAAATAAGCATCACTTATTGTCATATAATTAATGGCTATGTATTGCGTCACGTTATTTATAGCACTGGTTTGGAACCTCAAACATAATTGAGGCATTGACATGGAAAGGCATGTAAGTAATAAAAGATAGAAAATTATTTTTTTCACGTATACGACTTTAAGTCAAACGTTAATGCGCTTATTGTCAGCGATCACATGAGCTAAGTAGTCTAATTCTGTTCCTAATCAACCTCATAATGGGTGTTAGTGTATGGCAAGCATGGCTTAGTAGCCATATCACTGTCCCCTAACCACAGCTCTATGATTAGCTCAAGTGCTGACGTGTGCGGCTGCATTCTGACAGGTGATCTGGAAGCAATTACCGAGAGCGCCTCTCGTGACACTTTTATCATCACGGTTACATATTGGAGATAAACAGCTCACCAATTGGGTTTCGACACAGAGGATTCATTCATTCATTCATTCTTTCTTTCTTTCTTTCTTTCTTTCTTTCTTTCTTTCATTCTTTCTTTCTTGCTTTCTTTCTTCCATGTACGAGTGCTATTTGCAAACTCCTCCGCCTTGCCTACCTTAGAGAGAGAAAGGATAAATACAGAAAAACCTGGGAAGTGGAAGGCAACACTGGGGAACTAGGGGAATGACATCTAGGAAAATATATTCAATCCAATCTTGAACTCAAGATTATTATTGAAAACATTAAGTTATTAGCTAAAAGCTAAGCTAAGCTAAGCTGGGTCCGTGGTTCAAATCCCGGTCACTCCATGTGAGATCTGTGCTGGACAAAACGGAGGCAGGCAGGTTTTTCTCCGGGTACTCCGGTTTTCCCTGTCATAATTTAATTCCAGCAACACTCTCCTCTATCATTTCATTTCATCTGTCATTCATTTAATCATTGCCCCAGAGGAGTGCGTCAGGCCTCGGCAGCCGGCACAGTTCATATCCTCGCCGCTAGATGGGGGCGTCATTCATTCCATTCCTGACCCGGTCGGAGACTGGAAACAGGCTGTGGATTTTCATATTTCAAGTTATTAGCTAAAAGACATAACGATCTCGAGTACATTAGAACCGGGTGCTAATGTACCCGATTTCCGAATGGGGTTGCGATGACCCGGCTAAAAACACCACAAAATCATCCAAAAAGGAGCACAAGAGAATAAAGGAAATATTACTGTGTGAATCATAGTTTGGCATTAAATATACACATGCATATATACATACATACATACATACATACATACATACAGTACACACCTACATTTTCACTTGAGACGGTTTTACATTTCAGCGTCCAGTCTAGTCTGCCAGCCTCTGTTGGCGAACACGTCTCCTCCATGATCCCCTATTAGCAGTTAACACTACGGCCTCCTCTGATTCTACACCTCACACTTTGAAATCGTTCAACACTGAATCTAACCACCGCCTACTCTCTTCTCTCTCTGCTTCTCTTGCTCTCTACAGCCGAACTCATTAATATCTCTTCTCCCGTTCTCTTCACATGACCCCACCATCAAAGTCGACTCGTACGAACAGCTTCATCTAGCGTTTTCATTTCTACCTTAGACTTTTTTCTCTTCATTACGCATACTTTCCTGCCATTGTGCCCATCGATTTGTGCTACCCTAATATCTGCTACCTCTAGCCTGTGTATCAAATATCCTGCATCTACCCAGCTCTCACTTCCATACAGCAAAGTCGGTCTAACTACTGAGCGATGTAGGGAGAGTTTTGTCGCTACACTAACTTCTTTCTTGCAGAATACTATAGGTCACAACTGAGAACTCCCTGCTCTGGCATTTCTACACCTCGACTCTATTTCCTTCCCCATACTACCATCCAGAGAGAATACACAGCCCAAGTACTTAAAATGTTCCACCTGCTCCAATTTAGCTCCTCGTACTTGGCATTCAATTTTCTTGCGTTTCTTGTTTACCGACATAACCTTCGTCTTTGAAATGCTGAACTTCATACCATAGGCTTACTCCCTATATTTCAGTTCAAGTTCTAACATGTTTGGATGCAGGCTTTCGAAGATGTCCGTCATTACAACCAGGTCATCACAATAGGCCTGACTGCTTACCTGGTTTCCACCTAATTGAATTCCACCCAGTCAGTTTATGCCAGTTTATGTAAAATAGATAGTGGTGGTGAGAGTTTACGGCCATACCTCACCCCTGTAACAACCTTGAACCGAGAACTTATCCTACCATCAACGTTCACTGCAGTCTGAATATTTATTGATGTTCACTTATACCTAAGCAATCTCCTTGTTTCAATTGGAGTGAACTAAACCTTAGAATAGCCGCAGTATTATTACTTGCACTGTACTTTTTTTTCTTTAATAAATTTTACCCTCCAGGGTGGTGGCTCCCACGTACTCAGCGAGGGAACTCACCCCTAACGCCTTTTTCAGTCAGTGTCCTAGAGCTGGGAACATCTGGTCGGAGTGGATATAACTGGCGAGGTGTGATCAACATCTCGCCCAGGCGGCCTCACCTGAAAAGTGAACAGGGGCTTCATGAGGGAAGGGATTGGAAGGTTAGGATGGATAGGCAAGGAAGATGGAAGGAGGCGGCCGTGGCCTTACAGTAGGTACTGAACCTGGATTTGAATTATTTCTGGTGAATTTTATGATACTTTGGAGCCCATGCTAGGGGAAATGCATGTTAATTGAGATACTGCAAATTGGCAAAGGACCGGTCTTTTTACGACGAGTTGGAAGTCAGACACGTGACTCTGTGAGGGATTCTGGGAGTTCTGTCAAGGTCAATTCACCTGGAAACAAGAAGTTAGCCGCGAATTTGAGAGCTGGATCGATATAAATTATTCTATTGGTTATTGTCACCTGACCAATGAGAAGAGGTTTTATGGAAGGATTGATCATCCCGGCTAATTAATATAATTAGAATATTATAATTACAGCTTATGTATGACATTATCTGATATGAGAAGATGCAGAGTTTGATGTAGGTAGCCACGTAATTTTACCGCGGATTTCTGAATGACGGCAATTATAGCTGTGGAGAGGGATTATAGCCTCGAGAGAGAGAGTGTCTTATTCTACTGAAAGTTTATCGGGGACGGATGTGTAGCTGGAGGTGGATTCCCAGCCAACCCGAAAGCGAAGTGCGCTGATAGCTGACCCTCGAACGCATAGCAATCGCGGGCACAAATTAGGTACTGCCGGGCTCAGTATTCAGGCAAGCGAAGTAACACATTTTAGTATCAATAAGAGTTCGCGTCTTATGAACTACTAGCAGTAGTTCCCGGCTTCGCTCGGTGGATTTATTTCATGTATGTATGATAAGGAATACCACTACAGAACTGGCACATGATACTTAAACTTAGAGAAACAAATGTTTTAAAAATATAATTTTTTGGTGGTGGTGGTGGTGGTGGTGGTGGTGGTTGTAGTGGGAGTGATAAGTAGTACAGTATAATGGACGTAACAATCAGTTCATTTTCCCGTAATGATAATAATGAATAAAGAAACGGCTATTTTGTAACTACAGCACTGACACGTGTAATTTACAAACAATTTTTTTTAAATGATTAGAAAGAGGAGTAAGTGAAATAAAAGACACTCCCTAGGACCTATATCTCATAGGCTTTTAGAAATGTAGAGACCAATATTGTCGTCTTTAGTAGCATAGCGCCGTAGGGAACTATTCAAAACACTTTGGAAAACTTCGGCTGTCTCAAGCTACTGAGGAAGCAATAGTATCATTTATCGCCACATAGCGCTCAACGATAAGGTTCAGAATAAATGAAGGGAAATTTCAAAGCACCAACGCTTATTGCAGCTGATAACCTCAGTGTACTGCACCAACACCATTGCACTTATGCAGAGGCATAATATTTTCATGATGATAACTGTTTTAAGGGGCCTAAGAGATCCTTTGGCACTAATTACTCCCCGTGACTGCAATTTATAAACAGCGCAAGATGTTACTATTTTCGCAATTCTGCCCAGAACACTGGTAGGGGTGACGTGATGCAGCCCGAAATGCCCGTCAACAATATACTTATCAAAATACTCTTACAGTTACACTACTACGGACATGAATGGTCCTAGGGCCTTAATACTTGGTTTTCAAGTTTATTTTGTCCGTTATTCTAAATGTAGAGAATGGAGAGCGTTGTCGAAAATACCAAGTGGACAGTGTTACCAGCAGGGTTTCAAAGTGTATGTACATTTTGGTGCAATTGGGAGAAACGATGTAGATTTGTGATAAAGGGCATAAATGCAGGGAATGGAGTGGTTTGTCCAACATTTCAAGTGGACTGTGTCACCCGCAGGGTTCCAAAGGGTAAGTATACAAAATGTGGTTCAGATCGGCGAAACGGTGTAGATTTGTGCCAAAGGACTTAAATGAAGAGAATGGAGTGGTCAGTCCAAAATTTCAAGCAGACAGTGTTACTCGTCGGGTTCCAAAGGGTAAGTATGTAAAATTTGGTTCAGATCGGTGAAACGGTGTATATTTGTGCCAAAGGGCCTAAATACAGGGAATGGAGTGGTCTGTCCAAAATTTCATTTAGTCAGTGTTACTCGCAGGGATCCAAAGGGTAAGCATACTAATTTTGGTTCAGATCGGTGAAACTGTGTAGATTTGTACCAAAGGGCCTAAAGGCAGGAATGGAGTGGTCTGTCCAAAATTTCAAGCAGACAGTGTTACGCTCAGGGGTCCAAAGGGTAAGTATACAAATTTTGGTTCAGATTGGTGAAAAGGTGTAGATTTGTGCCAAAGGGCCTAAATGCAGGGAATGGAGTGGTCTGTCATAATTTTCATGTAGGCAGTGTTACTCGTAGGGTTCCAAAGGGCTAGTATACACATTTTGGTTCTGATCGGTGAAACGGTGTAGATTTGTGCCAAAGGGTCTAAATGCAGGGAATGGAGTGGTCTGTCCGAAATTGCATGCAGACTGTGTTACTCGCAGGGCTTCAAAGGGTAAGTAACTTATACAAATTTTGGTTCAGATCGGTGAAACGGTGTAGATTTGTGCCAACGGGCGTAAATGCAGGAAATGGAGTGGTCTGTTCGAAATTTTATGTAAACAGTGTTACTCGCAGGGTTCCAAAGAGCAAGTATACAAATTTTGGTTCTGATCGGTGAAAAGGTGTAGATTTGTGCCCATGGGCCTAAATGCAGGGACTGGATTGGTCTGTCATAAATTTCTCGTAGACAGTGTTATTCACAGGGTTCCAAAGGGTAAGTATACAAATTTTGGTTCAGATCGGTGAAACGGTGTGCGTATCACTAACCTTAACGCCAGCGCATACGGATAAGGCAGTTCGGGAGCGCTTGTTCTACCTACCTACTGAACAAAAATCAATCTTTAAGGTTACTTGAGGGGTGTAGCCTAATACTACATAGCCTAAACTATTCCTCTTGAATCTGGCTATCATATAAAACAATTTCTTTTTCGCATCGGGCTGGTAGTTCCAGAGATTAGCGCGTTTAAGCACACAAACACACAGACAAACTCTTCAGCTTTATTATATTAGTATAGATTCTACAAGTATAATTGTGATGAAATAAGAACTGCATGTAATATTGAGAGAAAATTAACATATTCTTCGCACATTTTGGAAGCTGAAAGTAATTTTTATACGAGTGCAGAATATTTATTCGAATAGACGTGTGACATTAATATCGTATTCTACAAAGAAGCGAATGGAAAGTTCTTAGCAGCGAATGAACACTTTGAACTTGAGGTGAGGTCTGTGATTCTACACAAAAGCAACGTGAGTTGACGAACATTAAGGTGATCTTCATGAACAGTGAATTCTATTCTCATTCGAATTTCACAATTAATGCTAATATAATATCAGTGGAAATGTTGAATTACCTAACTATGGAAGGAGTCGTTATGGAGTAAGTAACCATGCGACAGGAATACATCTAGCAGGGACTTTGGTGGACGACAGAGAGCGACTATGAAGATAGTTTCGACTTTGAAATCATGTACATCCACAAATAACCATGTGCATCTACGAAATAACTACGAGCAATTACGATGTTTCACTAAACAACTATGTGAACATTTCGACCTACAATTTCATAGCGTTATACAGAAATCGTAATTATCTGCCATTATGGATAACCGACAACAATATTGCTCAGTAATGATTTTGAACTTCAAACGCAGGCGTCGTAAAGAAGATTATCGTCTCTTGAAGAATGAAGCAGACAGGGTTTCCCGTCTAAAGCCTGAAGCTTGGTAGCTGTCGGGGCAATTCAGGAAAGCAGAGCCGTTCGTATCCCGGAGGAGCAGGAGGAGTCAGGGAGGAATGCTGTTTGCATCCCATGATTGCAGTTCGCTCGAGAGAAGCAGACCAATGTTCATGACTATCATCAAGAATCTGGTTCATCAGAGTATTCCATATACCTTATTGAACTTCTTGAGTCGACACAAGGAAAACCTGCAAGATTTATTAATGGAGATTTTGAGTAGTTGACAGATTTTGAGAACCTATTTCTCCATGTTTTGTGTGATTGTATTTTCACTTTGAAATCCATCGATATTTATTCTTCGAATTTGTGTTGGAGGATTGCTTCCTTCTTTTCAACATAAATTGCGATTCTACATTTTCTGCTTTGGTATATTTTAAATATTTATGGAACTTCGTTTTCCAATATTTAAGGATTCTCCTTAAATATTATTTCCATCGTATTTTGGCTTTCTATATTATTTCAGAATATTTTCATCGATGTCAAATATTATATTCATTTGGGAGTGCCTGACCTCAGAGTAACATTTGGCGCGCTTCCCTACTTTACAGGGGCCGAGGGCCTGTAACAAACCTGTTTTCTGGGGTTAGGGGGCCATTCCGACCCCAGGTTCCCTATCTCAAATTGATCCTATACCCATCCCCTACAAGCCCCTTAAGGGTACTCAAGTACATAAATGACACCCTATATATATAGTGAAGACGTGCAATGGAACTATATTCACGTTATATTGAGACTATTTTATCTTGATTGTGAAAGCTATGATCTTTCATTAGTGTCATTTTAACTTTGAAATGTATCTTCGTGAAAGAAAACATTTTTGACTACAGAGATTTAAGGAACTGCTAAATCCAATCGTAAACGAGATTAATTGGACACATGATAAATACCTTGAGTATTTAAAACAATTTGCAACGTTACGTATTCATGTTATCGTAGTTTTGCAATGTTGTAATTCTGAAGATAGATCAGTGTGGTGAAGCGAACAATTGTATTTTTATTAAACAATTGGAAGCAATGGTTAGCAACATAGTAATTATTCGAAGTAAACCAATAGGAGGTCTATCAATTAAACTTCAATGACCACTAATGAAATGAAAACCTGGTATAAATAACAAGTTCTACGTGGTAATGATAAACAGCTGTTTAGACTACTGAACCCTTAATATGAGGACATATTAATGATTCTAATGTATTCATTCTGCATTCGAGAAACTACTGGCATTCAAGAAGGCTAACTAGACAGATATGTTGAAATAGCAGGTACAAACTGGCGACGTGAAGGACGGATATGGAATTCTGAGTTACAATAGACTTGAGCCTAATTGGTATTTATGGCTATATTTCAGAGAGCAAGATGCCCCGTTAGAAGTGAGGTGAAAGACCCAGCCAGCGCGTCCAAGCGCTTGACTCACGCAGAAATTATTTCATTGTCAATGAGCGTTAGAAAAGAACAGAAAGCAAGAAATCTAGAGAGGGAATGATGTGTTAGCCACACCCATGGGCGGGTCAGTGCAAGAAAGCCGCGAGTTCTGTGTTTTGGAGAACCAATCAAAGGAGATGATGCTAATTTCGGAAGGGACGCGTAGTGCCTATGCCGAGTCTAATTATTAATTTTTAGAGAATCCCGCGATCGAATTCGCTGCAAAATGGCATAGTCATGATCTACAGTGTGCTACGATCAAAATGAATGTTGTCGCATGCCAGTGAGCCTACTATTGCAGAACTTAATTTCGGAGCTATCTCCCTCCCTTAAAATTATTTCCTGGTCATTTAAATACAGCTTTAAATGCTATTGAACTTATAACTACTTGGGGTGCTTGAGGACCAAGACGTACTTCTTCTTAGCGTGTCTGGAGTGACACTTATTACTACTATTTGGTGTGTCGAGATGACACTTGTAACATTTTAACATTTTGATATATTTTTGAGATTGAATATAAGTTATGTGCGTGCAACTAAGTTTTGTTTCAAGCTAAAGTCAGTGTGGAATTAAGTAGCTATCATGCTACAGATTTAGGGAAAGTATTGGTCGTATTTTTGCTATTAGGACTGTTGGTGAAATAAGTAACCAAAGATAGCAAAATAGCTAGGTAATTTAAGCGTGTGCTAATTATCATTTCATCCAAGCTGCACGATGTCGTTCCAGACCAATGAAGGAAGGATGGTCTGCAGTCGCATCACCTTAAAGATGATGAATATGGCCTAAGCATACAAGAAGGGGGGATGTCTGGTGATGTGAATTGACTGGCGACTGGCAGAAGGAATGAGTATACAAATTAAATTCATTTAATTTTGACAAGTTGGTTATTGTTTCATGGGAAGAATTTTTGGTAAATATTGGTCTTGTGTATTTAAATGTAGAATCTTGTTTTGTTTTATGACCGACACACAAGTTATTGCGTGACGCAGCGTGGCATACTTATGTAAATGTAATTATTTTGTAGATTTATTTTGTTTTTGTTGGTTCCAATGTACGTGGCCTGATGTGCGCTTGGAGCACATGGTTGCCAGTGTTTAGCAGTTGATCAATATAATCTTGAGGCTAGCGTTGTGACAGAAGTAGTTCTGAATTAATATAGCGTAAATTGCACTATTGGGGGAAATCATAGTTGTGATAACAGATTTATGATTAATCAGGCTATGTGATTTGATAATTTGCCATGTTGCAAATATTTTGCATACGAAAAGCCTTTTGCTTCCTCGTCTTGTAGATTTTCATCTTTAAAATTATTAGGCTTTGTCTTGAAGACAACGTTAGGGAACTCTGATCTGAGCGTGCACATTTGTGGATATTTACAGTCAGTCCAAGCGATATTGTGTTCATATGTGTGTATATTTTGGTTTGCTCGCGGGAGGTGCTGGTGCATACTCTGTCATGCCATATTCCAATTTTCAGCAGTCTTATCCTGTGGGAGGACTGTCTGAAATATTATGAATCTTGAAATCCCAGAGGATTGTCGAGGTGTTTTCTGTACGTGATGATTTGATACACGCATTTTCAGGAAGACAGAATTAACGGCAATCTAGGCGCCATGAGAAGCTCGTTTTGTATTATTTATGACATATGCTTGGGACTGAGACTGGAGTGAGACAGCTGTGGGGAGTGTGTGAGAGAGAGCGTCCGTTGTCGCTTAGATCAGAGATATCCGAGTAAGGCTCATTTGTACCAGGCGAGTTGGCCCTGTGAATTTTCTGAATATTTTATAATGTGAAAGCAAGATTGATTTTAAGCTAATTGAAATATAAATGGGGAGCTATCCACGTTATATCGCTAAAGTCATAGCGCTATGTTGATCTATTTCTGCATTGTATTCGTGTATTATATCAGCCTGTTTGGGCATATCTTTGTTGCTTTTGCTTTGGTGAGTACTCTTATATGCTTTGTGTATTAATAGTTCGGTGACCTCGGTCAACCCTCGTGTTTGCTTATGTCACGCTGGCGGCCATTAGCCTTGCGAGCCTAAAACCCATTTGAGGCAGCTCTGTTTGTTTTGATGTGCCTTCGAGCATTCTGTGATTTCCGAGGAAATCTTTGTAACTTAATATTCTTAAGGGTGGCGTGTGTCGGTGTGTGATTATTATTGTACAGCCAATTTATTAGTGTATTTCCCATGCGCCATAATTCCGATTTGCAAAATGGGGATTCGTGACTTTTCTGATTGAGTCATTTGGGAGCGAATCTTCGTTAATTAAGTACTCATTTTCCTTCTACGGCTAATCAGAGCGGGCGCACACAATTTAATGAGATCGGTGGACTAACCTTCAACCCTTTTCACGTCATCTTTGATGTTTATTTATTTCTTTTGGAACTGATATCAGAATCAGTTGGTGATTTATTTGATGTCATGTTTGTTGTTATGGGAGTAATCTCAGGGAGGTGTTTAATTTGTCATTATTGATGTGGATGTTTCAGTCATTACATATTGTTTATTTTATCCTTGTTTCCACTTCATTTCTAGTTTTATATTTACCCTATGCATCCTTGACACTATGGAAGCAAATTCGATATTTCACACTGCAGAGACCAAGAACTGAACACGATCCCGCACACAGAATCTTGCTAACTGCTTCTTACAAGGGTACACTAGTAAGGTTCAATGGTAATAAGGAGGTAATACAAGTATTAAGTAAATATGTAAAAGAAAGTCTGCGATGATATTATTATAATGGTTATAATGAATTTATCGTGAGGTACACGAGGTAGAGTAATGCCGTATACATGTATTTACGATAAATGGAATTCGGCGAAGATATAAAGGTAACTCAAATACGAGGGAACATTCGTATTATGGTGATGTTATAAGAAAGTTGAAGCTTGTTGAAGCATGTTTATAGGAAAGTGAGTTGTTGAAACTCTAATATACTTGTTTGTAAATGGTATTGAAGGATATATATGCGGAGATATTGGCGGAAACGTTATTGAGTTGTTTATTGATTTCTATTAAACTATTAAACCAGATTGTAAGTAATAATCAAATGTGCAAACTTAAATGCTTAGTCATATTAGCCTGGATTTGACAATAAACCCTATATAAACCAGATGGTAAAGTTATCTTAATAAAGTCAACAACAGGAATATTAACAAGATTAATATTAATAATAAAGTATAGTTAACAGTGTGTTTAACTACTAAACTTGAGTAAGTCAAGCGATGTAAATATCGTATATAATTATTTACATACTTTTAAACTTCAGTGTCGTTTTTATTAGTTTAATAATAATTTATTTTGTGTGTATTAAACTTTTGGGAAACTTTTGAACGTGTGGTATTTAATGTGAAGAGGATTATTCTTGTATAACAATGTAAGTGGATTGAAGCTATGTGTTGTATGGTAACGACGTAAGTTGTATTCACGTAAAGGTTTTGTTGAATCAGTGAATATTACACTTTGGTAATATCTGATACTACGGTATCAAAGTTATAGCCGGAGAGAGAAGACAAGCAATGTTTATTTCTGTTGAGAAATGATACTGGATTCCTGTATGGTTGAAGGTTATGTGTAGAACAGCTGTGAATAGTAGTGGAAACCAGTTTGTGAATGTAGCGGTGAATTATATAACAGATTGACGACGTGAAGTCCATATAGTAGGAGCAAAGGTTTATAGCTGTGTATATTGTGAACACATGCTCCGTTCCTATCTTCAAAACTGCGCGATGTATTTGAACGAGTGTTAGCGAGTTTTAAGTCAATGTAAATGTTTATTGGTGTGATTTAGCTAACAGCTGATCGTTCTATTCAGTTGATGTGCATATAGGAAAGTCATGTCAGACTTCAATTTAATCTCTTTGAGGGGCAAGCGATTCTGATTTAATTGTTAATTGGTGTTTTATTTTTCTTATTTAATTGTTCAATTTAATAAATTTTCATTTCGATCGTTTTATACGTGGCGTTTCGTGTGGATTTATTTTCATTATAAGGAGATTGTGTTGTGGAATTGGATCATATTTTAGGCATCCTTAACCCAATCCGACTCGAGAAGTGGTAAGATTCTCACTCTCCACAGGTAGTCACCATCCCAGTTGAGTGATTTTGATCCATAACACAATCGTAGAGACTGTTGTAGGGTCATGATGTCATTGTCGGTAGGATTTTCAGGTATTTATAGCCGGGAACCTCAAGATTATACGATTATACCGACAGGTGATCATCATGATTTATACGGGTACAGAATCATCCCGGCATTTGCCCGAATATGAAGTGGGAAACCACGGAAAACCCCTTCGAGGATGGCTGAGGTGGGAATTGAACCCCCTCTACTCATTTGGACCACCCGAGGCTGAGTAGACCCCGTTCCAGTCCTCATACCACTTTTCAAATTTCGTGGCAGAGCTGGGAATCGAACCAGGACCTCCGGGGCAGCAGCTAACCACGCTGACCGCTGCGCTACGGAGGCGACTGCACTGTATTGAAAGTTTCATATTTTCAGCTATTTCTACCCATTAAACTGGTAATAATCCTAAAGAACTCTTCAACACGATTTTTTCTCAACGTTAAATCAATTCGGATTCAAATTATTGTCATATCCCATTTATCAATCACCCTTCATTATAGTATCATCCACTACCATAACTCTCCATAGTATCATTCGGGTTATTTCCTTTCATTGATGTTTAATTACGAATTGTTTCAATCATAGAAAACTCATGTCAAAAGTACCATCTGATATCTTGTTTCTACTTTCAAATTCTAAAGCTTAGTCATAAATTGCCTCTGGGGAGCATGATTGTGTAGTGGCTAAACTGCTCGTCTTTCACCCGGACAGCCGGGGTTCGAATCCCGGTGACAACGGGGTGAAATTTTTGCACCTGGCATCAGGTCGGGCATCCGGCCTTAAATCCTCGGCAAAATCCAAAAAATGAGACTGGATGCCTCCGGCGACCCCAATTAATTGGGATAGCCGAAGAAATAAGAATCTTAGTCATACTCTACCTCTGCATTTTGTCGCCACTTCATTCTTTACCATGATTGATATTCCACACTACCTTGGTTAGTCAGTGTACTTGACCTAAACTTAAGCACATAATGAACGCCAAAATTTTTGAATACAAGTACCCCTCAAATTGCGTTGAAATACATACATGTATAGAATGCGGAATAACTCTTATTATTACCAACATCATTTTACATCACTCAAATGCCTCAAAATTCACAATCACATAACCTTTAGTTTGTGGAAAATCATCATAATATGCAATATAATTCTGTAATACCATTTACCAAGCCATTTCCTCTATTAACATAATCGTCAAACTTTACCGGGTCATCAATATCAACGGTAATAATCCACGCTTCACTCATAAAAACATATTATTATCGTACGCGTAATGCTATGTTTCCATTCTCAATTATCCTCAAACATCAAATTTCTTCGTCTACTGTGACTTCATTCCATTAGTAAACACCAATTTCAAATGCGTTGTTTCTTGTTATATATTCCTCATAATTGATCAGTTATGATCTAATATCTTAGTAATTTTAAATTCAAGTCATTCAATCTTTTGCTGCATTGTTATAGACATTTACACTTTTGACTCATTCACGGCAATCCGCTAAGCCTTTATGGTGTATACCACTGGTCTGTGGTAACAAGTCCAACTTTTTTCCCGCTGTGTAGCAACGCCAAAAATGCATTTGCTGATCCACTATCACTTCATTAATAGTTTGGAGTTGGCTCGAGTAAATTTTTTCCTGCAATCGTAACAATATTCTCATAACATGAAGCAACTCACTATTCATACACTTTAAAAAGTAGGCAAATTTCAGAGTTAATACAGCGTTATATAAAATGCCATCCATAATATTTCACATTAGTCTCTCTTCTCCCTGCATTTTAACGAACATATAATTTCAATACCGGTGTATTCTAATGTGCTTTATCTAACTTGCAAGAAAGAATTCTACGCGAGAACTATAACTAAAAACCTTTTGTTCCTCGCATTCACTTAAGAATCGTACCTTTACTTGCACAAGACAACTGTGTCGTGCCTTTTCACTCGCTTGGCACATGAAAACTGTAACTTGAAAAGTGTGCGCAGCTGGATAACTTAACATAATGGCCTTGAATAACGAATTGTTTGGCGTTACGGTATGCATTGAATAACGTAACGTTATTCACACGAAGAACGAATAAACGGATCGATCATATGTACCACATTCTCTCCGATGTATTATATAAAGTTACTGACAAGACCGGATAACATTGTGTTACGCTGCGTGCATCGCAGGTCGAAAACGTTATTCGTGCTGCAACACGTCGTAAATACCTACCACTCAATCCGAAATTTAAATAACGTTACTGACAAGACCGCATAGCATTGTGTTACGCTGCATGCCTCGCAGGTCAAATAGAGTTATTAGTTTCGTGTTCTGTTGTATGAGTTCCGCGTTAAATAACGTTATTAGCCTCGTTCTAAGGTCCCAATTTCAATAACGGTATTCTCCTACTATTATAAGAATATCAAGTTTGCTATAAATGAATTCTGATTTGTAGTGCTGTCAGGTGACACACAAGTAGTAAGAGCCTACTTTTCATAAAATTTAAGATTCAAGCCAATGAATAATCTATAAACGGTAGGCCTATCTAGAATAATGACGAAATTAAGTTGGTAATACTAACATTTATAACAATAAATTGATATATACTGCACCTGAAATAATGTAGTCTAATAGAGCAGTAATGGGTCCTGCGTTCAAGGCGCTCTAATGGCCAAAAGTTTTATTCTTTTTGAATTACTTTGTTGTATCCACACCACTTCGTTCTATTCACATGGTCTACGGGGGTGATTTCAATAATGAATAATGGTAGGGAAAATTGTTCTATTGTCTCATTAGAATTTTTGTTTTCTTCAATTCCCTATTCAACTCCATTATTATCTGTACTATTCGTGAAAGAATTATAATTTGGATAGTCCAATAATATGTTTATTCCACAATAAATAATAAACATATTAACAATGAAAACAAGTAGTTCCGTGACGAACTAAAGAGCCTGCTTCTCTTAAAATTCAAGATCCATTCCAATGATTAATCTATATAGACGTTACATGCATTTAATAATTGGACCTATCAATAGGCATAGAATCATGTTGGCACCACTGTCATGAATGGGCTCCTAAAAATTAATCTGTCTTCTTATTATCTATGTGCGTGCCGATTTTGGAACAGTTCGCATGCATAACGTCTGAGATATCCAACTTAATGCTGAAACTTTAATTATAATTTTTGAGCAAATGTGCCCCAGGTATATTCAGGTATAGATATTTACTTATACCACATTTGGTTTCGATTACTGCAGCCGTTTAGGAGTTGATAGGCTCATTTTTACAAAATGTCAAAGGTAGGATAAAAGGAACACGTAGAATACACGACAGCTATAACATTGAACCTTAGGTGCTTCGATACTGTCCTGTTCAGTACTCTCTGCTTATGGCAGATACTGCATGTGTTGTAGGTACCGCGAGCATTAGCCATCACAATAGAGATGGTACAGAATGTAACGCAAAAGCTTGAATATATCCGCATTTCCGGTAAGGCATGAATAACGTTATTCGTACCTGTACGGCGTGTTTCGACTGGCTCAGCAGGGTCAGCTGCAAGGAATCAAACATGGAGGGAAGTTGTGGATTGAGAGTAATATTTTCAGTTGATTGGCATTATTAATGCAAATCAGCCATTAAGATACGCCACGTTGAAAACATACCGGGCACTCACTGATTGAAAGCATCCCTGTTAGTATTTAAGATTTAACTGAAATAATTCGATATTTAGGCATACGTATTGCGTTACATAGCTGTGAGCCTGTGTATTAAGTGGGAATGTGTGCACGCGGTAACACTGTAATTTTACAATTAATGGATCCTGGATTCAAGATGCTCTACTGGCCAAAGTGGTTATTCTTTTTGAATTATTTCGTTGTATCCACACTAATTTTTGCTGTAAGTTTTCAACTTTGTTAATCTATGTAGACCTATCTAGAATAATGACGAAATGAAGTTGGTGGTACTTAAATTTCTAATGAGATTGAAATATACCTGAAATAATGTAGCCTAATAGAGCAGTCGAGTTGGCAGCCTTGGTGACTCTGGATATATTCTTAGTTCCATCTCTAAAGGTACAGAATGTACATACACAATATGGTTGAAGTCCAATGGATAGTATTTACATTACAAGCTGTTAGTTATTGGATATATCACTGCGCGTAAAATCATGTTGGCAACATGGACATGTACGTGTTGCTCAAAATTAATCTGAAATATTACTATCTTGTATAGTGCCAATTGTGGATGAAATCCAAATGTTAATATAGACGTTACAAGCATTTAAAAATTGGACCTATCAGCAGGCTTAGAATCATATTGGCAGCACTGACGTGTATTAGTTACTCCAAATTAATCTAGAATGTCATGTACATAAGTCTACGTGTGCAACATTTAGAGCTGTTGGCTTGCATACTTCCTGATAAATTGATATTAGGGTTAAACAAATAGAGCGAGCATTTATTAAAAATTTGCAGCCCTGTTGGCTCTTTAGAATACGCATAGTCATATCTGTTATGGTACACAACGCACATACGAAATTTGGTTGAAATCCATTTGTTAGTATAGAAGTTAAAGGCATTTAAAATTGGACCTATCAGCAGGCTTAGAATCATGTTGGCAATACGACGTATATTTGTTACTCCTAATTAATCTGGAATGTTAGGTGCTGTCTCATTTTTTGCTCTTAATAAAATAAAACAGCAATACCCCCTCCACCCAAGTATTAACTAAACACGATAAACACAGAGTCCTTGCTTTATTTGAGAAATGTGGCTCAAATTCGTCAATACATTTTCTTCTTCTTCTTCTTCTTGCATTTCGGCCAACTAAGGACCAAGTAATTCCAACTGGTTTCTGCGTCGAGCATTAATATTTGTCCAGTACGGTCGCAAGAATTCTTGATGTTGTTGCTCCTTTTCTTCTGTCCACTTCATGCCTGTTTTAAGCTTAGGTTTTTCCAGGAAACCCCGATGGGCTGTCAGTTTCATCTTAATGCTCCTGCACATCGTCAGCTGAAATCCCAATTTCTTGTAAATCTCTGCCTACCTCAGTGAACCAAGCCCCCTTAGTTAATACAGTTTATTAATAGTAGCAACCCTCCCCACCTTCGCCCGGTATATTCAACGGTTTACCCAGCGTAAGCTTAAATGCGTATTTATTTCGAATTCAATGAACTACGACCTATATCTGTTTAATGTCACGGCATGATTGCTTAGAATCGCTGACTGGACTATACATTATATTATCATGGAGATAGAATGTGCAACGAATTCTTGTCAGATGTAATTTAAGAATGGCAAGGTCCACCTTAACTTGACTATGTATTCTGCGAAACCAAATATTCACAGGTGAAATGAAGAAAAGCCGAATTGTACTTCCAGAGAGACTCCAAACACATACATTCTTCTCTGAAGTCTTAACACGACACCTTTGCTCGGCACCAAAGAATATTGGTACATATACTCGGTACGATTCAACAGTTTACTGCTGGATGTACTTGGGGTGATAGGCCGGCTCGCTAGCTACTGGGAAGCTACTAATTGAATGGGGATTGTTGGAAGAAATGAAAACGTAAAAAGCCGTACAGTGGGCGATGTATTGAAGATAGAGGTATGGTGTCCAGGACTCTTTTGTAGAACTTTTCATGCTGAACAATTCTTACCCCGGTGGTATATATATATTTTTAACGGTTCACCCAGCGTAAGCTTAAAAGGCACACGGACGGTACTCTTTATTTTTTTGGATTTTACACTGAAATCGTCACTGCTCGGCTGCCTTTGGTCATAAATAAATTATTTTCCACAGCTATCTTGCTTGAGAAATCGTTTACAGAATGAAGAAAACCGCATCAAAATCCATCCAGTGGTCGAGATTACCTGGAACATCCAAGAATTGGGGACTTTGTTTTATACTAAGTAGAGATATTATTATTGTTCCTACCAATGGCACAATTTCCTAATAGTGGCACACCTTTCAGATAAAACCAATATTTAGAATGACGTAATACTGTATTTAGAAAGACGTAATATATAAATTCAAACTTTATTTTGTCCAATGGCTAATAATTTCAAATAGGCCTAGTTATCAAAATTCATTTGACGAAAGTAATATTTGTTAATTCTGGTTAAACTCGGTATTTAATTTCCGATTTGTTATTTAACTTATACTCCGGGCAACTGCCGGGATGGTTCCTAACTTAAGGCCAAGGCCACCTCCTTCCCTATCCTCATCTGAATTACATCTATCACAATAACACAAGTTATCAGATATTACACACACACATACATGGGGCTACATGACCATGATGTCGCAAAGCCCATAAATCAATCAACAACTATCGATGTATTTCAGATTGAGATTAGCCAGTTTGAACTATACCATTAGCTTAGTGACAATCGTATTGCTATCAATTCTGAATAGAAGTGAAAAGCGAGCATTTTGTTGTACACACGTTGTGAAGGTTAGCCTGCCTGCTCGGCCTAGACTGTCAAGTGCGATGGGTTACGGTGGGCTTTGTGAGCCCGGTGCTATGGGCCAGAACGCGGCCACGTTAGATGAGTACGATACTGGACGAGCTGGGTAGAGCCGGGAAAATTTGCTCTAGATCCCATTGGTATCATAAGTGTCCGCATGACCAGTATCGTCCCCCACCAAGTACACTCAAGGCCAGGTCTCATCGCTGAATCTCAAGTCTCGATAATACCGGTAATGAGTGGGAATCATTAGGACCGTATCACACGACACTCGCTGGCAAGGAAGCTCTCGTGATCGCTGATACAAAATCCTTTATGATTCTGTTCATCCTCGTCATCACACCTGCTTTTATCGTCGAAGTACTGTATATCAGGCGTGCGCCAAGTTGTAAGGAATAAAACAAGGAGGAGGGTTGTCGTTTGAGAGTAATATTTGCAATTGATTCGCATTATTAACGCAAAGCGGTTGTGAAACTTGCTGTAAGTAAATTTGAAAACTTGCCAGGTACTGAATGAATACATTCCAACCATTATTTAAGATGTAACTGTAATAATTGGATATTTAACTATGCGCGTTAAGAAGAAGTGCAAGAAAGAGCTCTAGAATCCGTTGGAAGGGTGTGCAAGTGGCATCACACCCGCTTGCTGTTTTGAAGGTCCCAGGTTCAAGGCTATCCAACAACGGAAAATTCTACTTAATTTTTATTATTTTATTATATCCTCCCTACCTCGTACGGCAAGATTTCAACTTACTTTTATTCACATGATCTACTAGGACGATAGAGAAAGTTGTTTAACTCTCTCATTTAAAAGATGGTATATTGGCTCTCACGGCCAGTGGATTAAAACTCAGCAATTCTTCTATTTTCCCTACATACTGCTTAAAACCATGGATGAATGCTATTCGTGATAGGCCTAAATACGCTATTAGAATTTGAATAGCTCAGTAATTACCGTAGAATCTTTACTTACAAAGTATAAAACAAAGTCCCCGATTCTTGGATGTTACGGGTAAACTGGAGAACCACTGGATGGATTTTGATGCGGTTTTCACCATTCTGTAAAGGATTAATCTCAAGGAAGATTTCTGTAGAAAATAATTTATTTATGATCAAAGGAAGCCGAGCAGTAATGATTTCAGTGGAAAAGTCAAAAGAAAAAAAACCTGGCGTCCGAGCGCTTTATAAGCTTACGCTGGGCAAACCGTTAAAAATATCTAAATACTAGGAGTGTAAGAATTGTTCAGCATGAAATGTTCTACAATGAAGTCCGCGAGAACATATGTCAATTTTCAATACATCGCCCACTATGAGTGTTTTTACGTTTTAATTTCTTCCAACCATGTCCATTCAACTATTGAGGCGACAGTTTACGAGCTAGCTAGGGCGAGTCTATCATCCCTGTTACAGCCTAGCTAGCGGGCGAACCTGTTGCCCCAGATACAGCCAGCAGCAAACCGTTGAGTCGTGTTGAGTTAAGACTTCTGAGAAGGGTGTTTGTCTTTGGAGTTTCCATGGAAGTGCAACTCGGGTTTTCTTCATTTCGCCTGTGAAACGCTGTCAAGTTAAGATTGGACGGAAGGGGGATTTGAGTTTCATTCACCTCGCCATTCCCTGGAAGTGCAACTCTCATTTCGCCTGTGAACATTTCGTTCCGCAAAATTCAAAGTCAATTTAAGATTGGACGGAAGGGGGATTATATTATATTAAATTATACTGATTGGCGTAAAATCCCTACTTAGTATTAAACAAAGTCCCCAATTCATGGATGTCACGGGTAATCTCGAGAACTACTGAATGGAATTTGATGCGGTTTCACCATTCTGTAAAGGACATCTCGAAGAAGGTTTCTGTAGAAAATAATTTATTTATGACCAAAGGAAGTCAAGCACTAACGATTTCAGTGAAAAGGTCGAAAAAACCTGGCGTCCGTGCGCTTTTTAAGCTTACGCTGGGCAAACCGTTAGAAATATCTATATATTAAGAGTGTAAGAATTGTTCAGCATGAAAGGTTCTACAAAAAAGCCCGGGAGAGCATATCTCTATCTTCAATTCATCGCCTACTATAAGTGTTTTTACGTTTTCATTTCTTCCAACAATCTCCATTCAGATATTGAGGCGACAGTTTACGAGCTAGCTCGGGGCGAGTCTATCACCCCAGTTACAGCTTAGCTAGCGGACGAGCTTATTGCCCCAGATAAAGCCCGCAGGCAACTGTCGAGTCGTGTTGAGTTAAAAACTTTAGAGAAGAGTGGTTGTGTTTGGAGTTCCTCTGGAAGTGCAACTCGGCTTTTCTTCATTTCGCCTGTGAACTTTTCCTTCCGAAAAATTCACAGTCATGTGAAGATTGGCCGAAAGGGGGATTTGTGTTTCATGCACCTCGCCATTCTTAAATTACATCTGACAAGAATTTGTTGTACATGCATCTCCATGATATTATAATTAATAGTCCAGTCAGTGATTTTAACCCATCATGCCGAGACGTAAAACAGATATTGGTCGTTGTTCATTGACATTGGAAAAATAAAAGCGCTTATCACGTAATGCATTCATAACTGTTCCCGGGCGAAGCCGGTTCAGGTTGCTAGTAATAATAATAACATGACACGTTCTGTATTTAGTGTATATAGCAAACGCTTTTCGCACAGACGCCGTATAAAGATAATATAGTTTCGTTCTGATATATTTTATATATTTTTTTATTTTCAGTCGATTTTACCCTCCAGGTTTGTCTTTCCCAGGGACTCACCGAGGGATCCCACCACTACCGCCTCTACGGGCAGTGTCCTGGATCTTGAAACATATGATCAGATAATTATTATTAAAATTATTCCCTTAGTTGAATAATTGTGAAAAGTATTTACAAACACTGTATTCGTTATGTTTAACGTTGTATAACGATATCCATACGTTATATAGTAGAGTCTTAGCTCTCTTTTCAAATATACCTTTCCATCAAGTATATAAAATGTGATACTCACATATAAATTCTTTATCACTCACCAATGTTAATATACTGCAACACCCTGTCAGAATTGGGTTATAGTCAATATCAGGCTAATGCTTTCAATCCGAAAATATCAAAAGCACGTAGATACTAAAATCCGTGTTTTAATAAAATGTTTAATAGAAGTATTAGTTAGCATAAGCAGACAACATTACTTCCCAAATTATTTTCCGCTCATTAACCCTCTCGTCATCACTTCTAAGTCGTAAATTCACATATATCGGAGTTCTTAACAACAACAACGACTCCACTGCTATGATGCCATGTCCTTACTAAAAGAACTATACTTTTGTAACTTACCTCAAATGCGGAACAACCTTGCATGAGCACAAACATCTCTCCACATAGCCACATCTACTATGTTGAACAATTCCTTAACACACATTAATTGTTACCAACATCTCTTCTGTAGAACTTGCATTAAATTACTGGCATATTCCTCAGCATTGTAACACTCAACTGCTGGTATACTGAACACTTCCTTCTGTTCTTAAAAGAAACTCAGCTTTTGTAATAATCTTAACGTAATGTCTCCGTCGTCACTTGCTTCTTGCCACATCGTCAAACGTAACTTCAGTAAATCTTCCTTTCTTTGTTTTTAATATATCTTGTTCTATTATTAATGTCATTAAAGTAAATTCCTTAAACTCATTCCATTTATAAAATACGTATCGTTTATGACCTCCATGAGTTTGTTTTATAAAATGTTACTTAATTGTCCACTAAATTGTTACATATACATTTAATAGAAATACTATTAATTTCCACCACTCTTATCTAGATTTTAAATTACACGTCTTTGCAATGTCATGTCCACAACATGACGTGACACCACATATTGTGTATAAATAACTAAACATGTTATTTATATGTCCAATAGAATTTAATCTTGACCGGGATAAACTAGCTTTGAATTCCCTGTCGTATGATAAAAATTATCTCCTATGAAGATATTTTCTCCTAATACAATTAAATGACTAAATCTCTTAGCTTTCTCAAATAAAGTAAGGATTGTCAATTCCGAAATGTGTTTCCATTCTATACAAAGAATGTCTATGAGTATATTACTTCTATCATATCATGACGAATATTTCTTGTCAGATCGACGTAAAGTTCATAGTAATTATGATAATATAACAATATATCATTCGTAGTTTCTTCTGTTCTTGACGCTTTTTCTTACAATAAGATGCCCAAATTAAATTTACTAAAAGGATTTTAAATGGCATCCACGACTAAATGTCTGCATCCTCAACTCAAAATAAAATTGGAAAACGTCGAAAGTTAAAATGACTGGTCTTAAATAAGGAATACTGATTCCTTAAACAAATAAACATGTCAGTTCAAAAACTGCATCGTAGAATGTAAATATGAAAATGATGAAAGACGATCATCTCACATGATCTTGTAGAATAAAATCTTGTTACACACATGAAGTATAAATATATATCGAAACATGGAAATACAGAAAATATGGAGTAAAACTCTTGCTCTGAATGTCCTTAAAAAGCTCTAACCACATAGGAAAATAACATTTCTACCTTATCAGACGATATATAGATGATCTGGTTAAGTATTTGGAAAATACTTAGATGTTTCCTCAATTCAAGATACTGAGTTGGACCCTCGAAGCAGCGACCATCGGATACGGAAGGAATTTCCTCTCCGGTAATCACCAATCTCCGTCTGGAATCGAACAGCAACCTGCCGTTCATAGGTCTTCTTTGTTGCCGGGTCCTCCCTGGCATATTGACAAATCTTCTTATGATGAATCTTCATTCTCCGTCGTAGATATAGTTTAATGTCATTGTCGAGTAATATTGTAGAAATATTCATATAGATGGTTTATGAAATATCTCTATAGCTCGTAGATGTTATATTAAAGTTCGTGAAAAGACGTTAATGCACGAGATGTAATTGTACATAACGTCTACATTCAGAAGTATTCTGGTTAACAAAGCTCCATGTTGCATCTATATCTCTGCTTCAAATATTTCCCTGGCGCATAAAGTTCATAGTTCATCATCTCAAATATGTGACAAATATCGAATAATAATTCTCGATGAACATTAGCAGTCATAACGAAATACTGTTGTTATGCTGCTCCAATGCTTAAGTCAATCACTGTTACTTGGACTTTGTTCACTGCAATCTCGTTCCAATTAATAATGCTTTACAGCTCTGCGTCCGTCACTTTTGTTATGCACTTCTAAAAAGTTAATATCTTCGAAAGTATTCTGTTTGTGACCTTTAAATTTCGTAGAATAATAGTATGCGTTCTGTACTATAAATATATAATCAAATAGCTGAAGTATAATCTCAACTAACAATGAGAAAACGCAATATCAACTCTCTTGCGAACTTCACCTAGTTTGTATGCACGGGGATTTCCAATATCTACCCTGCAATCGCGCTATCTCCGCGAGTAGTCGAAACACCGTACTCGGATAAAGCCTTCGGGACCTCGGTTACCCCGGAATACACCACTCTTCAAAGTTTGTAGGAATAAGAACTCGGATGCTTGGCGTTCCCTCTCCAAAAGCGAAAATCTGGCGCCATTTCTGCCTCCCTCCAGAAATTTAGCGCGCACTTTAAAAATGCTTATTACTGCGTAATTCGTCCTTTCGGTGACTTTCAAAGTGTCTGTAATATTTTCCTTTAATTTTCTTCTCATTACCAATAAATAAAATATCCTTCTTGGGGCCTAAATGTAAAAATTCTCCATATCATATAGTTGAAGGTAATCCCGTCTTCAATAAATCCTCTCCTCATTGGCTGGGGGCTTATGTCCAATGACATAAATTATAACAATATTTATAATATTCCATAGCTAATTCACTGTTGCTATGTCAATTTCAAGCTTCTAGAATCTTCTTTTGCGCAACATATCACGTGATTGGAGTCTCCCTGCCTGCTCGAGACACTAACACGACTGGTTTGTGTCAGGTTCCAGGATTTGTATTGCCATGTTAAATTATATCATGGGCTCGACAAATATTCTCATTTCAGTCCCAAATAATTCATTTTTCGGGGGCAGTACCATCCCGGCATTTGCCCGAAGACGAAGTGGGAAACCACGGAAAACCACTTCGAAGGTGGCTGAGGTGGGAATCAAACCCCCTCTTCTCATTTGGACCACCTGAGGCTGAGTAGACCCCGTTCCAGTCCTCATAACACTCTTCAAATTTCGTGGCAGAGCCGGGAATCGAACCCAGGACCTCCGGGGTGGCAGCTAATCACGCTGACCCCTACGCAACGGAGGCGAATCTGATGTAATCTTTCGTGGGCTAATCTGTGGGCCCACATAACAAATCCAATTGTTTATGTTGCCGCTAGGATCTCTACTAGAACGAGCAAAGCAAGTCCATTTAGACACTAGGCGCACTAAAGACAACATTTTGTCATATGCGACAATGCGTGTGGTCTGCCGTGCTCATGACATCTTTTGTGTATGGGGAGGACAAAATAGCACAGTGGGAGGGTCACACATTAAAGAAACACGCCGAAGCCGTATAAAACATGATATTTGGACGTACATGAACCAGATCTGCAAAAGGGGCTCAGCAATTTGCATAACTTTTGGGTGATTCAGCAGGTACAGCGAGATAAAATAATCCTAAAAATTGAATCAAGCATATTGGTAATCATGCATGTGACAGTAACAGGGACTGGTATCAAATCATAAGAGTTAAAATACATTTTTGATTTGTTGACATAATGTCACAAACCAGCCATGGTAGCTACACACGTTAACGTGCATGGCAAAACTACTACAAAATCGAAAGACCACATCACTGATAGATCCAATATCTAACAGCATGTAACGTCCATACTATCCATTGGACTTCAAACAAAATGTGTATGTGCATTCTGTACATTAACGGATGACACTAAGAATATATTCAGAGTCACCAGGGCTGCCAACTGTAATGCTCTATTAGGCTAGACTATTTCAGGTATATTTCAAATGAATTAGAAATTATAGTGTTACCAACTTCATTTCGTCATTATTTTAGATAGGTCTACATAGATTAATCATTGGCATGAATCTTAAATTTTAGGAGAAGTAGGCAATTTTGTTCGTCACGGAACAACTTGTTTTCATTGATAATATTATTATTATTTAACATCGAGTAAACATATTATTGTGCTATCAAAATTATAATACTTTCATGAACAGTGCAGATATTCATGGTTTTGAATAGGGAAGTGTAGAAAATACAAATTCTATTGGGATATAGACAAATTTTCCCTACCTTCATTCATTATTATAATCGCCCCAGTAGATCATGTGAATAAACTAAGTCCGAAACTTACAGGGCAAAGTAGTGTGGAAACAAGAATATAATTCAAAAAGAATAACCACTTTGGCCAGTAGAGCGTCTTGAAACCAGGATCCATTAAATGTCAAGTTACAGCGTTACCGCTCGCACACATTTCTACTTAATACACAGGCTCACAGCTACGTAACTTAATCCGTATGGCTCAATGTCGAATGATTTCAACTAATCTTAAATACTGACAGGGATGCTTTTAAATCGGTCATTGTCTGGCATGTTTTCAACGTAACGTAACTTAATGACTGACTAGCGGACCCGTGCAAGAAATCTCGCATGTTCATAAACCACACTTTCCCCAATATGTTTATAATGAGAGACCTAAGGAGAAAGGTTATGTTTTTATTTCAACCAAATGATTATAGTACACTATTTACATTTCAGGATAAAGGAAACACTTCAGAATGTAAATATGACATGAAGCAGGCGTCACAGCGGCCCGTGGACAGCAATTCTTGAGCTATTTTCCTACAGCAATGGTGTTTGAAAATTGCATACTTCGTACATTTCTTTAAAAATAATTTTTAAAGAAATTATATATATTTATGAAATTAGAGTGCAACGCGCCACTGGTAATGTCTATTCTCTTTCATATGAATGCTTACTTGTCACTATCGGTCGCTTGTGAGCGCCGCAGGAGGTATCTATACTACTGAAGTAATATATGTGATTTGCATTAATAATGCCAAACAACTGCAAATATTACTGTCAATCCACAACTTCCCTACATGTTTTATTCCTTGCAGCTGACCCTGCTAAGCCAATCGAATCACGCCGTACAGGTACGAATAACGTTCTTCATGCCTGTAACGTTACAATCTGTACCATCTGTATTGTGATGGCCAATGCTCGCGGTACCTACAACACATGCGGTATCTACCATAATCAGAGGGTACTGAACAGTACAGTATCGAAGAACTATTGGGCAAGTCATCATCAATTCATCCAGGGGTTCCAATTAGACGCACTCGGCCTTCTCACACGAAATTTACTATCTCAATAAACAGCAATATGAGACACTGAATATAGAAATATTGATCGACAACTGCCATTGTGCTATATGGTAGACATGTTACTGTTGTTTCACTTGAGCGTCACGGGCGTCATGGTCATTTAGCTCCCTGTACTGGGGTGTGTGAAGAAATAAATGAATATATAATGAATATTTTTGTTAACCTGTTTTATTGTGATGTCTGTAATTAAAGTTAGGACTGGAAAGGAGGCGGCTGTGACCTTAAGTTAGTGGAGTCAGAAACCAAGGAAGACCACTTCTAAGTGGGATGAGATGGGTATCGAACCCAGCTCCTGACAGCTTTGCCTCATGGGACTGAGTGTACCCCGATTTAGCCCTCAGACCAGACTTGAATTTCTTGGTAAAGCCGGGAATCGACCCCGGACCTCAGAGGTAATAGACAAGAATGCTTGTTACTGCGCCACCAGGTGGACTGCGTGGTCGACAAACCAATTAATAGACTGTAAGTGGAACTTACCGATTGCAATTTGAGACGAATCAATAGAAACCTTTCTAGTGGACTTAGGACGTTTCTACTTATTACAAATTTCATTCTATCTCTTCTAGAGGTTATATCGATACGTTTATGATGAAATTTCACTAGAAGGTATTAAAACTCCGCGGTTAGTTTTTCTCCTCAATAAGGCTAATTTTGGTTCACAAAATTATAATTAGTAGACTACCATATGGAAAAAGGCACCTACTGGATTATTGCAATGTGCTAAAATATTTCATATAACCCTTCTTTGTATAACGTGATAAATCCCACACATCGTCGCTCCTTCTACATCAGATTTACTAACAATAACGTTATGGCCCTCTGTTCGAGCTGTTTGCTTAATAATGTTCTTGGTGGAATATGTACAATTTATTTTTATAAAGATTGGGTTTGACTAATAACCAAGAAATGGTAATAACATCAATATGTACAACTGAAATTTTAACCGTCTATTTAATAACGTTATCGTCGGTAGCTCTCACAATTTCGTTCCTTAGAGGTTGGGTATGAAAAATAACGAAAATAGGCGAATAACGTTTTTTTGAGGAACTTCCTTCACCCACCTTCCGAATAACGTTATTGTCAGTAGTTCGTTCAATTTCGTTCTTCGACATCAGGTTGAACTAATAAGGAAATGATGCCAATAACATTATTTAGTTATTCACTATGTGAGCCACCTGCCCAATAACGTTATTGGTAGGGACCGGAATAATAGCGCTCTTCAATTCGGTTACTGAATTTAACGTTTTTGTGATAGTATATGATAAATACGGTATTCCTGTCGAAACGAAATAAATCGTTCTGTAACACATTTACCTAAATGCAGTAACGGAATTTTCTGGTACTGTGCCTAATTGCGTTACGTTACGGTTACGATTAAGTTATCCAGCCCTGGTATATCAGAACTGTCTCTTGAAAAGTGTGCCATTCAATCGCTTGACACATGAGAACTGCTTCTTGCGCTGCATATGACAATCTGTCGCTTCTTGCTGCCGGTGGGGAGATTAATGGCAAGAATGATCCCTATTCTACCGTGAATTGTTTGAACCACATACTTCACAGCTTGTTACCATATTTATTTCGTAATTAGCTAGTAGAATTAAGTGAGGAATTCATAGATTGTATGTCTCACTTGTCCTGTCGTGTATTGTGATATAAATCACAATTTGTCGGTCATAAATACGTCGGATCTTTCTATAGTTCTAGAATGTTGAGAATCATGTCATTCGATTCTTGGGATCTTATTGGATATTTGTAGGGATATTTGATTAACATTTGCAAATCTCTCCATCTTCATGACGTCAGAAAATTACTCTCCAACAAGGATCCGTACAATTCCAGCTGCTAGCTTCACTTTAAAATTACCTGGCGTGACGTAAGCGTTGCAAATATTGCGATATTGCGACTTTGCGTCTGCGTAGCTGAGTTACATAAGTCAAAACGGGCCCAGTACCTAGGAAGGATAATAATAATAAATTAAATAATAGTACAGACACAAAAGCTCCACACAATAAGTCTATGGAAATCGGCCATTAAATTAAATTAACGAATCAATTTTGCAAGTAGAAGTGGGTGTGTCGGGGCACACATGATTGTAAATATATGCGACACGTACCAAAACAATGCCAAGTAACTATCACCACAAGAGACCTCAAAATTGGTCTAACAATTTGACACATATATAATTTTCCAAATAATACAATAGGAGAATTCTACATTCAACACGACAAGAAAACTTTAGAAGAAAAGGGTCATTATTTGGACCAATGTAGGTTTTATGTACCACTTACTTTGTATCAAACCTGCTAGATATCCTCACGATTAGCGCAGTCAGTGAGCTGCTTGGGATATACCCTCATGGGCGACCAGTGCTCATTCATACTAGCCGGGCGACTGATATGAGGTGTGAAGTTCATGACCGGTTTTTCCTGCTCTGCAAGGAAGAAAAGGATTAATAGTTTTTGGTGTTGTTGATTCATTTACGGGCTTTGTGACATCGTGGTCATGTAGCCCCTTGTACTTGGATGTGTGCATTTTGAATATGTGTGATAACCTGTGTCATTGTAATGATGGCTGTGTAAGTGTGTGTATTTGTAACGGAGGCTAGGATTTGGGAGGAGGCGACCGTGGCCTTAAGTTAGGAACCATTCCGGTATTTGCCCTGAATTGAAGTGAAAACCCACGTAAAAATACTTCTAAGACCCCTTGGATGGGAATCGAACTCATTTCTTCTCAGTTTTGCCTCACAAGGCTGAGTGAACTCCATTTATTCAGAATTTGATTTCTTGGCAGAGCCGGGAATCGAACCCACAATTTATGGATACGGAGTCTCAATACGTACCGCAGAAGGCGGCCAGACTATAGGCTTCACTCCACTGCTGGAGTATCAGCTCCTCTTGTACCGAACTTTAAGTTTCTAGGTTGCCTACATCAGCCTCATTAATATACCTCGTCATGTTATACTATCTTCATTATTCATTGCTTCTCTTCGACCTTTGGCAACGTAATATTTCAAAACGTTCTCTCCACTCGTTCACCAGGTTTCATATTAAAATTAATTTGTGCATTCAGAAAACTAAGTCCACAAAAACTATAGGCCATTGTTTCAGGAAATGAAAAATAACCCTTTCCAAATCAAAGGGTAAATAATGTTTGCGCTTAAATATTTATGTTGCTCGTTTTCTGAGTCCCATTTTCAACCACCCCCCTATGGAGTCAGTTGGAATTCTAATGTTGTTGTTGACTCTTTAGGGGCTTTGCAACGTCTTGGTCATGTAGCCCCGTGTACTTGGATGTACGTTGAAGTTGTCTGATAACCTGCGTCACTGTGATGACTGTACTAGTGTGTGTACTTGTAATCAAGGCAAGCTTTGGGTAGGAAGCGGCCAATGCCTTAAGGTAGGTAACATCCCGGCATTGCCAGGAGTAGAAGTGGGAAACCACGCAAAAACCACTTCCAGGAATGCTGAGGTAGGAATCGAGCCCGCCCCTTCTCAGTTTTTGTCTCATTTTACCGCATTCGAGCCCTGAAACTGGATTTGAATATCTTGGCACAGCCGGGAATCGAAGCCGGGCCTACGCAGTAACAGCCAAGAAAGGTAGCCTCTGCGCAACGAGCGGACTGGAATTTTGAAGGGCGAGGAAAATCCACGGCATCAGGATGTCGACTTGTAAAAGATATTGCTAATCACTTTTTGTAATTATAAGAGCAAGTTAATTAAATGTCTGCCACAGGTCAGCCAAGTTTCAGTGCAATTGGAGTCGATAATGGAGAGTAGGTCACCTACAAGGCTTCAAGGCAACAAGGTTGCCGAGGCCATACGAACATTATCATCGTACTTATAAAACGCCAAGGTGTATGTTTCACAAAACTTAAGCTCTTAAACCAGAGAGAATTAGAAGGTGCGGTTTGTGCCAAAATCTTACAAATCGTCTGAATAGTACAGGAAAAATCTCGCATTTTGTGGCAAGTCAAGTTTAAAGTGCGTTTAAACCAAAAAATAGACAGGACGATAGCCCCTGCTAGAACTGTTTCGAAAGAAAGAGAATTACCCGCAGCAATGAAGAATTGCACTTTGATTTCATAAATATTCACAATTTGTTTATAAACTGCGTTTAAACAACTAAACAAGACAATAGCCCCTGCTAGAACTGTGTCCCGTCGAGCTCGCATAACAATATATCCGAATAATAATGTTATTGGTTTTACGTCCCTTTTAACAACTGCGGCTTTTAGAGCGAGTAGTCAAACACATGTGAGATTCCTCGCACAGGCCTCTAGTTATCATTCTTACTAAGTCAACTACAGAACTATTGAAATGAATGAAAATCCACAGCCTGCTTCCAGTCTCCGACCGGGTCAGGAATGGAATGAATGAAGCCCCCATCTAGCGGCGAGGATATGAACTGTGCCGGCTACCGAGGCCTGACGCACTCCTCTGGGGCAATGATTAAATGAATGACAGATGAAATGAAATGATAGTGGAGAGTGTTGCTGGAATGAAATGTTGACAGGGAAAACCGGAGTACCCGGAGAAAAACCTGTCTGCCTCCGTTTTGTCCAGCACAGATCTCACATGGAGTGACCGGGATTTGAACCACGGACTCAGCGGTGAGAGGCCGACGTGCTGCCGCCTAAGCCACGGAGGCTTAACTACAGAACTATTGCAATTCCTAAATCAACCATCACCGTAACGGAGCGGTCTATGGCACGGCTAGAGAGGGTAGATTCGGAAGTCCAACTCCCGGCGCCGTCAGCAGTCATCCTGAATGTGGTTTGCCAGATTTTCTACACACTATGTAGCCAAGTGATAGTTTAGTTCAAGTTACGTGGTACCTTCATTTATCCGAGGTCACAAATTACAATCGCGCACTGCTACATTCATAAAATGAAACACTGTATAGTCACACAAGTGCGCAGGACTGATGACTAAGTTGTCTTAAGTTCCCCTATAAAACATAAACAAAATACCTGCTCTGAGTGACACCTAGATTCCCAATTACTTCGTAGTGGAGTGGCTAGCATTCTTGGCAGTCACCTCGGAGGTCTGGGTTCGATTCCTGGTTCTGCCAAAACACTAATTCTGGTTTGAGGGCTGGTAGAGATACCCTCAGTCGCGTGAGGCAACTAACAAGAGGTGAGTTCGATTCTCGCCTCAGCCATCCTTAAAGTGTTTTTCCTTGGACTCCCACTTATACTCCAGGCAAATGCCGGGATGTTTCCGAACTTAAATTCACAGCCACCTTCTTCACAATCCCCATCTGAATTACAAATAGACACACTAATACAACCCTCACAGTAACACAAGTTATCAGACAAAATTCCACTCACACCCAAGTACACAAAGCTAGGTATTGTGCCCTTTTCAAATTTAACTTCCAGGCTTTGAGATTCCGCCATCGAGATCGCGATCAGTTTTTAAGATACTATCTACTTAAAGGCCTAGATGGAAATATAGGACAAACGCTTGGTGCGTTTCAGTCGGTCAACACAAATGTACCCAAATGAGTTGGGTTATACCATAATCCTGAAAAAAATTACATGCGATTAATAAATACCCTTGGATGACCAGTTCTATCGTCAAGCGATCATCATCAGATCCATTACACTTAGGCTATAAAATCTATGTCCGAAAATACGGGTGAAAATATTCGCAATATGTACACTTATTTAGTTCCAGTATTGCAGTAATACCGAGGAGTTGCATTACCAATGAAAATCCACAGCCTGCTTCCAGTCTCCGACCGGGTCAGGAATGGAATGAATGAAGCCCCCATCTAGCGGCGAGGATATGAACTGTGTCGGCTGCCGAGGCCTGACGCACTCCTCTGGTGCATTACCAATACTGCAACTAAATAATTGTACATATTTTAAATATTTTCACCGGTATTTTCGGACATAGCTTTTATCGAAACTTGTCATCCAAGTGTATTTATTAAGCTCATGTAATTTTTTTCCGGATTAGGAACTCATTTAGGTACATTCGTGTTGACCGACTGAAAAACACCAAACTTTCTTTTTACTAAGGCAACACTGAAAAATGGCTTCAAACCCCATAATAAGGAAATTAGGATTTACTATCTATGAGTAAGCAAGCACACACAGTTTCTGCTAAAATAACAATTTAAAGCTATGGAAGGAAGCTTTTTGTTCTTCGTGACCGTTAATCATGCGATCATGAGCCACGGGACCTCCTTTTTACGTGTATTCCGAACCACCGGACATGCCATTTGACTTCGAAAATCTCACATGCATTGAACGGGAATCGAACCTGGTCCACATTGGTGAGAGGCCAACAGGTTGACCACCGCGCCACCACGCCCCAATTTAACAATTTACTGCCGTAAGATAACATCCTAGTTACACACGTATCTAACATAACAATAATAATAATAATAATAATATAAGGCGTAGGGATGTGGCGACCCCATCGCCCAGTGGGAAACCACTGCAATCAGCCACCCGAGTAATGGCGGGAAAACCATAACTATTCGGGTTAGGAGGAAATGCCTGCCCACCGCCGGATAACATCTTGAGGCCCTCCAAGGCTAACAACCTTGGTTGCATTCATTATGAGCAATTTGCTCCAAGCTAAACTAAAGCTTTTTAAGTATGATGGTAAAACAAATACAGGAGATTAATACCCCAGGTGACAACTTTTCGAAGAAATCCACCGTCGCCCACGAGCGACGCATGCATCCCATTCGTACTCTGGGGGGGGGGGGGGATGCAAGGTCATGCTAAAGACGAGTCGGAGCGTCTTGGAAATCCTGAACAGTCACGAAAGCTGAAACCCAAATCTAAGAGTGTTTTGGCAACGTTCAACATCAACTGTCTAATACAAACTGGTAAGATGGTACAGCTAACCGATGCCCTTCACGAAAACAAAATCGCAATAATGGCCTTGCAAGAAACTCGCTTCACTGACGAAGATACGTTTGAGTCTGATGGGTATCGGTTCTTCAAGAGCAAATCCCGTAAGAGGGTAATGAAGAACACCCCTATCTTCGATACAGCCTTTGCTGTCGACACCAGAATACTTAAGTCAGTCTCGAATTTTGAAGCTGTTAACGATAGGTTATGCCTTCTATCTCTGCGCTGTGCAAACAAAACATATACGCTAGTCAATGTACATTCTCCAACTAATGAACAAAACAAGAAAGAGTTGGAAGACACTGATAGATTTTGGAACCTCTTGGGTGCTAGATTGGCAAAAATCCCGAAACACCACGTCAAGATCCTAGTGGGTGATTTCAACGCACAGGTAGGACGTGAACGGAAATACAGGAATGTCGTTGGGCTCTATCCAGCACACAATAGAACTAACAAGAATGGAGAACGCCTCATTGAACTATGTAATAACCATAACCTCCAGCTGATGTCAACACACTTTCGTCACCTTCCTACATGGAGATGCCCGAACAAAACATTAGGAGAGTTCCAAATAGACCATGTTGCTATATCTCGAAGATCTAGTCCGGAAATCATGAACGTTACCGTAAAAAAGGGAATGAACATAGACTCAGATCACTATGTATCGGTAATAAAGTTCCGGCCCATTCCACTAAACAAAAAGAAAAACAAACCTACCATAATCCGCTTCGACACAAACATGCTCAGAGATAGGGAGAATGAATTCAAAGAACTTGCCCAACCAGCGGAAAAAGACTTCAACAGCACGATAAAGCAGATGATAAATGCTGCAAAAGAAGTAGCAGAAACCAAGAAGAGGAAGAAACACTCATGGTGGAACAATAACTGCGGGAAGACCTTAAAGGATCGTCTAAATGCTTGGAAAAAGTACTACACCACCAAAGAGGAAGAGGATTGGAACATCTATAGAGACCAACGAGCACAAACAGCACAAACAATACGCAGCGAGAAACGCAAGTATGAAAAAGAACAAATGGACAAAATTGAACAAAACTTTCACAGAAATGAGACCTGTGAATACTACAGGGATTTTAAAAAGAAGATACAAGGATACAAGGCACCTTCCCTTTATTTTCTAAGAAAAGATGGAACTCTAGTAACATCCAGCGAATAAAACTGCGAAATTTTAGCCGGGTATTTTAACGACCTCCTAAATTGTGAAAAGCCATCCAACCCCATCAGAACAAACCAACAAATGAACCACAATTTGCCATCTTCTCCACCAAATCGCGATGAAATCAAACGCCACATAAAGAGGTTGAAAAATAACAAGGCTTCTGGTGAAGACTCCATTATTGCAGAACTGTGGAGACATGCCCCAGAAGAAGCAATTGACATCCTACACCAAACCATTGTAGATATATGGGAGACAGAACAACTCCCAGAGGACTGGAAGTTAGCTTTGATCCATCATTTACACAGGAAAGGAAATATAAGAGATGTTAACAACTACCGTGGTATTTCACTTCTGTCAGTAGCTTACAAGATCCTGTCACTTTCTATCCATGAAAAACTGGAACAGCAAGTTGAACACAAACTCGGGCAAAATCAAGTTTTTTTTAGGAAAGGCCGATCGACTGCAGAACAAATCTTTAACCTAAAAACCATAATTAGGTACTATGTGTTGAGAGGTCGAACTTATGTATCGACATTTGTAGACTTTAAGAAAGCGTACGACTGCATCGACCGTGATGTGTTGATTAACATACTTGCAGAAATGGGAGTCGATATGAAACTGCTGGCGATAATAAGAGCAACCCTAATTAATACCACATCCAAAGTCAAATTCCAAGGATGTATCTCTGAACCCTTTGAAATCAAGACAGGTGTTCGACAGGGAGATAGCCTGTCCCCTCTGTTGTTCAACTGCGTGCTTGAAAAGGTAATACAGAATTGGCGACAGAAGTTAAAAGAAGGAGGCCTTTACAAACCTTTAAGGATCGGGACAAAGAAAAACGGAGTGGAAATAGATTGCTTAGCATTCGCTGATGATATAGCCCTGAAGACAGAAGATTTCGAAAGTGCAACAGAACAGGTCAATATATTGAAGGAAGTAGCAGAACAAACAGGATTACAAATTTCCTTTCAAAAGACAGAAGTAATGTCGAACATCAAGGATGATACAGCACAAATAAACACCAAAATATGGAACGATAAACCTTGTTAATAAATTTAAATATCTTGGGGAATGGATCCAGCAAAATGGCCTTGACAAGGAAGCCATAGAAGCAAGAAGCAAGAAAATGGAAGTCGCTTTTCAAGCCACCCGCAACATATATAACAAAAAGTGCTTTTCTATGAACAAAAAAATTCGTCACTACAACACTGTCATCAAACCAGTACCGCTATATGCATCTGAATGCCTTATCCTATCAGAGAAATGTTTGCTCGCGAAGTTAGAGAGAAAAGAAAGAAAGATTCTACACATCATTCATGGCCCAGACTACAAAAATGGCAAGAAATTTACTCGAGGATAGAGAAGATCATAGACACAATGCGAAAACGCAGAGTTTGCTTCTACGGTCATATACGACAGATGATCAATTCCCGATGGACGAAACGTATCTTCAGTATATTCGACTCAAAACCAAAAACGACAATGCCATGGTATGTTAACGTCCAGAAAGATCTGAAAGAAATGGGGATACGAGCAGAAGATGCACAAGACCGAAATCTTTATAGAGCAGCCATCAAGACGTTTGGGACTTGTCGGGACGAAAAACGGACTACTGGTGCGAAATGGACAGAGGAACGTCGTGCTAAACACAGTGAGCTCATGAAGGCAATGTGGATCAAGCGAAAAATGAGCAAATGCCAGAATGTAAAATGAGACTTATCGTGGTCCCTAGTTGGCCGATTAGCGAAATTGAATGAATGAATGAATAATAATAATAATATATGTCCAACAACAAACAATGTTAAAATCTAACGGATAAATTCTATTTAAATAAAATAGCAATAAAAGTAACAATAACTTGAAGGAAATAAAATAAAATAAAATTCCAGAGGAAAAGTGAATTAAAATGATGTACGGAAGTTTGTCTGATAACCCGTGTTACTGTGAGGACTGTATTAGTGTAGGCTATCTGTTTGTAATTCAGATGAGGATTGTAAAGAAGGCGGCTGTGTATGGTTTCCTTAAATAGCAAAAGTCTGTAAGTGTTCAATGACAGCTGTGATTAGATAAGAATATGACGCACAGAGGCCATCATGATATTTCATAATTTAAAGACGAATAACATTCTATGTTATAGGATTGCAGTAACGGAAATTTTTGATACGGTAAAAACTTATATGGAGTACCGCATGCCCGAAGCAAAATAACAGTGGTTTTAAACTTTGAAGATAGCAGCTGGGCATAATACAGGTATTGGTATGCAGGATATCAAATAAATTCAACACTCATCCACGTACACGGTGCTGATGACCAATATGTCCCAAGTCCCTAAAAATTAATTAACAAGAAAAGTGATTTCCCTTCAACGGGTGTTTCTTTCCATTCTCGTATAATCCCTGAATTAGTCGTTGCTAAGCTGTTTGCTTGTAAATACGAAGGATATTTCATGGAAGGCGTTGGTCAACATTTTTATAGATCCCACGCATTCGTAGAAATTCGCATGCGTACGGAATTCCGGCGCCCTGTGCGCACAAGCAGCTACCATTTATTGTTGTAAATGCATTTGAGGGGCTTGGAATATCTTGGTCATCAGCCCCGTGCATTTGGGTGTGTGTTAAACTTGTCTGATAACCTGTCTTCCTGTGAGGACTGTCGTAGTATGTGTAACTGTATTAGGGACAGGGGTAGGGTAGGTGCCCCTGGACTTGAAGGAAGGTACTATCTCGGCATTTGCCTGGATGGAGTGTGAGAAATCCTTGCGTTAAACCAAACTCAGGACAGCCACTGCCAGCACCGGGATTCGAACCTGCAATCTTCGAACTTCCTGCAGCTACCTTCGCTCCTTTCAACGAGCGCGCCTACGCCATGGGGCGCTACCATTTGTAGCCATGTTGTCAATGTGTGTACTGGGTGATTGCAACATTCGTGACGTTGGACCGTCCTCTGAGATATTGTCAGTTATTCTTGTCAGAAAGAAACATGACATGGCAGACATTCATGAGCAGGTTTGTAAAATGTACAGCCCAATGCAATGAGTGATATTTAGACTGGTAAATTGGTGAGATTAAGCACGGGTGGGAGAACGTGCATGATGAATCAGGCTCTGGCCGGGCATCTGTAATCAGCAACGATTTGGCGTGTGCGGTGGATGCCAAAATCCATGAAGACGGAAGATTTTTAATTTTTAATTGGTCATTATAATTTTCGCAAATTTCAAGCTCAGTGAAGTATACTCGCCGACACAGAAAATGAGGGTCTCCTGCAAGGTATGCGATGTGCGAGAAAACTAAGCATGTTCTTGTCAGATTTGTTCTACTTCGTTGTTCTTAAACGGCCTTTTAATATAAATCGTTACGTCTCTCAGTCTTGGAAATAATACAGGTATATCCGTTCAGTGGCCACATTGGTCGTAACGTATTCGCTGTACTATGTATATCATCATGCGATGGTGTAATATTACCGTAAAGTGCCTCCGAACTTGTAGAAGCTAGTCACTGAAGAATTAGTTGAGTGAAGTCTGCCGCTCACACCATCAACCTCTGTGACTGTACATTTGAACTTTGAACTTTTTAGGATGCTCGCTTCTTGTTACGACGATTGTTCTATATATTGTCTGTAATCTTGGACCGCATAGCTGGCGCAGACTTTTATGAGGAGGGTATTCAATAGCACATAGTACGGCACGACTTATCTATAAATTGTATGTTTACTGGGCGAACTAATTTCGTACAAAGTTAAGTCCAAATTCGGTAAGTTATTTGCAAGTATTTCTAAGGCAACTGTAAATTTGGTACTACCTATTACGTAAAATTGGTAACAGTGGTGTTAAAGAAATATCGGAAGTCGGATATACGGAGGCAATACCATCACCACACGAACCATCGTTGTGAACGGAGGAGACGTCCAGAAGTCAATTGGGGGACATAATGACATACACATACACTTCGCCCCGCCTGCTTTCAACCTTTCTTTAATGAGACGAGGAGGCTTAAATAGTGAATGTGTTTAATGCTTCTAACTGTTTTCATTTAGGAGCTACCAGGCCATGGTAAGCAGTCAGACTCCATCTTCGTTTTATCTTTAAAGAGTAACTGTGGAGAAACCAATAGTTGTATCCTGTAGCTAGCAAAGATAAAATGCCAAACTCATACTTCCTATTTTACTTCCGATACTTCCCTCAACTCAAATAAAAATATGTTGTTGCAATAAAAAAAACATTCCCTTCTTGCGTCGCGATTGAGTGCAATCGATATCTATGTCGAGGCTAATTAACGTCAACCCTTGAGAACTTGTTTGTGCTTGTAGTAACGCTCTAAGGGCCGTAGCCATGACAACTCGCACCAACTTGAAGAGAATTCCTTGTCTTGTCTCGTGTTCTCTCGTCTTCACGTCATTGGCAGGAGAGTGGAATTGTGAGTGGGAGAAATCATCTCACTCGAATACTTCAGGTGAGTCTGTTGTTACTGCACACCCTGTCAAGTGAAGTAAAATAATAATAATAATAATAATAATAATAATAATAATAATAATAATAATAATCATCATCATAATAATAATCTTTCTAATTAGAAATGCCACATAACCCGTTGCGTATCTGTGCTCGTTATATCGTGCACCATGACCTTGAGGACAGCTGCAGCAAGTTTGTAGATCGCAGCTTTGAATCCCGGCGCCGACAGCGGCTATCATGGGTGTGGTTTTCCCCAGATTGTCCCACATTCCTTCCAGGTAAATGTCCGGATAGTGTCTTATTTAATGTCCCGGTGCACCTATTTCATCCCTGTTCTTACTGTTGCTATACACACTATTACAGTCTTCACAGTAATACAAGTTATCTGACAAGATCAACACACACACCCAACTACACGAGGCTGATGACCAAGATGTCCCCAGCCCCTCAAATGAATTAAGAACAACAACAAATGTCACCTTTCATTTCACATCACAACAATGTTCTCTCGAGGTACATATTGAGACTCCGGATAGAGAGGTGTTGGGTTCGATTCTCGGTTATGCAAAGACATTTAAAATACTACAGGCATCACAATGACACAGGTTATGAGACAGAGTCAACACTCACAGAAATACACGGGGTTGCATGGGCGCGATGTCGCAAAACAATTAAATGAATGAATAACAGAAATGAACAATGCACGCTAGTTTATACTGTACATATTCTGCCCTATGAAGATGGAGAAGGTAGAATTTTTAAATTGCACTTGTTTTTAAAATGATTCTTTGGGGATTAGGATTTGGACCGATGTCATTATTTTCATATTTTACGACGATCTCAGGACTAATGGTTATGACGCTAGGATTTCCCATGAAAGGGTCAAGGGTTCGAACACCTCCAATGATTAATTCCTCTAGATCGAGAACAGGGGGTCTCTTATGCTTTCATAATTCATTTCATCACTACGAAGTGCATTTCACCCACAGGTATCAACTCGAAAGACCTGCACAAGACTTCTCCGAAGGCCACACGCCCTTAATGCAAGCCATTATTGTTAACTATTCTTTTTATTAATTTGTTTATCTTTAAGATAGCATGGAATATTTCTTGCTTACATTTTAAGAGCTGTTAAATTTATTTCATGATTAATGAAGCCATCCAGCAGTGATTAGTGAATAATGAAAGACTTGAGATCTACATGTTCCAGAAATGTCTCGTATAAAAGCAGTTGACGAATTACACTTGATAAGTAAAAGACCAGTTTTATGTGATGTTAAAAACATCGGTGCTTATTCAAAATCAATTAATTTCATTACAAAGTATATTGTATTACACTTCTGACTGTTCAGTTTTCACATTCTCCCCATGGGAGGTCGTTTGGCATATAATTACACAAATATGATTGCGAATAAATTTCAGAATTTAAATAATTAACTATAATTTCCATGTTAACCCTGTAAGAAAGTACTGTGTATAAATGAGCTGCAATTCAGTTGCCAGGTGGTATCTACAAACCGTCCGGAAGGCGCGCGGCCGCACACAGTGCGGCAAAAAAGTATATTTTCAATTTGCTGATGAATGCAGTTATTTTCCGCCCTGGGAACCAAGGTATACTATGTTCATTACATCACCACTAGGTTTCAACATAATTGATCGCTTATCTGCCCCTTGTCAGTCGGCTACGGGCTGAGGAAGTTGACAGGTACCGGATGCCGCACTGAGTGAAGCGCGCGCTCGCTCCCGTAACAGTTTCTTTCACGCTTGGTGTAGGACGTGTTCGCTCCGTGTGAGCTTGTTCTACAGTTCATGCAGCTCGTCCGTGGTGATGTATGTATTATTTTGTATAACACTTTTCGCTCTGAATGTTCCAATAATATTTTTCATGTCGGCAAATATGTTTCAGAAGGATTTCATTGCCATAAATATCAGGGTTTCCTTTTGTTTTTTCCGCGAATTGTTTCTTGCTCTGAAGTCTTGTATGTTTGGGTTCCAGTACAACATGACGCTTTTGTCCGTGATGACAAAACCTACACGGGGTGTGTTATTTTTGTCGACTATGCACGACTCTGATGAAATTGACAAGGACACCAATAAGGCAGTTGTGAACCTTGACTACAATGCGACGAAGGGAGGAGTCGACACAGTAGATCAAATGCCAGCATCTTACTCGACTTCTCGAATCACAAGAAGATGGCCATTGACTGTAATTTTTCGCTACCTGGATATAGCAGGAATAAATTCAATGATCATTTTCTTCGCAAATAATCCCGAGAAATTGCGCAGAAGAAGGTTCTTCCTAAATGACCTGGCATTTCAGTTGATGGAAAGCCACCTTCGACTGAGAGCAGCCATGAAAAGTCTGCCAAAGGATGTCAGCTTGTTTTTGGCGAAGTATCGTGAGATACCAGCTCCCACGTATATGCAGGAAAGGAGAACCGGACCATGACATCTTTGTGGTCGTCACAAGTGGAATAATACAACCATCAAGTGCAAAGTGTGTGCCTTACACGTCTGCAGGAATCACTGTATTCGGGAGGTACTTTGTTTCACGTGTAAAAATCAAGACACTGCCAAACTTGATGACGATTATTGATCATGACATATCTAAGTGACGACTAACACTTTGTTAAATTTGAGGTTTATTGCACCTTCGCTATGTTTTTCTGGTAAATATCTCCTTTATTTCAATATTGCTTTCCTTTACCTCCTAGTTACGGTCATTTCTGCATTCATTTTTCACAGAATAAAATTAATTTGTCAAACTGTGTGTCTTAATTCATTTTGAAACTTAGTAATTTCTGTAGATCCCTTGATTACTACCGAAAATGTGCATTTAGGTGATATTTAGTAGGAGCTGCACTCCATGCGGCCTGCGCCTGTTCGTGTAACTTTGTAAGGCGCGCGCTCCGCAGGTTAATAATATGCGTATGCGAAAAAACATTTCTCAAAAATTAAATCAGATAATTTAATGAAATTTTCATGGGTGTTCACCAAGACTACTTCATTAGAACATCTGCGCATCTGATAGCCTCATGCACTACAGGTGAAAAACTCTGTCATCAAATAACATACATGTATCTTAAACCTTTAAGACTCTCCTTGTTCCACGAATGGCAGTTTACGAACGGCATTCGCGATGTGTAAGTTATGTCGTGCCCAACCCGCTGAACAACTGCGGCAATTATCACTGGCATTAATAATGATCGTCTTCTCTCAGTTCTCGGTCTTCTTGGGCCTAATCATTGTCACTCTTTTCCCTGAAACTATCACTATATGTTACTCCTGTCTCAGTATTTTTCTCTAGAGAGTTTACCAGTCATTAGATTGAATGCCATTTTTATTATACTGTACATAATGTACTTATCATCTAGGGGTATCTGCAGCTTATGATCCCCACCACATAGTTTGCATAGTACATCAGCAGAAGGCAAGGATAACTGAGCCCACTAAAAGAAAGAATAAAAAGAAAATTGGGATATTGGTTCGCACTGCCGATGGCTGCAACCAATATTTTACAAGTCCGTAGAACAGTCCAATGCGCAGGCGCGAGCCCACCGCGCGCATGCGCCCGGAGGGCTCGCGCCTGCGAACAAATGAAGTACCGGAAGTAAAGGAATTACACTCAATTGCAACACAATCTACGCACTCTCTTGGCTCACTGAAACAGCAGTCATCTGTTATTTCTATGAAGGCAAAGAAAATCGCAAGAAAGAAGAACACATCATACAACGCAAATTCCAAGCGAGACGCGCCATGATGTGTATGGGCACACAGCTGTTCATGAAGCGGCTAGCAGGTGAAACATGTGTTATTTCCCTGTAGAAATACAAACCGATGTAAAATAAGTGTAAAACACTCTTAAAAACGTGCACTTTTTGTGTTCCAACTGCAATAAAAATATTAAGATATATACCGTATTAAAACTTCCAAACCTACATGACCTAACGTAAAAAAGAACGACGAAAATGATTATGTTAAAGAATTTTATGTAGGTCAATTGGTTACTTCACAAACAACCTTCAAACTCGAGTGCACTAAATACATTGGTCGACAGTAGTGCCTGGCACGGGAATCGAACTCTCGTCCCCAGGGGCATTACTTGTGACTTTTGGCACAGCCAACTTAGGAACGTCTTCATACTATTCTTATGAACACCATACAGTAACATTCTGGGTTACACACCGCAAATTCAAATTTATGACTTAGTGCCTGGCTCGGGAATCAAACCCTCGTCCCCAAGGGCGTTAGGCGTGACTTTTCACACTGCCAACGTAAGGAAGGTCGCCATACTATTTTATAAACACCATACCGTAACTTTCCGGGTTACACACCGCAAATTTGAATTTATGACTTAGTGCCTGGACAGAGAATCGAACCCTCGTCCCCAAGGGCGTTAAGTGTAACTTTTCACACTGCCAACGTAAGGAAGGTCGCCATACTATTGTATGAACACAATACCGTAACTTTCCGGGTTACACGTCGCAAATTCGAATTTATGACTTAGTGCCTGGAAAGAGAATCGAACCCTCGTCCCCAAGGGCGTTAGGTATGACTTTTCGCACAGCCAACGTAAGGAACGTCTCCATACTATTTTTAAGAACACCATACCGTAACATTCTGGGTTACACGCCGCAATTTCGAATTTATGACTTAGTGCCTGGCTGGGGATTCGAACATTCGTCCCCAAGGGCGTTAGGTGTGACTTTTTGCACAGCCAATGTAATGAACGTCTCCATACCATTTTTATGAAAACCATACCGTAACATACTAGGTTACACACCGCAAATTCGAATTGACGACTTAGTGCCTGGCCGGGAATCGAACTCTCGACGCCAATTGCGTTAGGTATGACATTCTGCACAGCCAATGTAATGAACGTCTGCATACTATTTTTAAGAACACTATACCGTAACATTCTGGGTTACACGCCGCAATTTCGAATTTATGACTTAGTGCCTGCCCGGGAATCGAACTCTCGTCCCCAAGGGCGTTAGGTGTGACTTATCGCACAGCCAACGCAATGAATATCTGAATACTATTTTTATGAACACAATACCGCAACATTCTAGGTTACACACCGCAAATTCGAATTTATGACTTAGTGCCTGGAAAGAGAATCGAACCCTCGTCCCCAAGGGCGTTAGGTATGACTTTTCGCACAGCCAACGTAAGGAACGTCTCCATACTATTTTTATGAACACAATACCGTAACATTCTGGGTTACACGCCGCAATTTCGAATTTATGACTTAGTGCCTGGCTGGGGATTCGAACACTCGTCCCCAAGGGCGTTAGGTGTGACTTATCGCACAGCCAACGTAATGAACATCTGAATACAATTTTTATGATCACCATACCGTAACATTTCGGGTTACACACCGCAAATTCGAATATATGACTTAGTGCCTACCCGGGAATCGAACTCTCGATCCCAAGGGCGTTAGGTGTGACTTATCGCACAGCCAACGTAATGAATATCTGAATACTATTTTTATGAACACAATACCGCAACATTCTAGGTTACACACCGCAAATTCGAATTTATGACTTAGTGCCTGGCCGGGAATCGAACTCTCGACGCCAATTGCGTTAGGTATGACATTCTGCACAGCCAATGTAATGAACGTCTGCATACTATTTTTAAGAACACTATACCGTAACATTCTAGGTTACACACCGCAAATTCGAATTTATGACTTAGTGCCTGTCTCGGGAATGGAACCCTCGTCCCCAAGGGCGTTAGGTGTGACTTTTCACACTGCCAACGTAAGGAAGGTCGCCATACTATTTTTATGAACACAATACCGTAACTTTCCGGGTTACACGTCGCAAATTCGAATTTATGACTTAGTGCCTGGAAAGAGAATCGAACCCTCGTCCCCAAGGGCGTTAGGTATGACTTTTCGCACAGCCAACGTAAGGAACGTCTCCATACTATTTTTATGAACACCATACCGTAACATTCTGGGTTACACGCCGCAATTTCGAATTTATGACTTAGTGCCTGGCTGGGGATTCGAACACTCGTCCCCAAGGGCGTTAGGTGTGACTTTTCACACTGTCAACGTAAGGAAGGTCTCCATACTATTTTTATGAACACCATACCGTAACATTCTGGGTTACACACCGCAAATTCGAATTTATGATTTTGTGCCTGGCCGTGAATCGAACTCTCGACCCCAAGGGCGTTAGGAATGACTTTCTGCACAGCCAATTTAATGAACGTCTCCATACTATATTTATGAGCACCATGCCGTAACATTCTGGGTTACACACCACAAATTCGAATTTATGACTTTGTGCCTGGCTCGGGAATCGAACCCTCGTTCCCAAGGGCGTAAGGTGTCCCTTTTTGCACAGCCAATGTAATGAAAGTCGCCATACTATTTTATGAACACCATACCGTAACTTTCCGGGTTACACACCGCAAATTCGAATTTATGACTTAGTGCCTGGACAGAGAATCGAACCCTCGTCCCCAAGGGCGTTAGGTATGACTTTTCGCACAGCCAACGTAAGGAACGTCTCCATACTATTTTTATGAACACCATACCGTAACATTCTGGGTTACACGCCGCAATTTCGTATTTATGACTTAGTGCCTGGCTGGGGATTCGAACACTCGTCCCCAAGGGCGTTAGGTGTGACTAATCGCACAGCCAACGTAATGAACATCTGAATACTATTTTTATGATCACCATACCGTAACATTTCGGGTTACACACCGCAAATTCGAATATATGACTTAGTGCCTACCCGGGAATCGAACTCTCGTCCCCAAGGGCGTTAGGTGTGACTTATCGCACAGCCAACGTAATGAATATCTGAATACTATTTTTATGAACACAATACCGCAACATTCTAGGTTACACACCGCAAATTCGAATTTATGACTTAGTGCCTACCCGGGAATCGAACCCTCGTCCCCAAGGGCGTTAGGTATGACTTTTCGCACAGCCAACGTAAGGAAGGTCTCCATACTATTTTTATGAACACCATGCCGTAACATTCTGGGTTACACACCACAAATTCGAATTTATGACTTTGTGCCTGGCTCGGGAATCGAACCCTCGTTCCCAATTGCGTAAGGTGTCCCTTTTTGCACAGCCAATGTAATGAAAGTCGCCATTCTATTTTATGAACTCCATACCGTAACTTTCCGGGTTACACACCGCAAATTCGAATTTATGACTTAGTGCCTGGACAGAGAATCGAACCCTCGTCCCCAAGGGCGTTAAGAGTAACTTTTCACACTGCCAACGTAAGGAAGGTCGCCATACTATTTTATGAACACAATACCGTAACTTTCCGGGTTACACGTCGCAAATTCGAATTTATGACTTAGTGCCTGGAATGAGAATCGAACCCTCGTCTTCAAGGGCGTTAGGTATGACTTTTCGCACAGCCAACGTAAGGAACGTCTCCAAACTATTTTTAAGAACACCATACCGTAACATTCTGGGTTACACGCCGCAATTTCGAATTTATGACTTAGTGCCTGGCTGGGGATTCGAACATTCGTCCCCAAGGGCGTTAGGTATGACTTTTCGCACAGCCAACGTAAGGAACGTCTCCATACTATTTTTATGAACACCATACCGTAACATTCCTTGTTACACACCGCAAATTCGAATTTATGATTAGTGCCTGGCACGGGAATCGAACCCTCGTCCCCAAGTGCGTTATGATGATGATGATAATTGTTGTTTTAATGGGCCTAACATCTAGGCTATCGGCCCCTGATGGTTTGGGTGATCGTAAAGATGAAAATGAAATGCAAACTTAAAAATAAAACTAACTACCAACTTACATACTAGAAGAAGAAATGGAAAACGAAAGGAGAATAAGGCAAATAAAGGACAGGAGGAAAAGAAATGCCCTCAACCCTCGAAGAATGCGGATTGAGGGACTTGGAAGGAAGGAGAGCCATGGAAGGCAGATAGGAAAGTGAAAGAGGAGAGGGTCCGCCCCGAAGGTAGGGGAGAAAAGGGGAAAACGGACTCAGCTCAGGAATCCCTCGGGGTCGCCAACTCCCGAACTCACCAGCCGTGAGCCCCTGAGGGTGTAGCATTATCTAGGGAGCACCAAAAGTGGTGGGGCTACATACACCCGGCCTCCTTGAGGGCCTTGAGCAGAAGGCAGGAGATAACAGGAAAAGAAAAAGAAGGCTGACCCCTCGCAGAAGGAGGGAATCAGAAAAGATGAGACAAGGGCCAATTAAGGCGGGAAAGGAAGAGACTCCCTAGGCCTCGGATACCCATATACCGTCGGGGTCGGAAGAGAACAAGAGTTGACCAAGTGAGGTCGACAGGAAAGAAGACAGAGAGGAGCCCGGCACAAGTAAGTGGAAACAATGCCGGACTCAGCTGGGGCCCCGTCCAAGTGCGTTAGATGTGACTTTTCGCACAGCCATTGTTAGGAACGTCTCCATACTATTTTTTATGAACAACATACCGTAACTTTCTGGGTTACACACCGCAAATTCTAATTTATGATTAATGCCTGGCACGAGAATCGAACCCTCGTCCCCAAGGGCGTTAGGTGTGACTTTTCGCACAGCCATTGTTAGGAACGTCTCCATACTATTTTTATGAACAACATACCGTAACATTCTGGGTTACACACCGCAATTTCGAATTTATGACTAAGTGCCTGGGAGGGAATCGAACCTTCGTCCTCAAGGGCGTTAGGTGTGACTTTTCGCACAGCCAACGTAGGAAGGTCTTCATATTATTTTTATGAACACCATACCGTAAAATTCCGGGTCACACACCGCAAATTCGAATTTATGACTTAGTGCCTGGAACGGGAATCGAACCCTCGTCCCCTAGGGCGTTAGGTATGACTTTTCGCACAGCCAACGTAAGGAACGTCTCCATACTATTTTTATGAACACCATACCGTAAAATTCAGGGTTACACACCGCAAATTTGAATTTATGACTTAGTGCCTGGCCGGAAATCCAACTCTCCACCCCAGGGGCGTTAGGTGTGACTTTTCGTACAGCCAACGTAAGGAACGTCTCCATACTATTTTTATGAACACCATACCGTAACATTCTGGGTTACACACCGCAAATTTGAATTTATGACTTAGTGCCTGGCCGGAAATCCAACTCTCCACCCCAGGGGCGTTATGTGTGACTTTTCGTACAGCCAACGTAAGGAACGTCTCCATACTATTTTTATGAACACCATACCGTAACATTCTGGGTTACACACCGCAAATTCGAATTTATGACTTAGTGCCTGGGAGGGAATCGAACCCTCGTCCCCAAGGGCGTTAGGTATGACTTTTCGTACAGCCAACGTAAGGAACGTCTCCATACTATTTTTATGAACACCATACCGTAACATTCTGGGTTACACACCGCAAATTCGAATTTATGACTTAGTGCCTGGGAGGGAATCGAACCCTCGTCCCCAAGGGCGTTAGGTATGACTTTTCGCACAGCCAACGTAAGGAACGTCTCCATACTATTTTTATGAACACCATACCGTAACATTCTGGGTTATACACCGCAAATTCGAATTTATGACTTAGTGCCTGGGAGGGAATCGAACCCTCGTCCCCAAGGGCGTTAGGTATGACTTTTCGCACAGCCAACGTAAGGAACGTCTCCATACTATTTTTATGAACACCATACCGTAACATTCTGGGTTATACACCGCAAATTCGAATTTATGACTAAGTGCCTGGGAGGGAATCGAACCCTCGTCCCCAAGGGCGTTAGGTATGACTTTCTGCACAGCCAGTGTAATGAATGTCTCCATACTATTTTTATGAGCGCCATACCGTATCATTCTAGGTTACACGCCGCAAATTCGAATTCATGGCTTAGTGCCTGGAACGGGAATCGAACTCTCGACCCCAAGGGCGTTAGGTGTGACTTATCACACAGCCAACGTAGGAACGTCTTCATACTATTCTTATGAATACCGTACCGTAACATTCTGAGTTACTCACCGCAAATTCGAATTTTTGACTACTGTCGACCAAAATATTATGTGTACTCGAGTTTGAAGGTTGTTTGTGATGTAACCAATAGGCCTACATAAAATCCAATAACATCATTATTTTCGTCGTTCTATTGTACGTTAGTTTATGTACGTTTGGAATTTTTAATTAATATTTTAATATTTTTTATCTTAGTTGGAACACATAAAGTGCCCGTATTTAAGCGTGTTTCAACCATGCGTCACATTTAAGAATTATTATCTCAGAAACCCGTCATCAGATCGAATCCAAATTTTTACACAATATACATTGGAATGTTGTATAACTGGTTTATTAATTTCAAAATTTTGAGTGTCCAAGAAACAAAGTTGTTATTTTTGTAAGGTAACTTTTTCTCGGCTCAGGCTGGTTGGAAAATGTAGTTCTTGGTCGCGTTGTCATCCTCATACAACAAAAGGTTATGCTGTATGATTCTTAAATATGTAAATTAATTCACTTAATTTATATCGGTTTGTATTTGTATGGGATAATAAGACATCGTTTAGCAGCTATCCGATACAGAGAACGCTGTACAGCGTTCCCGAGTTGGAGCCCACCACGCGTCATGGCTCGCCTCGCTCGGCAGAGATGGGCATCAACTCGGCAACGCTGTACAGCGTTCTCTGTATCGGATAGCTGCTAACGATGTCTTATTATCCTATACAAATACAAACCGATGTAAAATTAGTGAATTAATTTACGTATTTCACAGTCATACAGCATAACATTTTGATGTATGAGGATTAAAACGAGACCAAGGACTACATTTTCCAACCAGCCCGAGCCGAGAAAAAGTTACCTTACAAAAATGATAACAACTTTGTTTCTTGGACACACAAAATTTTGAAATTAATAAACCAGTTAAACAACATTCCAATGTATAGTGTGACAAAATTTGGATTTTATCTGATGACGGGTTTTTGAGATAATAATTCTTAAATGTGACGCATGGTTGAAACACTCTTAAAAACGTGCACTTTTTGTGTTCCAACTGCGATAAAAAATATTAAAATATAAATTAAAAAATCCAAACCTACATGACCTAACTTAAAATAACGACAGAAATGATGATGTTATTGGATTTTATGTAGACCTATTGGTTACTTCACAAACAACCTTCAAACTCGAGTGCACATAATATTTTGGTCGACAGGAATTGCATGGGAGGGAATCGAACCCTCATCCCCAAATGCGTTAGGTACGACTTTCAGCACAGGCAATGTAATGAACGTCTCCATACTATTATTATGAGCACCATACCGTAACATTCTGCGTTACAAACCGCAAATTCGAATTTATGACTTAGTGGCTGGCCGGGAATCGAACTCTCGACCTCAAGGGCGTTAGGTGTGACTTTTCTCACAGCCTACGTAGGAACGTCTTCATACTATTTTTATGAACACCATACCATAAAATTCAGGGTTACACACCGCAAATTCGAATTTATGACATAGTGCCTGGCCGGAAATCGAACTCTCCACCCCAGGGGCGTTAGGTGTGACTTTTCGTACAGCCAACGTAAGGAACATCTCCATACTATTTTTATGAACACCATACCGTAACATTCAGGGTTACACACCGCAAATTCGAATTTATGACTTAGTGCCTGGCTCGGGAAAAGAACCCTCGTCCCCAAGGGCGTTAGGTGTGACTTTTCACACAGCCAACGTAGGAACATCTTCATAATATTTTTATGAACACCGTACCGTAACAATCTAGGTTACACGCCGCAAATTCGAATTCATGGCTTAGTGCCTGGAACGGGAATCGAACCCTCGTCCCCAAGGGCGTTAGGTGGGACTTTTCGTATAGCCAAAGCAAGAAACATCTTAATACTAATCAAATCAACGCAACACCGTACGAATCCAGGTCATACATCGCAAATTCGATTATTCCACTTAGTACAAGGGAGAAGAATCGAATCTGATTTTGGTTTGCTTGATCAAGTCCAACATTATCAGCTTGGGATATTGAGAATTGAATTTTAAAAGTATACTAGTTTGAAATGTAAATGTGGCTTAATGTGGCTATCGGCTTGCCGACGAATATATTTGGATCAGATAGTAGTACGGACGGGGAATCCCAGCATCTCTTCTCTCGAGTACACAGACCTTGAATGGGGGTTTGTAGTCGTGTAGGAGAATGTCTCTGAATTATTTTTTTAAAAACTGATTTATTTGTAAAGTTAGTTATCTTTTAATAAGCCCATTGCGTCGTAATAATATTTTTATTAGTAACTTTTAAAGCAATCGAAGGTTTTCACAATCGACTAATTCGATTATCTTCAGTCGACTGGTGCCCAACTGATATACGCTTAGTCATTAGCAGATCGGTTCTTGTTTACTGCACCACGAGACTTATAATCTTTAGACTTATAGCCTAATCTGTTAGTATCGTTTCTTTACAAATTCAAGAATGGATCCACACACCAGTTTCATGGACCTTGCGCTAATGCTTGTAGACGAAGAGAAGTGTATTCAGTTTTTATACGACGAAGGACTGCTGAGAACCAGAATGCTGTGCTCCGAATGCGACGCCCGTCTTCATCCATTACCTGTGCGTGGGAGACTATATGAAGAGTTCAGATGCAGCAGAGGTCACGAAAAGGTTTCGCAGTCCGTTAAGAAAGGGACTTGGCTGGAAAAATCGAAATTGCCTCCGTCACAAATCATTCTGGTGACCTACTGTTTCGCCCGTGGATTTGATTACAAGGAAACTCGAACGCAGTGTTCCGCAGGTGGTCGTGTTATGAGCAATCGGACAGTTGCGGACTGGTTTAGTTACTGCCGCGAAATATGTGTGCGCTCAATGGAACACAAATATAACACCAGAGGAAGAATTGGTGGCCCAGGCCACATCGTCCAGATAGATGAATGTAAAATTGGTCGGCATAAACATCATCGTGGGCGGCCTGTCGAAGGATCATGGATCCTTGGCATGATTGACACTACAACGAATGAAGTTCGGATGGCTGTGTGTCCTAATAATCGGAGAGACGCCGGCACACTCTACCAACTCGTAACACAGCATGTAGAGTTGAACACCACAATTCATACAGATTGTTGGAGAGGTTATAACGGATTGCTGCCTGGAGGATTCGCCCAGCATCTGACTGTGAATCATTCTGTAACCTTTGTGGATCCAATTACGCGTACCCATACCAACAATATAGAGTCACGTTGGCGAACACTGCGTCGACGTCTTTCGAGGGGGGGAATTCGACGTAATGCAATCGATGTGCATCTGATAGAATATCTGTGGCGTCAGGACTGTGCAAATAGGAACGCAGACCCTTTCCAGGAAATCATCGAAGACATTCGAGAGGTGTACCCCGTTGTATAAACATTCGTCAGGTAAGTTATAGCCTTACTTGTGTTTTAATGTATTTATGTACAACTGTTCTGTTTGGCTGAACTATCAGAGAACCGAGGGCAATATTAATTTAAGTCCGTAGCTTTGACAAGATGTGCACGAAATGCCATAATGTTGCATTGTAAGCAACATACCGTAGTGATATTGTTGTTTTCGAAAGTTCTGTGAGTCACATGGTGAGTGATCTATAAACTCGCATCATGATGTGGATTGCTGTCTCACAGCGAGAGCATGCTTTTATGGCGGAGTTTCCGCTAATATATTTATAACCTATTAGCCGTTAGGCATTGTGTGGGACAGGGACTTGGCACGCATAGGAACATTTGCCTGGAGTGTTAGCTCCATATCCTATTAATTCAGGTTTTTTGTCATAGGATTCTGCTAAAGTTGAGCCACATCTGCCCTTGCTAAGCGCTGGTTTAATGAAACGATGGTATCCCATTACGTAGATTGGAAGCGAACTGTTAATCTCAGTGTGTGTTTCTTCTTTTCTCATTTCTCAGGGCAGGAGACACTCCGCAGGTTATACTGGTGTACAGTTGTCCAGTAGAGGGACCAGAGAGCCTACAGGCTGGATCAGTTGTCCGATGAGTGAAATAACTACGGTATCCTATTTTGGCAAAGGTAAGTTATTGATGAAAGTTTGATATCGTAATTAATGATGTGTATAGGTGAAGCCAATATACCAGTCTTCGGGATGATATTTAGCGTGCTATGTAGGTTTTGAAGAATGGTAGCTAGGGGGTCTGGGGCGTAAGCCCCAGGTTAGGTTTGTTTTTGTATGTAAAACATTAATAAGATAGAATTTATGTCCGCTACTAGGTTAGGTACTGCCTGGTCGAAACTTAATGCTAGTACCATAAGCAAGGGGGTCTGGGGCGTAAGCCCCAGGTTAGGTTTGTTCTTATATGTAAAACATTGTAAATACATAAATAAACACTGTAATTGAGTTCACTTTCCACTGAGTATAATGATTTCATAAATCATGTGCGAAATAGTACCAAACGCGTGGGGTTGGCATTACTGACTCAGTGAGAAAGATGGAGGGCAGAACTCCGGTTTCAACTATATAAGTCGTGTTGCTATTTGGGCAGGATGGTGGGTCTATGGCAGCGGAGCAGTGAACATCTAATGCTCAATCCTCTCCTGATATCCTCCCGACTACTAAATCAGGTAATTTCAGTTTTTAAAAATTTGTATACAAAGGATGGGGTCTGGGGGCGTAAGCCCCAGGTTAGGTTTGTTTTTATATGTAAAACATTATTAATACATTAATACATAAATAAACACTGTAATTGCGTTCACTTTCCACTGAGTATAGTGATTTCATAAATCACGTGCGAAATAGTACTATGTAGGTTTCGAAGAACGGTATTTAGTTTCATCACCCTCCTTTGAAGAATACACATACAGTACTGGGGCATACCGTTAGCAAATAGCCTGTAAAAATAATAGCGGAAACTCTTCGCCAAAACTAGCAACAGCGCTCCCCAGCACCTCCTAGTGATCCAAGGATCAGCTGATTTAAAACCAAACACTGTAAGACTTATAGACATGTAGATGATTTAATTATCCAATTGTAATGGTTGGTAAGGGGAGTATTTGAGCCATATAAGGCTGTAATTTATTATAAACAACAAAGTGAACTGAAATCTTTATTCAAATTCCCAGGCAATAAGGAAATTTAAGTAGGAATTCATTGTAATCAAGAAGCCTACCATTTTACCGATATTTAATTTCTTTTAAAATGGAATGCCAAGCATACCATAACTAATGTTAACTTTTTTAGTGCAGGGAGTGTCCGAGAACATGATCGGCTCGCCCAAGTTTTGTATCTGCCTCTATGTGGAGCTACACGTACCGTCGCGTATGGAGTCTTATCTGGGGAGGAAAGTGTGAATGGAAGGTAGCGGCTGTGGCCTATAGTTAGGGACCAACCCTGGCATATGACTGGGAGGAAGATGGGAAACCAGAGAAGACCATCTTCAAGGTTGCCGGCGGGGGGATTCGAACCTCCTCGCCTCCCGGATGTGAGCGACTGCCAGCAGTAATGCCCTAACGACCACGGCTAACTCACCCAGTATTATGGCAATATTGCTGTGGGATAGCCAACAGAAGCAAGTGACCAGGTGACCTTATTAGTTAGTGATAGTTGCAGTTGTTGCTTCATAGTAGACTTCAGCCCTGTACACTCCATGATTGTGTGTCAGCTGTGTGATAAATTGTGTAATTATGATGACATTGCCTGAAGGTGCAGTGGTCCTTGCCTCTCGCCAAGGCTTGATTCAATTCTGGTTAACGCAGGATATAGGATTACCGAAGTGAAAAGTCACGTCCTGAGGCTTGGATTCCACATTAAAAAAGAGGACCCAGGGTCATGATAGTGAGATAAACTGTCCCTAAACTGACAAAAAAGAAGAAGAAGGTTGATGACTGGGATTGTGGATCTTGTGGTTGCAGTTATTCTGAGGATGTAAAGAATAAATCCGGGGCTCAGTGGATTCAGTGCAGTTTCTGTTTGATCTGGTATCATTCGAAATGCCAGCACACATTTGAAGAGAATGACGATGTCTTCATGTGTGATGGATGTCAGATCAGTTCTGATGAAGACTGAATAAACAGTATTTAGTCTAGAACTATGTTGTTTTTATCATTACTGTTTTTTTTAAATATATTTAAATATTGGAGTTATGATCTATTTCAATAAATGTGTATTATAAGTTTTCGTTGCATTCCTTAATATATTTATTTAACTATCACGAAATTATCAAGGTGTTGTCACGATATTGCCAATGATATCACGAAATAACCAACATATTCCTTTCAAGGCTCAACTGATTTTAAATCGAAGTCATGTGTATTTAATTTCAACTTTATCCTTGATGCTTTGAGCACCAACATTGTAGCTTCATGAAAAGTAACTCATAAAATTTTGAAATTATTTTCTTACCCCTTTAAATGAAATATTCCTAAAATTATCATGAAATTACCCAGGTTTACCCTATTATGATAATGATATTGTCATATGGGCCCTGACTAGGTTACATGTCCCTACCTCCATTGATAGCACTTAAAGAACAATACTAATCCTGAAGTGATACAACTATACAATAAAATCCATTATTCCAGAATATTCTTCATAAAAGATGTCAATTGTATTTTTTACAGGAACTACAACATTGATTCACCCCATTCACAGGATTTTCTTCCACGAATGGGGAGCTGGGAGCAATTTGGAGTTACCCTCTCCTACCCACTCTTTGTCAACACCCACCCAACAGCAGCTGAGCAGGCAGTGGCAACTAGTCATCCCTAAGACAAGCATGGTCCATGTGATAAAAGGGTAAGTTTGCTATGACACAACATCACATTACACTGAATTAAATTAATATCCCACATCACATCACATAAAAAAGGAACTTTCTTTCTTTCTTTCTTTCATTCTTCCTTTCCTTCCTCTCCCGTTGTCAGTAAGTCAGTCCAAACATGGTCACTGACTTCTAGAACAACACTTAATAGGACATGATACCAAGCTGTCCATTTACATCCTTGGGCTAAACATTCCCAGAAGGGATGTCAGGATTTAGACTAAGTCAGTAGGTTTGATAAATGCGCATACGTTACATAGTTACTCTCTAGCAGATGGGATGAGAAAATACCAACTTAAAACAATTTTCTGTAGAGACCCGAGATATTTGTGTTGTGAGAGCGGAATATACTAGAGGGAATATGCAAAATCCAGAATATTTTCTATAGTACTGGCATGGCGAATAGAATACAATAGGTTTGTTCCAACACGAAGTTCTGAACTGATACCATCTTTGTTTAATGCACAGGTGCCAATTAAGAACGAGTACGGAACTAGTTCGTGATTTTGTTTGATGGACCACATGGAAGTGGACGTAACCTGAAACAACATGTATGTGGCAGAGCCTTTTTCTGTTATCCCTTAAAAACTAACAGGCTGACCACCTCGCTGTGTAGCGACTAGCGATCTTGGCTGCGCGCCGGAGCTCCGTAATTGATTCACGGCTCTGCCAAGAAATATCAATTCTGGTGTGAAGTTTGGAACGGGGTTCACTCAGCCTCATGAGGCAAAACTAAGAAGAGGAGCGTTTGATTCCCACCTCAGTTATCCAGAAAGTGCTGGGATATTTCCTAATTCATTGCCACGGCTGCCTCCTTCCCAATCATATCCCCAATTTACAAATACACAATAACATCACACAAATTTCACACACACACACAAATACGCGATGACCACGATGTCACAGCCCCTAATATACGGTAAGCAACAACAACGACAACAAACCATCAGGCAGAGAAAAATTGGTGTAGTGGCGGGCATCTACAAAGTGAGAGAAAACTTCTGGATTTGAAAATACTTGTTTTATTCAGTATTTACTAGGCATTCTGATATTCTTCAAAAATATCTATCCGGATCGTAATAAAATACTCTAAAAATGGAACCTCTCTGCACTCTCTCTTTCTTTCTCGATCATCTCTAATACGGGATTTCACATTTCTAAAAAAAATCTTGGTGCCCACTTTGAGTCCTACAACCTTCTCAGGAGATACATTAAATTCTAAGTTGTCATCCTCTTCATCTGCGCTTAAATCATAAAAGATGGCCCCTGTCAATTCCAGCACTCTGGCGTCTCTAAAAGCCAGAGTAGTTAAAAGGGACGTAAAAAACAATAACATTATTATTAGACATCGCAGTGACACAGGTTATCAAGCAAATGCTATACACACCCAAGTACATGGGGATACATTACCACGATGTCACAAAGCCCCTAAATAATCAACAACTATTATTATTTTAGTCCTATTATTATTAAGTCAGATTATATAATTCTTCATTTTAGGCAAGGATAGCACGAAGTACTGTAGAACATGGAACCATGGAAGGCTACTCAGACATGGCCCCACAATATTCCGACTAAACAACCTGGTGTTGTAAGAATACTACAGGGTGCCAGGAAATGTTCTCTGCAGAGGCTACGTACAGCTGCGAGAGGTTGCGTCATCTGTATAGTTGGCAGCACAGTGTCCCTGATAGGGCGAAGGCCACATGTGTGGGCTGTCGAAATCGTCAGTGCGCATGGTTAGATTATTGTAAGAGTGCAACAGTATGTTATGAATGGCTGTGGTGAGTATAAAGTTTACTGTTTGTTTGTTATGATTAAGGCTCGGATTTTTAGGTGCTAAAAATCGGGAAAATATTTATTTTTTATGTATTAAAAATACCTGAAATATGCGCCAAAAAAGTTAAAATATTTCGTTATAATTTAGTTTATTACTGTGAATATAAACAATATGCAGTACTCACGAATGCAATTTATGCTATGCCACACTGACTACTGAAGAATTACAATACACAACGAGATACATCTTCAGGTTGTCCATCACAAATGACGACGATAATCACAAAACACTTATTCTGAAGGCGCGAAACTGCACCAATATGTTTCTTTCCCTTGAAGCGTTGTGTAACTTGAGACCGCTGTTCAGCCTTGATTGCTTGCCCGCATGGTTGGCAGAACAGAACGCCGCCATCAGAAGTAAAATTATCTTTAAATTCTGCAACAGACGATAACTTGTAGTTGCTTTTAGCTTAGGCATAGTAGAACTGCCTTACACTTCACAGTGCCAGAAATGAACTGCATGTGAGTGGAAGGTCTAGCACGTGGTGCTATATGGCTATGGACAAGGAAATCCCCGGCTTCCACAGTGAGTGACACGGGGCGACAAGTTCAGTATAACACAGTTGCAAGCTGACATACGCTCTGCATGAAGATTACATAGCTCACAGGTTCTTCGCCGTTGAAGTAACACAAAACAAAAATGCAATAAACTGATTTCTAAAATAATGTAAATATTATGTCTTTTTATGTGCTAATGAGTGAAAAGTAGGAATTTATGCGTTTATATAAAAAATGCTTAAAATATGTATTTACAAAAAAAAATATTTATTTACCTAAAAATCCGAGCCCTAGTTATGATACAAGCAACAGCCGTGCTGCTAACGTACTATAGTGGTGAACATGAAATAAGACTTTGCATACAAACTCAAACCTAACCTGGGGCTTATGGCCCGGAACCCCTTCCTTGTAATGCAAGCAGTAATTTATTGTCCAGACAGTCTCCTCTAACCTACTACCGGCCAATGGTTTCGTCCAGACAGTCTTGTAACCAAGTAGCGAGCAATGCAATCGTCCAGACCGTCGTCTAACCAACTAGCGACCAATGACTTTGACTCACCCAACTTAAGTACATTACTAAGCTTTGGTACATCAGTAACTTTCGTCCAGTCAGTCGAGAGCTAAGAGTGAGCTGTGAGATATTGTTGGTAATCTGCAAAATTTCGCATCTGGGTTGCATGCGCAGTGCATATCCTGTGCAGATGAGTATTTTACAGAGTTGTAATATAGTTTGGTCGTACATGTCTTCTGGGAAAGAACTGCCGATCTTGGAATCTGACACCCTCAAATTACAAGGAGTTTCAAAAATAAAATATTCTTCTTCTACGACATCCTAGTCTTCTCAAAATAATAATAATAAACTTTCCAATTTCAAATTCAAATCCCATTCCTTATTGCAATAAAATATTTTAATCTATACAACTGACTCAACTACTTCTATAGTTCTGTAACAACTTCTATATTTCTAATCTTTCTATCCTAAATTCTATCACGTACGGTATTTACAGGCTTCATCCATTCCTTCTTGTGTTAATTCTGGACAGTGTTTCTACCATGAACATTTCTATCTCATCTATCGTTGCTATCACATAGTCGTACTTGTTCATACTCGTCACATCAGGTTAACTTTCAGCCAAGTGATTACGCTAAGCAAACTTTAAATCCAAATCCTTGCTAAATTTTGTTAATAATAATGTAACAGTTAAGGGATATTCAATTCTTCTTCTACTTCTTTACTTAATCATAGTGGATAATGTTAATTATAGACTTCCATTAAAGCATCCTAGTATTATCTCATAACGCATCCCAAATGTGAAGAGGGGCTTTGCTCCATTCAGCGACTCCCTTCAGTGTACTGTGATATATAGTGTAAAATCCCTCATTATGCCTTCCTTCGGAGGGGAAGTAAAGCCAGCGGGCCCATGTCATTGATTTATGGCATGATAAAAGAACCTTCCACTAACTTCAATTGTGTGTAGCTATATTTGTAGGTTAGATTTGATTAACACTACAAGTTCCAACGTTCGTCGCCAGGTGCTGCTTGCAGTGGCATCTAGTAGCCTAGTTCACAGCTAAGTGTTGTGGTCTGTAGCATTTGGTAGCAAGAGTAGGAACTGCTTGAAAATCATCGTCTGCAGTCCTTACCTGAATTACAGATAACACACTTTAATACAGCCATCACAATTGACACCGGTTATAAGAAAAATTCTACACACAACCAAGGTACACGGGGCTACATGATCGCACTGTCATAGCCCCTAAACTGAGGAACCGTTCAATCCTACTGTAATAACCATTCTCAATAAATTATACCAGTGTTCCAAATGACGCTCTCTCCTCTCCTACCAATATTCCTATTTGAAATTATGGTAAATATCGCTGATCATATCTGTCTAATAGACTCTTAAATAATCCATAAAATTCCATAGAATGTTCCTCAATATTATCCATAAACCTTATTTGTGTAGTTCAGAAATTTTCATTAACCTAAATTCACAAGTTCATGTGTCTAAAATTCCAACTATTGTCTCATAAAACTTGCATAAAATTTTCCACTCGATAAAGTAATGTAAATTACCTTCATTAAATAACAGTCACTAAACTTGCGTTGTATGAAAACATCGTTAAACTATCTATAATCTCTTCACAATAAATCAATTTAATCATTCTAAAATAGTAGTGGCCTAAAGTCATTGATACTCAAGCAAAATACGGGTTCAGGGTGTAGTGACGCAGCAGTCTAGCTGTTGACCACTCGCCAAGGTGGACCGGGTTCAATGCATGTGCGATTTTCGATGTGAAATGCCATGTCCTGTCGTTCGGATTCCGCACAATAAGGAGGTCCGTGGCTCATAATCGCACGTTTGATGGTCACGTAATACTAAAAGCTCCCTTCCTTCAAAATATGGGTTCAGGGCATAGGTATTTGTTCACTCCGTCGACGTCAATTTCTTCAACAATGTTGAACAGTAGCAGGCTCGGGAGGCCGCCCTATAGCATTCCGTTCGTTTTTTCAATTGATTCGGATTGGACTATGCTATCAACTATCTGCATGTTGTTCTTGTGGAGGATATACTTTGTTGGTCTAGTGTGATAGTGTTCTTTTCCTATCATGCTTCCTGATCGGAGTGTTTCTATGGAATAGATCGAACACCTTGGTGTAGTCGACTAACACTACCCACAGCTTTCACCTATCATGTCTCGGAATGCTTTCTACGTTGTTCTATGACTATCTGCTTCGTTTCTTGATCCACCAGCGGGGTCCCATTCACTCCATAATTCTCAGGTTATGATCAGTATTGAATTTGCTGTTTAGAAATTATTTCTTCAGGAGACCCTTTAACAGTGTGACACGATCTGGTTGACTTTTGAATTGCAGCACATCGGGCACCTTATTTCCAGGATATGCCATGATGGTACCTAACAACATACCTCTCCGAATTCTAATGCTGATAAGAAGTAATGTACATGTTCCTGTCCAGACACAACTATTAATCAACTGCCTCCTACTCCATCTTTAATTTATTTGTTAATTTTGTTACAGGTCTCAGAGGTCAACTTACAAGAGCTTAGATGTCTGGGCTTTGCTGTGCTCAATAAACACCACGACGGGATACACCTGACAAATGTCTTTGATGATTTCTTGGAAAGAGTCTGCTTTCCTATTGGCACGCGTAATTGAATAGACAAAGGTTACAGAATGATTCACTGTCAGATGCCTAGCGAATCCTCCAGCAAGCAAACTATTATAACCTCTCCAACACTCGGTATGAATTGTGCTGGTCTACTCTACATGCTGTGCTTCGAGTTGGTAGAGTATGACGGCGTCTCTGTTATTATTAGGACACACAGCCATCCAAACTTCATTGGTTGTAGTGTCTAATATACCAAGAATCCATTTTCCTTCGACGGCCCGTCCACAATGATATTTCCACCAACCAATTTTACATTCATCTATCTGGACGATGTGCCATGGGCCACCAATTCTTCCTCTGTTGTTATACACATATTTTGCGACAGTAACTAAAGCAGTCCGCTACTTTTCGATTGCTCATAACACGTACAGCTGTGGAACACGGCGTTCGCTTTTCTTTGTAATCAAATCCACGGCCAAAACAGTAGGTCACCAGAAGGATTTGTGACGGAGGCAGCTTCTATTTTTCCGGCCAAGTCCCTTTCTTAACGGACTGCGTAACCTTCTCGTGGCCTCTGCTGCATCTGAACTGTTCAAATAGTCTCCCTCGCACAGGTAATGGATGAAGTGGGGAGTCACACTCAGAGCAGAGTTTTTTGTATCTCAGCAGTCCTTCGTCGTGTAAAAACTTAATACACTTCTCTTCGTTGACAAGCATTGGCGCAAGGTCTGTGAACCGTGGACAGTACTCTCTGGTATGGGGGTTGAAGTTGCTCACGTCCGTAGGTTTTACCTTCAAGAACCCTACACGTGACCCCTGGGTGGTGCTAATCGAGCAACAGTGATCTGGCAGGAGGACTGATCTTCTTGGAATCAAAGTTACATCAGGGCCACAAGACAAGGAATATTGGACCCAGCCTCAGGGTTTGCCAGCTCAACAGGAAGGTTGGAGCAAATCAAATGTGAAATATTATCCAAGTCAACTTGGGTGATCAGAAAGACTTTCACGATGTTACAACATAGGACCTTGAGTGGATAGCTGGTCTGAATGTTAAGACTATAATTCTGTGTTTTGATCATTTTATTATTTAAGCATGATGTTCTATTTATAAACTGTTTATATTTGTTCCTGTAACCTTTTCTTCCATGTATACTGCATACGTTAGTCTGGCAACCGATGGAACTACATTCGGAGAATAAACTCTGTGCAGTGTACCAGCCCAGTGGACAGTACTGTCAGGCCTGGTTAACTTTAGTAATAATAACTATTATTCATGGTCTTCGTTGTTCGCAGTGTATTTCAGTTTGTTTGTAGTTTTCAATAAAGTGTGTGTATTCAAGGTGAAGCTACACTGCCATCTGCAACCAAAGGTGGAAAGCATATATTACAGCGGGCGGCGGTCTCCGCAGTGCACGTGCTTGTCAGTTCCGTTGTCCTGAGTGAATGTAAAGCATTGTTATGCAGAAGAAGGTGCTTTTATTGAAGATAGGAGATTAGGACAGATTGGAATAAAGTTGAAATCTAAGTTTTATAATGATTTTAGTCACTGAGTAAATATATTTCAGGTAGAAAGTAAATAATTGTGCTGTTTACGGTGTTCACCATAGATTCGAAATTATTTTCATTACAATTTCTGTGTTATAGTAAGTGATATTTTGAAATTACTGAATTATATTTCAAGCTTACTAACTCCCAACATTCCAAAAATCCTTTCATTTATCTAGTGCAGTTTTTGGCAAAGTTGTCGTGTTGTTTGGGCGTTAGACTTAACAGGCGAGCCGGCGAGCGAAAATCCCCGTCACATATAAAACAAAGTCCCTGTATGTACTATAAAAAATTCATTTTAAATAAACCTCATTAGTGATAAGCGCAGTATCAACATTACCTGTAGGAGGACAATTTTTACTCCATTGCCCACATAGGAAAACCACACCCATTGAACAGTTCCGTATTTATACCCCTCTACCACTCTGTAACAGGAATGATCAAATAAATTATATGTATACCCCAGGTCTTTTGCACTATAAAGGTTATAGAGGGTCAGATGACCTTGCTGTTTCGCCCCTTCAAACATCAACAAACAATGTATCTAAAAAGTAAATAAAAATTAAATAGATTATTTATTAAGATTCTTATGTTCCCCTATTCCTACTAACCTTGCTATATCGACAACTTAACTTTCTGAAAATCACGACTATACAGCTAACAACAGGGGTACCCTAACTGGTTTGGAATCTGGAATGAAAGGTACAGTACGGATCTCGCTTGAGAGCTAGGCAGAGAAATGTAGCCCCTGGGGTCGAGTGCCAAATGCATTTTGCCCTTACTTCCGAGCGCTGTGTCTACTTGTTCAACTAATTGCACAACAGTGCACTACCGTGTCTGTACTTATTCTGCACCTCACCCTCAATCACAAACAAGGGAGCTCCACATCCTACAGGAAGAATACCCCAGGTTTGAACACTTGTGGTGAATTAGATGTTCATTATAATTTGACGTCTGGAGTAAAATAATTTTATTACTTCAAAGCATGCCTATAATATTTCTGCTCAGAAACTTATTTTTATGGAACTTAGAGCATCCAGAGTTTAGAAAAGACGGTGGAGCCTTATGGCGACAGTGTTGCTACCTCTAGGCAGAGGTAGCACTGACGTCGGACGTTATGTTCACCCGCTTCGAGTACTGTCCTTTCATAAGTTAGCGACACAACACAACCCCAGCAGCTGCCTAAAGTAGAACAAGCACAGGAAGGAAAAGTTTTGCAGGTGTTAACGGATTGAACCAGTATTAAGGATACCCATACCTGCCAACTTTCAAAAATAGAAATCCAGAAGATCCCAAAGCGCAAAAATTTAACGCGTACATGCGTCGCAAGGTCTTAAAAATAGCTATAAAAGACTACATGGAAAGAGATTACAAACTCTTGGTGATGTGAGACTATCTAATTCATTGCGCCAGTTTCCAAAAATTCTGAAAACTGATGATATTGTTTCTTACTTGAATTCATCACGAAAACACTAAATCACACAAAAATTTGTCACACAGTTGAACGAATACCAGAACTACCAGACTTTCAGCGTAATGTCAAACACAAGGAATTAATGACAAAAGCGCAGCGATAATCTGCGAGACGGGATTATCGATAAACTTTACAGGGTGTCTACTGTAAGGATGAAGTAAAAATTAGTTATTTAGCTACCTTTTATTTAATTTTAGTTACATTTTAATTCAAGATACGTCTGCCGTCGGCAACCATAGAAGCTCATCGCGCGTGAAGGAAAACAACAATGAACTGTGTTTAAAGCAGTGAATAAGATTCACTTATGGTGTCATAAAAATTTAGATAAAAATAAATAATGGATATTTAATATCAAATGAGATGATTCAGCAAATATGCCGTCTTGTGTACAAGTAGTTATGATTACCAAGAAGTTGCTCTGATCTTGGCCGTTTGGGGAGATTTCCTTTGTCCCTGCGGTAGACCACGAAGAAATATATGCGACGTAACGTGATCGTCACCGAATTATGTCTTCGCAGTCAGTTACGGAGAAATATCGAGACGTTACACGATCGACGCTGGTCTCAACCGTTTGACGCGATTCGTAGTTTTTTAGATAGAACACGGAGAAAATCGCGATTACATAATCGGTGTCACTTTTAGTCGTTCGACGAGATTTCTATTGTCCTTGAGGTCGGGCACGGAAACATATGGTAAGATATTATTACGCAATCGGTACCGCTTGCTGTCCATTTGACAAGAATCCAGTTGCACTCGTCATCGAATGCGGAGAAATATCGCGAAGTATCACAATCGCTGCCGCTCTCGGTCGTTTTACGAGATTCACGTTGTCCTCACGGTTGCACAATGAGAACGCGATATTATGCAATCGGCACCGCATCCGGCCGTTCAACGATTATCTGCCTGTCTATCTGTCTTGGCAGAATGGCGGAGGCGAGCTCGAGGTTGGGCATGGTTAAAATTCACGAGCAGTTATGGACATGTTGTATGATCGGCACCTTGATTTCCGCAGTCCTTGAGGACATAAGTTCGCGGCCGGGCACTGGTTTTATAATTTTACGCAACTGGCGTCGATCGTGGTCCGTTTGACGAGATTCCCGCAGGCAAGTCGTGCGGACAGGATGAACGTTCGAAGTAGATATCGGTTATTATGAATTATTCAGAGAGGATTGCACGAATAATCCGACAAGAGGGCACATTTTCTTTCGAATTCAAATTGTACAAGTTTTCGAGATAACCGGTTAGATTATATATCCAATGGAACCATAGTTCTAAGGAAAAATGGACATATAACGGAGTTTCGAATTAACCAAACTTGATGTCGCAAATTCACTAGACGGATAGTTTTTTAAAATATAGTCTGTATTTCAAAGCATATTTGCGATAATTTTTTGAAACGGTATCATTTCGCAAGATTGCGACAATACATTATATCGCGTTATTTCTAGAATTCAATTTGATATACACAAATTTAGAGGCCAATAACAGAAGTGAGTGGTTTCTGTTGAGTTTCGGAAGTTATTGCGAATAAACGTCTCGCGAAAAGTCAGGTTTCCGATTAATACAGAAAAATATTTCACACAAAACTAAACTCTTCTTGATGCCGAAAATAAACGTTGAACCGATGTATACAGCACCACTGAAGGAATCCTCAGTATGCATTTCCTTGAGGTCGTGCACGGGGAAATATAGCTCACGCAATCGGCGCCGCTTGCGTGAAACTCGCTTCATCGCATCTGCGAGCCTAGCGGCGCGGGTTTAAATGATTTTAACAGACCTCGGCGAATTTTCGTTACCTCCAACTATCCAGACATAAGAATTAGCTACTTTTCGTTACCTTCATAAAATTAGCTACTTTTTCGTTACTTTTCGTTACCGGTAGACACCCTGAGTCTTATCAGTCGATTTTCAGTCGAATTTAAACACTCGAATCTCGGAATAGGAGCTATTATCAAAAATCAAAACTGAAATGCGATTTGGAAGCAGAGAACGGGAGAAAGCTAGGGAGTTGAAAATCCGGAAAAAAAACTATGTTAATCCGGAGAACCGGAAAACACCCCCAAAATCCGGAAACCTTCCGGGAAAACCGGAAAACTTGGCAGGTATGGATACCGTACGCGTACGTGAAGAGAACCAATAACGACATTCATTTCGTTGTGATATGACGCATTACTGATTGACAGATGTCGAGAGCACAACCCTTCCTTCCTTCTCGGATGTACTGTATGCTAACGATGTTAACTATTTTTACGTCAGCAATACTGTTGATCATAACTTTTTTGGGTATTAGTTAGGCTATATTTTAGTTTCTTTCAATTCTATTCTTGTTGTTTTGTTTAGATTAATATTCGTAATATTGTAGTGAGTTAGCCATGTTTAGATTAATATTTGTAATATTGTAGTGAGTTAGCCATGTGGTTAGGGGCGCACAGCTGTGAACTTGCATTCGGGAGATAGTGGGTTCGAACCCAACTGTCGGCAGCCCTGATTCGATCGAACAGAAAATAAAACAGACATACAGTACAACAATAACACCAATGACGGATAGTGCTTCAGAACTTATGTTGCCGGAGGAACTGAGCACGTGCTCCACTCCGGGCGAGCATGCAGCACGGGACGAGGATGTTCTTTCCAGCGTGCTAACCTCGAAAATGTTCAAATCACTAAGACGTAATATAAACGATACTTGTATGCAATAACAAAGGTAATCAGTTGGCAGATATTTGTAGGAAGCTATTATGACGAAAAATATATATGTTCTGAGTTCTTTCATGTTAAAAGGTGAGATAACAAAACCAGTGGTGGGGTTTCCCTTAAAAGTAAAAGCCCTTAAGACCCACAGTCTTTTCTAAACACTGGATGCTCTATAGTTCCCCTCCGAGCGTCTGACAAAAAAAAAAATTGCATTTGAACAAATTTGCACCGATATATTTGAGATGTATGACCTGGATCTGTGTAGTATTCTGTTCATAAAAACACAGTAGTTTAAAAAAAATCATACATCGAATATGCGAAACGTAACCTGTGACGTCTTTATGTTCAAGGGTTCGATCCACTTTCCTGAAGTCTATATTAAATTCGAATTTGCGATGCATGAACCAGGCACGGTTATGTGATCATAAAATTAGCATTAAGACGTTTCTTGCATAGGATATGCGTAAAGTCACACGTAGCACCCTCCTCGAAGTTAGGGATTCGATTCCCCTCCCTTGTACTAAGAAGAATAATTGAATTTGCGATGTATGACCCGGATGCGTACGGTGTTATGTTGATTTAATTAGTATTAATACGTTTCTTGGTTTGGATATGAAAAAAGTCACCCGTAGCACCCTTGAAGTTCGGGATTCGATTATCCTCCCATGTACTAAGTGGTATAATCGAATTTGCGTTGTATGACCCGGATTCGTACGGTGTTGTATCTGTATTAAGACGTTTCTTGCATTGGATTTGCGAAAAGTCACCCGTAACTATCAAGAATTTCGGGATTCGGTTCCCTCCCAAGTACTAAGTCATAAATTCGATTTTCCGGTGTGTAACCCAGAATGTTAAGGTATGGTGTTCATAAAAATAGTATAAAGACGTTCCTACGTTGGCTGTGCGAAAAGTCACACCTAACGCCCTTGGGGACGAGGGTTCGATTCCCTCCCAGGCACTAAGTCATAAATTCGAATTTGCGGTGTGCAACCTAGAATGTTACAGTATGGTGCTCATAAAAATAGTATGGAGACGTTCATAACATTGGCTGTGCAGAAAGTCATACCTAACGCCCATGGGGACGAGGGTTCGATTCCCGTTCCAGGCACTATGTCATAAATTCGAATTTGCGGTGTGTAACCCGGAATGTTACGGTATTGTGTTCATAAAAATAGTATGGAGACCTTCCTTACGTCGGCAGTGTGAAGAGTCACACGTAACGCCCTTGGCGTCGAGAGTTCGATTCCCGGCCAGGCACTAAATCATAAATTCGAATTTGCGGTGTGTAACCCAGAATGTTACGATATTGTGTTCATAAAAATAGTATTCAGATGTTCATTACGTTGGCTGTGCGATAAGTCACACCTAACGCCCTTGGGGTCGAGTGTTCGATTCCCGGCCAGGCACTAAGTCATAAATTCGAATTTGCGGTGTGTAACCCAGATTGTTACGGTATGGTGCTCATAAAATTAGTATGGAGACGTTCATTACATTGGCTGTGCAGAAAGTCATACCTAACGTCCTTGGGGTCGAGAGTTCGATTCCCGGCCAGGCACTAAGTCATAAATTCGAATTTGCGGTGTGTAACCCAGAATGTTACGGTATGGTGGTCATAAAAATAGTATGGAGACGTTCCTAGCAATGGCTGTGCGAAAAGTCGAACCTAACGCACTTGGGGACGAGGGTTCGATTCCCGAGCCAGGCATTAATTCATATATTCGAATTTGCGGTGTGTAACCTAGAATGTTACGGTATGGTGTTCATAAAAATAGTATTCAGATGTTCATTACGTTGGCTGTGCGATGTCACACCTAACGCCCTTGGGGTCGAGAGTTCGATTCCCGGCCAGGCACTAAGTCATCAATTCGAATTTGCGGTGTGTAACCTAGAATGTTACGGTATGTTGGTCATAAAAATAGTATGGAGACGTTCCTAGCAAAGGCTGTGCGTAAAGTCACACCTAACGCCCTTGGGGTCGAGAGTTCGATTCCCGGCCAGGCACTGTCATCAATTCGAATATGCGGTGTGTAACCTAGAATGTTACGGTATGGTTTTCATAAAAGTGGTATGGAGACGTTCATTACATTGGCTGTGCAAAAAGTCACACCTAACGCCCTTGGGGACGAGTGTTCGAATCCCCAGCCAGGCACTAAGTCATAATTTCGAAATTGCGGCGTGTAACCCGGAAAGTTACGGTATTGTGTTCATAATATAGTATGGAGACCATTCTTACGTTGGCAGTGTGAAAAGTCACTCCTAACGCCCTTGGGGTCGAGAGTTCGATTCCCGGGCAGGCACTAAGTCATAAATTCGAAATTGTGGTGTGTAACCCAGAATGTTACGGTATGTTGGTCATAAAAATAGTATGAAGATGTTCCTTACGTTGGCTGTGCAGAAAGTCATACCTAACGCCCTTAAGGACGAGGGTTCGATTCTCTTTCCAGGCACTAAATCATAAATTCGAATTTGCGACGTGTAACCCGGAAAGTTACGGTATTGTGTTCATAAAATAGTATGGAGACCATTCTTACGTTGGCAGTGTGAAAAGTCACACCTAACGCCCTTGGGGACGAGGGTTCGATTCCCTCCCAGGCACTTTGTCATAAATTCGAATTTGCGGTGTGTAACCCAGAATGTTACGGTATGGTGTTCATAAAAATAGTATGAAGATGTTCCTTACGTTGGCTGTGCAGAAAGTCATACCTAACGCCCTTAAGGACGAGGGTTCGATTCTCTTTCCAGGCACTAAATCATAAATTCGAATTTGCGACGTGTAACCCGGAAAGTTACGGTATTGTGTTCATAAAATAGTATGGAGACCATTCTTACGTTGGCAGTGTGAAAAGTCACACCTAACGCCCTTGGGGACGAGGGTTCGATTCCCTCCCAGGCACTTTGTCATAAATTCGAATTTGCGGTGTGTAACCCAGAATGTTACGGTATGGTGTTCATAAAAATAGTATGAAGATGTTCCTACGTTGGAAGTGTGGAAAGCAACACCTAACGCCCTTGGGGACGAGGGTTTGATTCCCGAGCCAGGCACTAAATCATAAATTTGAATTTGCGGTGTGTAACCCAGAATGTTACGGTATGGTGTTCATAAAATTAGTATGGAGACGTTCATTACATTGGCTGTGCGAAAAGTCATACCCAACGCCCTTGGGGACGAGGGTTCGATTCTCTTTCCAGGCACTAAGTCATAAATTCGAATTTGCGACGTGTAACCCTGAAAGTTACGGTATTGTGTTCATAAAATAGTATGGCGACCTTCCTTACGTTGGCAGTGTGAAAAGTCACACCTAACGCCCTTGGGGACGTGGGTTTGATTCCCGAGCCAGGCAGTAAGTCATAAATTTGAATTTGCGGTGTGCAACCTAGAATGTTACGGTATGGTGCTCATAAAAATAGTATGGAGACGTTCATTACATTGGCTGTGCAGAAAGTCATACCTAACGCCCATGGGGACGAGGGTTCGATTCCCGTTCCAGGCACTATGTCATAAATTCGAATTTGCGGTGTGTGACCCGGAATTTTTCGGTATGGTGTTCATAAAAATAGTATGAAGACGTTCCTACGTTGGCTGTGAGAAAAGTCACACCTAACGTCTCTGGGGTCGAGAGTTCGATTTCCGGCCAGGCACTAAGTCATAAATTCGAATTTGCGGTGTGTAACCCGGAATGTTACGGTATTGTGTTCATAAAAATAGTATGGAGACCTTCCTTACGTCGGCAGTGTGAAGAGTCACACATAACGCCCTTGGCGTCGAGAGTTCGATTCCCGGCCAGGCACTAAGTCATCAATTCGAATTTGCGGTGTGTAACCTAGAATGTTACGGTATTGTGTTCATAAAAATAGTATTCAGATGTTCATTACGTTGGCTGTGCGATAAGTCACACCTAACGCCCTTGGGGTCGAGTGTTCGATTCCCGGCCAGGCACTAAGTCATAAATTCGAATTTGCGGTGTGTAACCCAGATTGTTACGGTATGGTGCTCATAAAATTAGTATGGAGACGTTCATCACATTGGCTGTGCAGAAAGTCATACCTAACGTCCTTGGGGTCGAGAGTTCGATTCCCGGCCAGGCACTAAGTCATAAATTCGAATTTGCGGTGTGTAACCCAGAATGTTACGGTATGGTGGTCATAAAAATAGTATGGAGACGTTCCTAGCAATGGCTGTGCGAAAAGTCGAACCTAACGCACTTGGGGACGAGGGTTCGATTCCCGAGCCAGGCATTAATTCATATATTCGAATTTGCGGTGTGTTACCTAAAATGTTACGGTATGGTCTTCATAAAAATAGTATTCCGATGTTCATTACGTTGGCTGTGCGATGTCACACCTAACGCCCTTGGGGTCGAGAGTTCGATTCCCGGCCAGGCACTAAGTCATAAATTCGAATTTGCGACGTGTAACCCGGAAAGTTACGGTATTGTGTTCATAAAATAGTATGGAGACCATTCTTACGTTGGCAGTGTGAAAAGTCACACCTAACGCCCTTGGGGACGAGGGTTCGATTCCCTCCCAGGCACTTTGTCATAAATTCGAATTTGCGACGTGTAACCCGGAAAGTTACGGTATTGTGTTCATAAAATAGTATGGAGACCATTCTTACGTTGGCTGTGCGATAAGTCACACCTAACGCCCTTGGGGTCGAGTGTTCGATTCTCGGCCAGGCACTAAGTCATAAATTCGAATTTGCGGTGTGTAACCCAAATTGTTACGGTATGGTGCTCATAAAATTAGTATGGAGACGTTCATTACATTGGCTGTGCAGAAAGTCATACCTAACGTCCTTGGGGTCGAGAGTTCGATTCCCGGCCAGGCACTAAGTCATAAATTCGAATTTGCGGTGTGTAACCCCGAATGTTACGGTATGGTGGTCATAAAAATAGTATGGAGACGTTCCTAGCAATGGCTGTGCGAAAAGTCGAACCTAACGCACTTGGGGACGAGGGTTCGATTCCCGAGCCAGGCATTAATTCATATATTCGAATTTGCGGTGTCTTACCTAGAATGTTACGGTATGGTCTTCATAAAAATAGTATTCAGATGTTCATTACGTTGGCTGTGCGATAAGTCACACCTAACGCCCTTGGGGTCGAGAGTTCGATTCCCGGCCAGGCACTAAGTCATCAATTCGAATTTGCGGTGTGTAACCCTGATTGTTACAGTATGGTGCTCATAAAATTAGTATGGAGACGTTCATTACATTGGCTGTGCAGAAAGTCATACCTAACGCCCTGGGGGTCGAGAGTTCGATTCCCGGGCAGGCACTAAGTCATAAATTCGAAATTGCGGTGTGTAACCCAGAATGTTACGGTATGTTGGTCATAAAAATAGTATGGAGACGTTCCTAGCAAAGGCTGTGCGTAAAGTCACACCTAACGCCCTTGGGGTCGAGAGTTCGATTCCCGGCCAGGCACTGTCATCAATTCGAATATGCGGTGTGTAACCTAGAATGTTACGGTATGGTTTTCATAAAAATGGTATGGAGACGTTCATTATATTGGCTGTGCAAAAAGTCACACCTAACGCCCTTGGGGACGAGTGTTTGAATCCCCAGCCAGGCACTAAGTCATAATTTCGAAATTGCGGCGTGTAACCCGGAAAGTTACGGTATTGTGTTCATAAAATAGTATGGAGACCATTCTTACGTTGGCAGTGTGAAAAGTCACTCCTAACGCCCTTGGGGTCGAGAGTTCGATTCCCGGGCAGGCACTAAGTCATAAATTCGAAATTGTGGTGTGTAACCCAGAATGTTACGGTATGTTGGTCATAAAAATAGTATGGAGACGTTCCTAGCAAAGGCTGTGCGTAAAGTCACACCTAACGCCCTTGGGGACGAGGGTTCGATTCCCTCCCAGGCACTTTGTCATAAATTCGAATTTGCGGTGTGTAACCCAGAATGTTACGGTATGGTGTTCATAAAAATAGTATGAAGATGTTCCTTACGTTGGCTGTGCAGAAAGTCATACCTAACGCCCTTAAGGACGAGGGTTCGATTCTCTTTCCAGGCACTAAATCATAAATTCGAATTTGCGACGTGTAACCCGGAAAGTTACGGTATTGTGTTCATAAAATAGTATGGAGACCATTCTTACGTTGGCAGTGTGAAAAGTCACACCTAACGCCCTTGGGGACGAGGGTTCGATTCCCTCCCAGGCACTTTGTCATAAATTCGAATTTGCGGTGTGTAACACAGAATGTTACGGTATGGTGTTCATAAAAATAGTATGAAGATGTTCCTACGTTGGAAGTGTGGAAAGCAACACCTAACGCCCTTGGGGACGAGGGTTTGATTCCCGAGCCAGGCACTAAATCATAAATTTGAATTTGCGGTGTGTAACCCAGAATGTTACGGTATGGTGTTCATAAAATTAGTATGGAGACGTTCATTACATTGGCTGTGCGAAAAGTCATACCTAACGCCCTTGGGGACGAGGGTTCGATTCTCTTTCCAGGCACTAAGTCATAAATTCGAATTTGCGACGTGTAACCCTGAAAGTTACGGTATTGTGTTCATAAAATAGTATGGCGACCTTCCTTACGTTGGCAGTGTGAAAAGTCACACCTAACGCCCTTGGGGACGTGGGTTTGATTCCCGAGCCAGGCAGTAAGCCATAAATTTGAATTTGCGGTGTGCAACCTAGAATGTTACGGTATGGTGCTCATAAAAATAGTATGGAGACGTTCATTACATTGGCTGTGCAGAAAGTCATACCTAACGCCCATGGGGACGAGGGTTCGATTCCCGTTCCAGGCACTATGTCATAAATTCGAATTTGCGGTGTGTGACCCGGAATTTTTCGGTATGGTGTTCATAAAAATAGTATGAAGACGTTCCTACGTTGGCTGTGAGAAAAGTCACACCTAACGTCTCTGGGGTCGAGAGTTCGATTTCCGGCCAGGCACTAAGTCATAAATTCGAATTTGCGGTGTGTAACCCGGAATGTTACGGTATTGTGTTCATAAAAATAGTATGGAGACCTTCCTTACGTCGGCAGTGTGAAGAGTCACACATAACGCCCTTGGCGTCGAGAGTTCGATTCCCGGCCAGGCACTAAATCATAAATTCGAATTTGCGGTGTGTAACCCAGAATGTTACGATATGGTGTTCATAAAAATAGTATGGAGACCTTCTTTACGTTGACAGTGTGAAAAGTCACACCTAACGCACTTGGGGACGAGTGTTCGATTCCCGGCCAGGCACTAAGTCATAAATTCGAATTTGCGGTGTGTAACCCAGATTGTTACGGTATGGTGCTCATAAAATTAGTATGGAGACGTTCATCACATTGGCTGTGCAGAAAGTCATACCTAACGTCCTTGGGGTCGAGAGTTCGATTCCCGGCCAGGCACTAAGTCATAAATTCGAATTTGCGGTGTGTAACCCAGAATGTTACGGTATGGTGGTCATAAAAATAGTATGGAGACGTTCCTAGCAATGGCTGTGCGAAAAGTCGAACCTAACGCACTTGGGGACGAGGGTTCGATTCCCGAGCCAGGCATTAATTCACTTATTCGAATTTGCGGTGTGTTACCTAGAATATTACGGTATGGTCTTCATAAAAATAGTATTCAGATGTTCATTACGTTGGCTGTGCGATAAGTCACACCTAACGCCCTTGGGGTCGAGAGTTCGATTCCCGGCCAGGCACTAAGTCATCAATTCGAATTTGCGGTGTGTAACCCAGATTGTTACAGTATGGTGCTCATAAAATCCCAGAATGTTACGGTATGGTGTTCATAAAAATAGTATGAAGATGTTCCTACGTTGGAAGTGTGGAAAGCCACTCCTAACGCCCTTGGGGACGAGGGTTTGATTCCCGAGCCAGGCACTAAGTCATACATTTGAATTTGCGGTGTGTAACCCAGAATGTTACGGTATGGTGTTCATAAAATTAGTATGGAGACGTTCATTACATTGGCTGTGCGAAAAGTCATACCTAACGCCCTTGGGGACGAGGGTTCGATTCTCTTTCCAGGCACTAAGTCATAAATTCGAATTTGCGACGTGTAACCCGGAAAGTTACGGTATTGTGTTCATAAAATAGTATGGCGACCTTCCTTACGTTGGCAGTGTGAAAAGTCACACCTAACGCACTTGGGGACGAGGGTTTGATTCCCGATCCAGGCACTAAGTCATAAATTTGAATTTGCGGTGTGTAACCCAGAATGTTACGGTATGGTGTTCATAAGAATAGTATGAAACGTTGGCTGTGCCAAAAGTCACAAGTAATACCCCTGGGGACGAGAGTTCGATTCCCGTGCCAGGCACTACTGTCGACCAAAGTATTTAGTGCACTCGAGTTTGAAGGTTGTTTGTGATGTAACCAATAGACCTACATAAAATTCTTTAACATAATCATTTTCGTCGTTCTATTTTACGTTAGGTCATGTAGGTTTGGAATTTTTAATATATATTTTAATATTTTTATTGCAGTTGGAACACAAAAAGTGCACGTTTTTAAGAGTGTTTCAACCATGCGTCACATTTAAGAATTAATATCTCAAAAACCCGTCATCAGATCGAATCCAATTCATCGAAACGTTATGCTGTATGACTGTGAAATACGTAAATTAATTCACTTATTTTACATCGGTTTGTATTTCTACAGGGAAATAACACATGTTTCACCAGACCCGTCATCAGATCGAATCCAATTCATCGAAACGTTATGCTGTATGACTGTGAAATACGTAAATTAATTCACTTATTTTACATCGGTTTGTATTTCTACAGGGAAATAACACATGTTTCACCAGCTTGCCGCTTCATGAACAGCTGTGCGCCCATACACATCATGGCGCGTCTAGCTTGGAATTTGCGTTGTATGATGTGTTCTTCTTTCTTGCGATTTTCTTTGCCTTCATAGAAATAACAGATGATTGCTGTTTCAGTGAGCCAAGAGAGTGCGTAGATTGTGTTGCTATTGAGTGTAATTCCATTACTTCCGGTACTTCATTTGTTCGCGGGGCTCGCGCCTGCGCATTGGATTGTTCTACGGACTTGTAAAATATTGGTTGCAGCCATCGGCACTGCGAACCAATATCCGAAAATTGATACTCAACAGGCTGCGCGTTGTGGCAAAGCTAGTAGATACTTCAACGAACGATATGAATCGATTATTTAACATCTCCATAAATGATTCATAAATGGCACCAAGAGCAAAATGTGTAGATTAAAACAAGAGACCCTTCAGAATGAACGTGTACTCGGTTCAGAGATAATGTGGTTTAAACACCGGCGCGCGCTGGCTATGGATATTACGTCGGACAGCCCAAGCAATGATACAGTGCCGGCTTTAGAGGTGAATTCGTAATGAAATGTTCATGGGTATTCACCAAGACTACTTCATTCGAACACCTGCGTATCTGATCGCGCTGTGGATTAGAGGCCAATAACCTTATCATCAAAGAGCTTATGTGTCTCAAACCGTGCATTACGTTCCATTTTGCACTGCCAGCCAGCGGAGCAACTGGAACTCTGTTGGGCAAACTATGAAATGAAAATCCACAGCCTGCTTCCAGTCTCCCACCGGGTCAGGAATGGAATGAATGAAGCCCCCATCTAGCGGCGAGGATATGGACTGTGCCGGCTGCCGAGGCCTGACGCACTCCTCTGGGACAATGATTAAATGAATGACAGATGAAATGAAATGATAGTGGAGAGTGTTGCTGGAATGAAATGTTGACAGGGAAAACCGGAGTACCCGGAGAAAAACCTGTCTGCCTCCGTTCTGTCCAGCACAGATCTCACATGGAGTGACCGGGATTTGAACCACGGACCCAGCGGTGAGAGGCCGGCGTGCTGCCGCCTAAGCCACGGAGGCTTCTGTTGGGCAAACTATGACTGAGATTTAATTCATTTAGTCTTGTAGCCTACATGTTACGGCAAATGTGATGAACCGGGTGATTATGTATAATTGCCGGTTGATATATAATTTATATAATCACTCGACTACTGGTTTGAATTCAGCCACGAGCATGGCTGTGTGTGTTGACTTTAGTTGTAAGTGTATTTCTATATAACAATCTTATCACTTGTCAGTCAATCACAACATTTCTTATGATTTTCTATTTTCTAAGTGAAAATTAATGAACAAGAAGATCGCTGCATGTCCTAGATAAAGGGCGAAAGTCAAATATATTTAAAACTAGTACTTACGTTCCGTGAAGAACTAAGCCGCCTATTTTCATATATTACACTGGCCATTTCTATCTCAGCTATCAGGTATCAATGTGCTGGCATATCAACCTGATGACAAATAGAACATTAGAAATACGACGCCTCTGCGGTGACAGCTAAGAATGCTAACCACTACGCAAAGAGGTGGACAAGCAGAATTAGGAGAATCAGTGATAAGTGAGGGAGGGATTTTGTATTCATATGACACAGTATAAGGAGTTCAATGTTTTGAAACCATAAAATATAAATCAGCGAACGATAACACGAAGTTTTACTGACCTACACTGTCTCGTTCATGTAAAAAAAAAAAGAAATACACCTTAAAACTTAAAGAACTATTAAAAGCTGACAAGCAAACCTTCTGATGGAGGCAGATAAACAAGGTTTCTAGTGTCAAAATAAGTGCTCATATAAATATTTGCAACGCGTGTACGATTACTTCGCGAGTTAAATATACAATTAATAAGAATTTGGGAGGCGGTGAAGTTTGGTTTTAAGCGTGGAGAAATCATATTCCATACGTGAATTGGGGCATTTTGGGATTATTACACGTCTCGAAATGCAACCTGCAGTATAGATATCTCACAAAAAGTGGGTAAAACATAATTTCACTATACGCCAACCACACTTTTTCATATGTATCACATACCAACCCCAAAGCACCGTGACACCACAACCCAAGCAAACGCTGCCCAGTCATATAACCTGAAAATGATGAATCTCAACATAACCAGAGATCATCGCAGGTTCGAATCCCGGCGCTAACAGCGTCTATCCTGAGTGTGGGTTTCCCCTGGTTTTTCCAAACTCCCTCCAGGCAAATGCCGGAATAGTTCCTTACTCCAAGTCCCGGGGCACCTATCCCATCCCTGACCCTAGTACAGTTACTCACACTACTACAGTCATCACACAAACACAGGTTACCAGACAAGTTCAACACAAGCTCAACTTCACGGAGCTGATGACCAAGATGTCCCAAAATGAATGAAAAACAACAACTTAATGTTTTTTTTATCATACACATGAGTATTTATCAACAATTTGTATTATTATTACTATTATTATCATTACTTTAATAACCGTAAACCTTGCCAAGGTCTTTCCAAAGGGAGTTGAGCCCGCCCAGTTGATGGATATTGCCTGCCAGGGTTAGAACAGCTAACATATGGACCGAAGAAGAGTGTAGTTTAATGCGAGAAACAAGTGTTTTGGGGGTGAGGGGTTGCTAAGTGCTACAGCGAGCTTGTTAGGAATTCCTGGGTGCGTCATTCAACGTTCGTAACACTTCCGTGGCAGACAAGACATGAAAAGATCTCATTTTTTCCCTTGTTTACTGGCGATATTTGGACCAGCCTGAGGGAGTCTAGACATCGTTTAGAAACGAATGGAAGGGAAGGGAAACAGTGCAAGAGTTAGTTTCCGTTCTACCTCAGACCTTTATGTAGGCCACGATGCTACCTATTCTGTATCAATTATCTTACACTCCCTACTAAGCAGTGTTCCCAACCTTGGTGATAAGTCCCACCTTTACCGCCTCTACAGGCAGTGTCCTGGAGCTTGACATCGGGGCGTGGGATACAACTGGGGAGGCGGGACTAGTGCCCCACCCAGGTAGGCTCACCTGCAAAGCGAATAGGGGGTCTCATGAGGGATGGGACGGGATGGGAAGAATGGAAGGGGTAGACAAGGAAGAGGAAGGGAGGCGGCCGTGGCCTGACGGTAGGTAGACTACTGTGCCCGATTAATCATGAACAGTACTTGTCGAATCCGATGGAACAGCTGGATAGTAGAACCTGAAAGTCCCCGGCTAGAAAAAAAACCAAAATCCTACCGACAAGCACTACATGAAAGGGAACACACATATCCTTTCAAGATTGCGTTAAGAAAATGGCCAATTAAAAAAATGAACTAGCTCAGTCGATTAAAATCGAGGATCAAGAAAAATAAATCTCAAATCAATGGGACTAATATGGGATTAACACCTATCACTGGGCTTCCTAACACAATCTCTCGCCAATTATTATAAATCGCAACGTCAACTTACATCACTAAATGTATTAATTCGAAGCTAGTACAAGCACACTATATATTCATAATCAAAGATAATCAAAATACTATATCACACAGCATGAACTGGTCGTAGAAATATTTCACGCTTGAGACAAATAAATGCATGAAGTTCAATAGAATATCCCACAATTACACGTGGATGTTAACGTTATCGAAACTATACAACACTCGCCCTAAATTTATACATAGCTTAACATGATATGTAAGTCAATCATGTTGTTCAAAGTCTTATTCCTTTCAATAATAACGTAGATATATTCCAACAATATATACACTAATTTACATATTCTTATTTCCTCATCACAACTAAATTCATCATACTGATATCATCACCAAAATATATTTCATAACCTTTCGTTTCGTCAAAGCAGTAAATTGTAATCATATTCTGGACTATTTGACTGAGCAATGAAGCTAAGTTCAAACATTAATTTCATATTCATGGCAAATAATTAATAATGATAATAAAGAGTACTATCATGAGCTTCGCTTATCAATTCTTCCTAAAACAAACATGTTTAACATTATTCAATATTTAATCCTATCCCATCAAAACTTTCACTTCCATAAATCCTTCTTACAGCATACAACTACTTCATCATATTCTACACGTAATTATTCTTGTCATACATCACGAATAAAACTCTTTTTAAATAATCACATGATAAACATGTATTGTACTCTCTTATAGCTTCAATGCATATTTCAATCACTTCAATACCACTTCAGTATCCAACATTACTTCATAATACTTCAATAATTTGAATACTACTTCTGTATCTAACATTATTTCATAATACTTCAATACGCTTTAAATAGACACGCTGCAAATTCTTATGCCACTCGACAATTTTATACATCCCTGCTGGATTCAATTTATTAATACATGTTCAATGCTCATTTCGTTGAATTCATATCGAAAATTGAAAAATGGAGGATGCATTCGCAAACGAATCAAAATCCTGACTGAAAATATGGCGAAATATAAAAGAACATCAAATATATACCACACTCCAATTTAACTAGACAGAAATGGCGAAATGGTCAACTCCAATATACCTCAAACTACTACTACATAAGGAACATCTTCTTCTCTAACTTGTACTGAGTCTTGTAGAGATTGCATATTCAGGAATACGCAACAGTCTCCTTCCCAAACGAAACTGCGGTTCTGAACGCCCATCTACTGATCCTGGCATCGAACTGGGATAGTGGACTCCTGTCCCCAATTCTCATACTTTTAAGCGTGGATGATTACTCTTGACATTCTCGGTCACTCTGTATGATGTGTTCCTTCTTCAATTTAACCACACATCGTCGTAGATTTAATAAGCTGTGGTAATATTCCTCCTGACTTCACGTAAAATAACATCGTGAAATATTGTTGAGAATTGTCTGTACTGAAATGCTTTTCCCAAAATAATTGAATGTCTCTAAACTTCCAATATAGTTAATACTTCTTGCGAGTTATCACAAATTAAGACTGGAGTACATCTCCATTGTTGGTCACTAGTATAATGGCGTCTGTCACACACTATGTTCTCGAAACTTCGCGTATTGGAGACGAGCTTAAGACGCGATGTGAACTCTTCACCGATCAAAGACGTAAGATACTCCTGCTCTGCTCACAAGCTCTCTCTAGCTCCTACTCATCCCCACTCTGACCTTGATATCTCGATGAAACTCGATGTTGAACAAAAAATTCCTTTCCGAGCTACATACAGTATCATATCCAACAAAGACTCAATAGAATCAGCTTCCTTCACATTCATGTTAATTTCTGATTCACGGCAATTTATACTTTCAATTCTGTATTCTTCAAAATTCGTAAAACATCGTATTCAGCGTTCTTCTCGATCTAAATCACGTCAGTCGACCATATGATGACACGCTTCTACTCAGCTGCGAGCTGGTCGGTGACAATAACTTTGAATGGGACAACATTCTGGGTATCGTTGTGGGTTGCCTCTACACCTAGTGTCACATCTGGTTCCTGCGTAACACTTTCCTCTCGTAATTTTCACTCGTAAAGTCAATGTCCGTGTAGCCAACTGCTCCGTTCCAATTGCTACAGCAAAATACTGGTACAGTACCATCCCGGCATTTGGCCGAAGACGAAGTGGGAAACCACGGAAAACCACTTCAAGGATGGCTGAGGTGGGAATTGAACCCCCTCAACTCATTTGGACCACCCGAGGCTCAGTAGACTCCGTTACCGTCCTCATACCTCCGGTTAAGCACGCTGACCACTACACCACGGAGGCGACGGACTTTTGAAGTCATTTGACTAAACTTTTGAGATAAAGAGATTCTTAAGTTTTAGTAATAATAATAATAATAATAATAATAATAATAATAATAATAATAATAATAATAGTAATTTAATTAATTTAATTAATGTATTAAATACTATTTATATTACATTAATGTGATATGTATCAAGAACCTGTTGGCAAATCCAGTACAGATTATCTGTGAGACATATTTATTATTATTTACAACATACAGAGTGGTTCACCAGCCCCTCATTATTTAGTTTTATGAAACCCAACTAACATCACATTTCTCCCGATGATTTATATCGTTCTGCGCTCTGCCTGTTTGACAGCAATGTAATTGAGCCATGGGTCTAGCAAAGAAAAAACGACCATGAAGATTTCCGCGCCAAATACTAAGGACCATTCTACTAACATGTGATTTATTGCTCCTTGAAAGAACACACATACACGTAATACGATCGAGTTAGTAGTTATGCTACGTGATCTGTAATAGTAGAAGGTTCAATCAACATCATAAACCATGATTGAAGACTTTAACATCGATAGTAACGTTTGAGGTGGGATGGCCACTGTAACTAGAGCACGTGCAGCGCGTGATATCCACGTTGTAGTTATGGCTGAATCGGTCAAGCTCCTGCCAGACTCGGTGGGTGAGAACGGGTAGAATGGTCCTTCGAATCCAGACGTAGGAATACTTTATTGAACGACAGCCGTGCTCTATTTTAGTGGGGATGTAATATTAAGCCACACCTACAAAGTAACATTGCCACATTTTGTAACTTACGATGTATTCCTGTGAAAAGTGCGTTGAATTTTGCTGATTTATAAAGAGAATTCGTTCGAATCAGCACGTTATACCACGCGTTTAGTAATGGCAGAAAGTTAAAAAATCTGACATGGATATTAATATAACATATCGAAGTGTCGCTCCAGAGGTCCAGGTTCGATTCCCGGCTCTGCCTAGAAATTTAATGCTGCTCTGAGTGCTGGAACGGGGTACACTAAGCCTTGTGGGGCAAAACTGAGAAGTGAAGGATTCAATTCCCACCTTAGCCACCCTGGAAGTGGTTTTCTGTAGTTTCCCCACTTCTACCCCAGGCTAATGCTGGAACGGTTTCTTACTTAAGGCCACGGCCGACTCCTTCCCAATCCTCACCTTAATTGCTAAGACACACATTAATATAGACACTGCTATAGCACAGGCTATCAGAGAATTTCTACACACATACCCAAGCACGCGGGACTAACTGACCGCGATCTTCTAGCCCCTCAAATGAAACAACAACAACAATAACAGCAACAACATATCGACGGAGATTCTGATCGCCAGTGCACGTATTCCTGAGAATTTCCCTTGGTATTATTTTGTTATGTCGCCTCCGTAGCGTAGCGGTCAGCATGGTTAGCTGCCGCCCCGGAGGTCCTGGGTTCGAATCCCCGCTCTGTCAAGAAATTTGAAAAGTGGTATGAGGACTGGAACGGGGTCTACTCATCCTCGGGTGTTCCAAATGAGTAGAGGGGGTTCGATTCCCACCTCAGCCATCCTCGAAGTGGTTTTCCGTGGTTTCCCTCTTCGGCTTCGGGCAAATGCCGGGATGGTACTGTCCCCGTTTACCCGGATAGTAGGCTGTCAGATATCCGCCCCCTCAATCGGATTGCCAACAATCAATCGCACCAGCTCAGCTACAACAATGAAAATGGCACTGACAGATACTACCGAGGTTTGAACACAGAAGTTACCAAGAAAAATTATTGTGGAACACACCAAAATAGACGGGGTTACATACTTACTTTTACTTACCTCTTATAAATATCTCGGGGATAGGGTTGACAACAGGATCCTTAAAGTATGCTCTCACAATAACCTTCACCATGACATTTAAAAATGAACCAGACCGAAGACGAGAACTTTGAACTGTACAAAAGCTTTATTTTCAAATAAAGAGTATGATTTTCACAACTCAACAAAATAAACGTGGCTATCAGTAGCCTATGTCATTCTGACTACGTCCTCCTAAAGGACTTGCAAATTTATCTAACAGTATGTTAGCTCCCATGAGCTCAAAATAACGTAACATTTTATAACACATTTGGATTGGATGAGGAAGTCAGGGTACGACATATATAGAGCATTTGGTTTCCTTTTAATAAACATAACACCTTTATTAATAGGCACAAGGCCGGAGTATCGACCTCACCCGCTTGTAACCAGATGTCGAGCCAGCTGGTCTACTCCTCAACTTGACGCATGCCCGTCAAATGGGGCGCACTCCTCCCCACACTTGCGTAAGAATTCAGCTCCTTTTAAAGCTTTAAACGTCTACAAGACAACTCATACATATTGACGCAAATCTTTCAAATGCTTAACTTCCATCCCACTGGATTATTTTAACATTCCTTAAACTTGTTAAGTTATCATCCAAATGTTTAATCAGCATAATTTAGAGTATGAAACACACTCTTAAATGTTTATAACAAAATCACATAAATTATTTATAACAATTAGAAATTGTTTATAATATTGTCGAAAATAATTAAAAAAAATTATACACGCCTTTAACATTACTTTCGTTCCACATTATTGTCAAAGATATTTACATTTATTATTTACAATATCAACATTTAAATTAATTAAATTATTAATTTAAGAAATACATTGAACCACATGTTTTATCCGGTTGGTAAATTCAAAATCGTGTTTAATATAATCGACCAATGAAGGTTAGTTATACATGTAAATGTCACAATCTGGTTTAATAAAGGTTGTAATAATTTTAATTATTTGTGACGGCAATCTTCATTCAAAATCTTATCTCAAATTCTTTCAAACTCTTGTTAATTATAACAGTGAATTCACTTGATTAATTTTCAACGAACTATGACAATACACTCTAGCGGAAAATACTTCGCTTACAAAATAATGCACAAACTGCATTCAAAATAGCCCAAAATTCATCATATATTAATCTATATGGCATTAAAACTTCCACCGAACTTACAAAACTTCCACAAATAATTCTTTATCATTATTAATTACAGTGGGAATCTCCTTCATTTATTTAAGGGCATTATACGTCAGCGACTTTCAACATGTCCGCTGCACTATCGATTATACATTCATAGTTCCACTTAAAAATTCTTATATCAATAATTGTTTCGGGGGAACCTGTAACCTCTAGAGAGCGCGTCCCCAGGTGGCGGATAGGGGGCCCCTACAGTTTGTAGGGTTGGTTCAAATACCCCCCAATAGAACCCGCGGACCAACAGGTAGCCCAACTCCTGGGGGCTTTATAATGCTGGGACACCCTCTCTCCAGGGGTTACAAATATGGAGGGCCCAAGCTCAGGGTTAGTAGTGAAGACCTCAACGGCGAATACGGTGGAGAAGATGGACTTCAGTACAGCGTATGAGGCGGAGGAGGCACCCCAGTGCTCGGGGTTGATAAGAGTAAAAGGTATATGGATGTCCATATATCCAACTCACTAGTGTCTGTTCTGGCATCCAGCGGCTAGTGAGCAGCGTCTGTTCACCTAGTTGGTGCGGCTGTTCGAAGTACGGCTTAATCTCAACAATTAAGTCTTAAAATCTTGTGATCTCCATCGGAGATCACCACAAACAATCTTCAACTTGAAGCAACCATGGCAGAACGACAGGAAAAGATTCCACTACCCCAGGCCCCAGTCAATAGATTGGATCCCTGTTCTGGTCATAGGATTCTGGGGGACCAGACATGTCATGTAGAGAAGGATCGGAGCTTCTCAAAACCTCTTCGACCTAAACGAAAGTGTTTCATAGGTACACTTAATGTGAACACTTTGCTTAAGCCTGGGAAACTCAAACATCTAACGAACACGCTTGATAAATTCAGCATCAAAATTTTGGCATTGCAGGAAACACGAATTACAGATGAAAATCACTTTGATTCTGAGAATTACAGGCTCTATAAAGGAAAACCTGCAGTGCAGATCAACACAGGACCAAGACAATTTGGCACAGGTTTTGCGGTTAGCAAGTCCGTCACAGATTCAGTAATTGATTTTACTTCACCATCAGAAAGACTCTCAACACTCTCAATAAAATCGGGAAACAAGGTGTACACACTGATTAACGTGCATGCACCAACGAATGACTACAACAGGAAAGACCCTCAGGTAATAGAAGACTTCTGGGAACTTCTGGAGGAAATCACGAACAAAAGTCCCAAACATCATGTCAAGATTCTACTGGGGGATTTTAATGGTCAGTTAGGAAAAGAAAAGAAATATAGGAGAATTACAGGACCATACACTGCTCATAGCAGAACCAATAAAAATGGTGAACACCTTATAAGCTTCTGTCAAAATTTCAATCTCCAAATTATGTCAACACAATTCCAGAAGCCTACGCGTAAATTAACAACATGGATATCCCCCAATGAAACACTTGGAGAATTCCAGATTGACCACGTTGCTATCTCTAGAAGGAACGCTAAAGAAGTCCTTAATGTGAAAACCAGGAGAGGATTCTTTGACTCAGATCATCATTTACTACAAATCAAGGTAAAATTTCAACCCAACAGACAAAGGATAAGGGGAACCCAGCTTTTCCGAACTGATCCAGAATACCTTGAATTCAACAAGATGAACATCATTGAAGAAATCCGTCAAATGGATACCACGAGCTGGTCTGAACTTGCAGAGAAAATGAAACAAGCAATAAAATTCGGTCAACCTCCGAGAAAGAGAAAACATAGGTGGTGGAACATCACATGCGATCATGCTATTGAATATAGGTTTAAAGCATGGAATAATTTCAATAGCCATAAAACAACAGAAAAATGGCAAGAATTTGTGCAGGTTCGGAAAAACACTTCTAAAATTATTCGCCGAGAAAAGCGCAATTATGATAATAATAGGCTAAATGAAATAGAACAGGACTTCACTAAGAACAACACCAGAAATTTTTACAAGACCTTTAGAGAAAATATAGCAGGCTTTCAACCCCCTAGTTTATGCTTCCAACGACCTGATGGATCTCTGGAAACAAATACGAGCAATAATTGTGAAATTCTAGCTAAATATTTCAGTACACTCCTTAATTGCGAAGCACCTTCTGAACAACTTCAATTTGCAAAACCAGTGCCCAACCTTGATTCACTTCCACCATCACATGAAGAAATAGTGGACATAATCAAGTCATTAAAAAACAATAGAGCCCCTGGTGAAGATGGACTTATTGCAGAAGTTTGGAAATTGGATCATGAACACATAACACCAAAAATTCACAGAATAATATCAGATGTATGGAAAACAGAGAAAATCCCAAAAGAATGGAAGAGTGCTTTGATACACCCACTCCATAAGAAGGGAAGCAAAACTGATCCGAATAATTATAGAGGAATTTCGCTTCTTCCAGTCGCTTATAAAATTCTCTCTAAAGCTTTGCTGAATCGACTCGAGCCACAGGTGGACCACCATATTGGAGAATATCAGGCAGGTTTCAGGAAGGGAAGGTCATGTATTGAGCAGATCTGGAACCTCAAGACCATACTGCACATCCGACGATGCAGGAACACTACAGTCACATTTGTGGATTTCAAAAAGGCTTACGATTCGGTTGACAGACAAACCTTGTTTAACAGACTAGAAGAATTAGGAGTTGACAGGAAGACGAGGGCCATCATCCAGGAAACATTATTGGGAACTACCTCAAAGGTGAAATTCATGGGAGAAATCTCTAACTCTTTTGCAATACATACTGGAGTTCGACAAGGGGATGGTTTATCACCACTCTTGTTCAACATCGTACTGGACAAAATCATCACAGAATGGGAAAAGCATGTGAAAGGTATCCAAATTGGAAAGGAGAAAGGGAAAAGAGTCACTGTGAAATGCTTGGCCTTTGCAGATGATCTGGCCATCTTAACAAACAACAAGGATGAAGCCATATTAGCGCTAGAGAAACTACATGAAATCTCCAGTAAAACGGGACTTGATATTTCCTATGAAAAAACACAGTATATGGATACCAAATCAACAGGAAACATCGCCTTGCGAACGCAATATGGAAAAATCTCGCAGGTCACTCACTTCAAATATTTAGGAGAAGCCATCCAACCCACAGGATTGAACACAATTTCTAATGCAGATAGAATAGTAAAATTGCAGAAGGCGTACAAGCTGACATGGAATCATTATAACAAAAGAGCAGTATCTCGCAATGCAAAATTGCGCTATTATAACACAGTTGTCTTGCCTGAAGCCTTGTACGCGGCAGAAACAACCGTCATTAGAGGAATGACAAGAATTCATGATATTGAGAAACAGGAACGAAAAATTCTTAGGAAAATCCATGGCGCTGTTTTCCGTAATGGAATTTGGGTCAGGAGACCAACAAAGGAACTTTATGAAAATACAGACACCATTGTAGATAAATTTAGGAAGAGACGTCTGCAGTTCTATGGACACATATATAGGATGGATGAGAACAGACTCACTAAGAAGATTTTCAATATCGTGAATGCAAGTAAATTAAAGACCAGTTGGATTAAAGAAGTACATGAAGACATGGAATTACTTAAAATCTCTGAAGACGACGTTAAGGACAGAGAACAATTTAGAAATAAAATCAGAAACACGAAAATTGTACAAGTTTCAAGGAAAGATACATCAGGGAAAAAATGGACAGAGGAAAGGAAGAAAAAGCACAGTGAACTAATGAAGAGGTTTTGGGAAGAAAAGAAGAGAGGAAAAGGAAGTGAATCTGTGATTGGCTCAAGTTCTCACGCTCTCCTGAAGGGGAATAATCGGAAATAATAATAATTGTTTCAAAACTGTTGTCATTTAAACTTCGTGGATTTCATTCATGAATCGAAATGAAATAAAAATTTGCCAATCACAAACAAATTTAATAGTGAATACGCTTATATACGCTTGTCTGGTCTATCAAAATTTAAGATTAACATCTTCAAAGAATTGTAGTATAAAAATACTATCATCAAACAAAGTGCGACTAACTGCATAATAGTCGAATAGAATCCAATTAGACTGGGGAATGCAAACATCATTATATAAATCTCTATATGAGAAAAAACCTAACACAAGTTTCACGAATTTAATGCATTCAATAATTCATAATTAATGTTCATCTTTCACAAAATTGCCTAAGATGCAATGATCGTTCATGACTGACGATAAATGTCTGTGTTGCAATCAATTCAAATAACGACTAGTATTTCCAAGATCGTCGACAACGTACTGGATTTTAACGCTCTAAAATCATTTAAATGTTCTTCCTTCTTGATGATGACAGAAAATTGGTCAAAGTAATTAAACTGGGGTAGAATTACTTTAATAAAGTGACACGCTGTCTGAATTTAAATCTGCCATAAAAATCATTAACTTACAGTCAAATCGAGACTACAAAAATAAGCAAATTACTGAAAAATCTAAATATCAGTCTCAACTGATTCAAAATCATTTAACTATGCCCATGACATAACAATGTCTTAATAAAACGTCGAAAAAGGTATAACTCATCAAGGTGTACTGAGAATAGGAATCTCAAACAAGAATATCGGGCAAAAATACATGAGGACAAAAATATGGGAAAAATAGTTGCTCAAACATTGCTAAGAAACTCAAATACAATAAACGTTCACGACTACCTTATCTGCCGATTGACGTTCCAGAGGAAAATTCCCCAAAGAAGACTGTTGATGGATCCATTTCACCAAGTTAAAGCTGAGCTCCATCCTCGAAACCAGAAACAGCACCATCGAAGAATCGAACTGCTTCACGAAGACGAACGACATCCTTCCGGCAATAATCTTCTTTGTGAGTCGGGACAACCCTGACCTCTCTTGAAAAATCCCTGAAGTTCCAGTTGACAATCGCCATGAAGTTTTTGTATAAATTTCCGAAGAAATATTCATATTCAGAAAGTATGAAATCATTTCTATTGCTGTTTGATAGTATTCAGCCTTTACTCACGAAACATGGGTGTAGATGGTTATTTACCACATGTTCGCTTGTATTGAATAGCAATTAGCGAAGTTCCATGTCGCTATCTTACTCCGTTGAAATATGTCCCAATTGCATTAAGTCCTTTAGCCTTCCATTTGCTCTTCGGTTGAAGTATTAGAAGAACAAACTGCCTTATTAAATTGCTCCATTATACTGCAGTGTTGTGTCACAAAAGCAATCTGACGTCTCCCTATTTCACTAGCCCTGTCAGCCGTAGCGTTGAGTCTGGCTATACAAAAAGTGTTTCTTCTGTGGCGAGAAAATCACTTTTGTCAGTCGTCTAATATTGTCAATAACTTCCAAAATACTTCCTCGAAATTGTTCAGCTTTTCTACAGTCCTTACTGTAGCAATGCACAAGAGAATTAGCTTATCGGCGACCGCTAACTGTTCACAGCTAATCTTGTAGAAGCGTTATAAGTGTCGTTTCAACTTCACCTAGATTTACTTCACGGTAAACCTGCACTGCTTGTATGTTCGGCTAGTGGCTTCGCCACGCGTTACAAAGACGACTTTTTCACTACTGATTCACTCGACGTTTCACTGAAATGCTTATTTGAAATCTGACAATTGAGAATGAGCGAATGAGGCTCCTCTCTTCTGCGCAAGGCCTTTTATGAACTTCATGAGGGGCGTATCTATCCCTTCCATCGCGTGTTACTGCGTCATCGCTAGAAGTTCCAACTTCGTCAATACATGACGGATTTTCATAATTCAAAAACTGAAAATAAATTTCACCAAAATTCCAGAACAATGCCTCTACTGCAAATGGATTTCCACAATTCTGCATTCCAAAAAGTAATAAAAATACCATATTTTCAGCAATCTCCGTCTTCCTAAGACTATCGTTCATTGGTTTAAGTCTCCCCTCCAATAGCATAATTTCTTCCTCAGCAGAATTCCACGTTTCTCGCGACTGCGTCGTACATCTCGGATCCTTCTCGAATAAATTGCTGACGTCACTGAGAATCTCAGCTCAAGTAGCCTGCTGGCATCACGTCTGCGTCATCCGTGCTTACGTCATGGCTACCCACGTCATAACTATGACAGTCATAACTTTCGCTATAATTTCCAAAATAGCCACCGTGGTCTCTATATAATTCAATTACGGGGGCATTCTCCTCTCACCACGTTTTAAAAACAGCTGCAAATTGTTTTTAAACTCAGTGTTACAAGTACCTCAACTCTCTTGAACACGAAATTGAATTATTACTGGTTTACTCTAGGATAGTATCTTTTTAAATTTCCAGCATTGAACTTGCCGTAAATGACATTATTCTCATCATCGTAGAGTTCATAGCAGTTGTTTCCATAGGCGTTCGTAATCCTAAACGGCCCCATGAATACATTTCCAAATTTGGGGTATATTTTCTTGCTCATATCAGCCTTGACAGGTCTGCGTAATAATACAAGATTTCCAACTTGTAATGGTGCACCAAAGCGTTTTCCAGCTACTCTTTTCAATCGTTTCTCTGCTGCTTTCTGGAGTTGTTCCTTCGCCTTGTCAATCCTCTGCTGTCTTCCTAGGTCGGGATCTCTAGGAATGTGGTTGAAAAGATTATCCCACGGCCTTTCTGGGTTTCTTCCAAGATGAAGTCGCATTGGCACTTCTCCTGTGCTCTCCTGCACTGTAGAGTTCAGACATTCCTCTATAAGGGGTACAAATCTCACCCAACCAGAATGATCATTAGGACAGAAAATTCGACAGAATTTCGAAAATTCAGCCATATATCTTTCTGAGGAATTCGATTCTGGGTAACGCACGCTTGAAAATAAGTGCTTAATGCCAAGCCTTTCCATATCCGCTGCAAATTCCACGGACGTAAACTGCGTTCCATGATCTGACAGTAGATATTCTGGTATACCAGCTTTAGGAAATACAGCATTTTCCAGTCTGCTTACTACGTTCCTTGTGTTAGCTTTCTGCATGGGACTCATTGTAACAAATTTTGAGAAAACATCCACGGTAACCAACAGGTACTGGTTACCCTGATATCCCTTCGGACAGGGGCCAAATATGTCCGTCGCCATCAGTTCGTTTGGCTTAGAAGGAATCATAGCCTTCGGTTTTCCTTTTAATAAAGCAGAAGCATACTTTGCTCTTTGACATTTGTCACAAGATCTAATGACCTTGGCAATGCTGGAACGCATGTTAGTCCAGATAAATCTCTCTTTGAGAGTATTAAGAGTCTTATCTAAACCGGCATGTCCAGTTGCGTGATGAGCTACCCACACTAAATTGACAACAAGTTTAGGTGGCACGACTATTCGGAGTTTTGTATGCGCAGAGTCAGCATACTTGCATACGATGTCTCCACTCAAGACAAAGTGTCGTGAATTTCTCCGTGTAACTGCATAGTCAACATCAGTATTGTCCATGTAACCCTTGAGGAACCTGTACATTTTCCTTATTGGAGCGTGTCTCTTCTGTGACACACCGATTCGGGCTAATCTCCTAACGGTTTCTTTATCTTCTTGCTCCAATTGTACATGGTGTATCTGCACATTTTTAATAGGGTTACGTGATAGAGCATCAGCTAGTAAGTTATCTTTCCCAGGCTGGTGGACGATAGTGGCGTTAAACTGTTGGGTGAACAAAGCCCAACGTGTCAATCTATCACTCGACATGTCAGTTTGCAGCATAAACTGTAGTGCTTTATGGTCAGTAATAATGATGACCTTATGTCCCAGCAGTATTTTTTTCCAGGCTTGCAATGCTGTTACAAAAGCTAACGCTTCAAGCTCCGTCGTGAAGTAATTTTCCTCGTGTTTCTTCAACTTCCGACTAGTGAACGCAATGTAGTGCTTGTTGCCTGCCTCGTCTTTCTGGTATAAGACTGCACTAATGCCTACTCTTGATGCATCAGACTCTATATAGAATACCTTCTCAAAGTCTGGGTACTCCAGTTTCACATTATTTCTGAGCATCTCTTTTGCTTTCTCAAAAGCCTCGTCTGCAGCGGTACTCCATTTTCATCTGTTATTCTTCTTGAGTAAGTCATACAGAGGAGCCATAATTTCCGAGTATCTTGGACAGTGGCTGCTAATAAATTGGCATGCTCCTACAAATTCTCTGACTTGTTTCACCTTAGTTGGCTTTGGAAATCTCGTGATCGCATCTACTTTTTTCATGTTTGGATGATATCCATCTTTATCAATAGTATGCCCCAAGTAATTTATTTCCTGCTTCAAGAATTGACATTTTCCAAAATTCACCTTGATATTGGCCTCCCGTAAATTCTCGAACAACTTTCTCAAGTGCACTAAATGTTCTGCGGCGCTGGGTGAAGATACGATTAAATCGTCGATGTAGCAGATTACATTTTCTTTCACTTCGTCAGTGAGCTTACTATCAAGTGCTCGAATAAGTGCTGGTCCACTGTTAACCATACCAAAAGGCATTCGGACAAAGACCCATGACGTCTGGTCAAATAGGAATCCAGTGTACTGCATACTATCTTCTTCTAGCTGAACTTGATAAAATGAAGACGTCAAGTCAAGAACGCTGAAACATGCTCTCCCTTTGAATTTTCGAAGCAGATCTCTAATCTTGGGTGGTCGGTCATTTTCTGGAAGAATCTTCAAGTTAATGGTTCTGGCATCGAGACAAAGACGTATCTGACCATTACTTTTCTTCACTACTGTGATGGGGTTTATATAAGACGACGCCTGTTTTTTAATAATACCGTCTACCTCCATTTTTCTGATTAACCCTCGTACTTCTTGATAGTATTTCTCAGGAATGGGGTATATTCTCTTCTGGTAAGGGGTTTCATCTGTCAGCCTTATCTTGTATTTATAATCCTTAATCAATCCAGGCTTTTCATCGAAAATATCTTGGAATTCCTTTATCAGATCCTCAAATTCCCCCTGAATTTCTTCAAATCCTTCAGTTTTTCTACTGGGTATTTCTGCTAAATTTTCCACTTCATTAACTATAGTATTCAAAATTTCTTCCCTAAGGTCTATTTCCAGACTGTTTTTCACGTCCTGTTTTTCTATCTCTTCTGTGATTATGTACCCATCATTAAAGCTAATACTTCTGTTCTTCATGTCAATAATAGCTCCGACCTTCGATATAAAATCGATTCCAAGCACCATATCAAAATTGATCTTGCTCACCACAATGAAGATCTGTTCATAATTCCTTCCATTGATCTCAAAGTTCAATAACACTTGAATCTTGCACTTCACTGCCTTATCTTGGAATATCCCTCTCACTTTGACGGTAGAAACAGGTAGAACTGTCATGTTCTCTCCTCTTAGCAGACTTTGATAACATTCCTCTGAAATGATGGAGATAATTGCACCAGTATCCATCAGGGCTTTATACTGTTTTCCATCTATCCGTACAGAAATAATAGGTAAGGCACATGGTCTTTCCTCTTTAACTATACCCCTCTCTTCTAGCAAATCTTCATCAGTCACTTCATATATCTCATTAATCGTAATCAGGTGTGGTGTGGCAATGTATTTACAGGTTCTCACTGACGTTGAGAAATCGGCGTTTTTTTTTTTGTGTTACCGACCTCAAAATTTTGTTGGCTCGTAGAAGGCCCAGGATCGATTACAACATCCTGCCTTTTCTTTTGGTTGTCTGCTTCTTTTTCCCGTAATTCTTTCAGGTATTGCTGGCTTTCCTTCTCTCTTTCCTGATATTGATCGGGTGTCATAACCTGACCTTGAGGATTCTGATTTCTGTTTTGGCTCTGGTTATTCCTGTTATAATTTCGGTTATAACCATTATTGTTATAATATCTGCCTCTTCCATTATAATTTCCTCGGTTATAGTTCCAGCCTCTTCTCTGTTGATACGGTCGGTAACCTTGCGATCTGTTATTTCGGAACTGATTATTCCTGTGAGGACCTACATTGTCAGTTTTCTCCTCATCTGGCTTGTCAGTTTGTTGGACTTGGTCCATATATACAGTATTTATTTCTTTATACTCCTGCCTTTGACCTTTCTGCACCACGTTAGGCATTGGACTTGTGTAGTCTAACCTCCTCAGTAATTCATCCATGCTGGTTAAATCCCTGATGTTGGACGAAATTATTAGTCTTCTCACCTCAACTGGCAGCATACGAGAAATCGCATCAATAAGTTGCTCCGTGGACAATGGGGGTTGTAAGAATCTCAAGCGGGATAATTGACTCGTAAAGAAATCAGCGTACCGCGTTGGAAGAGTACCGGAGTATTTTCTTGAATACACCTCCGCTCTTAACCAATTCTGCGCTTCTATGGACCAAAATCGTTTGATTAATGCCTCTGCAAACTCGTCAAAGTTACTGAATGTGTATCTAAATGCGCAAAACCATTCGAGGGGTCCTCCAATCAAATATCTCTCCACTATCTTCATCTCTCTCTCTCTGGGAATGTGAGCTTCGATGAAATAATCTTTGAGGTTCCTTACATATTCGATGGGTGTCAAACTATCCGTGTTACTGAATTTTTGTGGTTTATCTTCAAAATTCCTGATGACCGTTACGTTCCTCGGATATGAATCCGGGTAGTTTTTCCCACTATCTCTATAGTTCCACTCAGGTTCCATATTCCTCTCGTCATCTTCCTCCCTGAATCTGGATATACGTTCTTCAGGAGTCACGTCTCTCTCTTCTGGATCTAGGTTATATCTTCTGGCATAATTCCTACTAGTTTCGCAAGTCAAGCCTACTGTATCCTTGTCAGTGATTTCCGTTAATACTTTCTTGATTAACTCTTCTTTGTAGGTCTCCATTAAATTATCCTCTCCTAACTTCAAATTCTGCAGTTTACTCGTCGTTTCATTCACATCAGAGACAACTTTATGAATCTGTTCCTCTAATGCAGATTTTAATGTTTGCACATCCTGATCTAATTTTGTCCTATCTTCAACTTGTCTTTCGGATAGCGAATCCATCCTGACGCTTAAATCTTTCCTAATCTGTACTACTTCATTGTTAATATCAATTTGAGTACTGGCAAGTTTCCTTTCAATACGATCCTGAATTTGGGTTACATGTTCCCCACTTGACCTAATCCACTCTTCTTTCCAAATTTCTACATTTGCCGTTAACATTTCTGCTATGTCTAATTCAATATCCTCTTTCAATACTTTATTATGGTCTAATACTTGGGTTCTCATGACCTCTACATCAAACTTTAAACCTTCTAAAGACGCTGTCGTTCTAACTGACTCATCAACTAGCCTAGTCGTTAATGCACTTATATTACGTGTACAAAGAGTTTTCGAATTTTCTATCTCTTCCCTGACTTTATTTACATCAGTTTGGACTTTAGCAACATCTACGAAAACTGTGTTGACCTCTACTTGAATTTTATTTATGTCACTTTGAATCTCGTTTACATCCGAATGAATGTTATTAATATCAACCTGAACATTGGACACATCAGTTCTAACATTTTGGATTCCTCTTTGGACTTCCTCAACCTTGTCTTGGACAGTCGCAACATCATTTTTGACAACAACTACCTCAGCCCTAGCACAAGAAATATCACTACGGACATTAGCAACATCTAAATTCAACATTGTAAGATCTTTATGCACATTAGCAACATCTATTTTAACATTGGACACGTCTGAGCGGATGTCAGTTACAGTATTCTCAATTCCTTGGGTATTAATCTGTAAACGCGACATATTATCCTCTAAGTTAACAGAACTAGCCTGAAGAGTTTTCATATTCTCCTCCATTCGACTAGCATTCTCCTTCATACTCTCATTCATGCTAGCTTTCAAGTTAGCAGACAAATTACTAGCATTCTCCTCCATTCGACTAGTATTCCTAGCTTCCATCTCCTTCATACTCTCACTCATGCTTGCTTTCAAGTTAGCAGACAAATTACTAGCATTCTCCTCCATCCTTTTTTCTAAGTTAGCAGACATCTCCGCTAACATCATCTTCAAACTTTCATCTGCCATTACAATATTATTCAAAAATTAGACTGCTGTAGGGACATACATCAAAAGAGCAAAATAACAACATTTGAGCAACACTTTTCACCATATATAATTTTGATCAATTTTCTGTCTTAAATCTAACTTATAACTACCTTATAATTAACTTTCGAAGACACTTTATGTTGAAACAAACTCAAGCACATGTTCAAATTTCCCTGGCTCATTTTAAAATATCCTAACACAAATAATTTTATATTTACAATCCAAATAATTTAATTTTATCTTTTATATGACTGAAATGTCATAAGCCGGTCAAATAAAATAAGATTCCAGATCATAGGCGATTTTCCTAAGTTTCCAGCCTATTTAACCTTTCTCAAGTCGTATAAGATCTGATCTTTTCTGAGTGTAATTTTCCTAATACAATGCAACATTTAATTCCTATATAATCACACTCTTAAATTCTACAATTGGCCAAGACGTCTAACAAAGAATCAACCTCTTTATTTGAGTCTAATCGAACCACACGTTTTAGGTTTGCCAATCCTACTCGCGTTCAACCTGGTGATCCAGTTATGTTGAATCGAGCCCCAACGTTTTAGGTGCGCCAATCCTTCTGTCCCCGTTTACCCGGATAGTAGGCTGTCAGATATCCGCCCCCTCAATCGGATTGCCAACAATCAATCGCACCAGCTCAACTACAACAATGAAAATGGCACTGACAGATACTACCGAGGTTTGAACAAAGAAGTTACCAAGAAAAATTATTGTGGAACACACCAAAATAGACGGGGTTACATACTTACTTTTACTTACCTCTTATAAATATCTCGGGGATAGGGTTGACAACAGGATCCTTAAAGTATGCTCTCACAATAACTTTCACCATGACATTTAAAAATGAACCAGACCGAAGACGAGAACTTTGAACTGTACAAAAGCTTTATTTTCAAATAAAGAGTATGATTTTCACAACTCAACAAAATAAACGTGGCTATCAGTAGCCTATGTCATTCTGACTACGTCCTCCTAAAGGACTTGCAAATTTATCTAACAGTATGTTAGCTCCCATGAGCTCAAAATAACTTAACATTTTATAACACATTTGGATTGGATGAGGAAGTCAGGGTACGACATATATAGAGCATTTGGTTTCCTTTTAATAAACATAACACCTTTATTAATAGGCACAAGGCCGGAGTATCGACCTCACCCGCTTGTAACCAGATGTCGAGCCAGCTGGTCTACTCCTCAACTTGACGCATGCCCGTCAAATGGGGCGCACTCCTCCCCACACTTGCGTAAGAATTCAGCTCCTTTTAAAGCTTTAAACGTCTACAAGACAACTCATACATATTGACGCAAATCTTTCAAATGCTTAACTTCCATCCCACTGGATTATTTTAACATTCCTTAAACTTGTTAAGTTATCATCCAAATGTTTAATCAGCATAATTTAGAGTATGAAACACACTCTTAAATGTTTATAACAAAATCACATAAATTATTTATAACAATTAGAAATGGTTTATAATATTGTCGAAAATAATTAAAAAAAATTTATACACGCCTTTAACATTACTTTCGTTCCACATTATTGTCAAAGATATTTACATTTATTATTTACAATATCAACATTTAAATTAATTAAATTATTAATTTAAGAAATACATTGAACCACATGTTTTATCCGGTTGGTAAATTCAAAATCGTGTTTAATATAATCGACCAATGAAGGTTAGTTATACATGTAAATGTCACAATCTGGTTTAATAAAGGTTGTAATAATTTTAATTATTTGTGACGGCAATCTTCATTCAAAATCTTATCTCAAATTCTTTCAAACTCTTGTTAATTATAACAGTGAATTCACTTGATTAATTTTCAACGAACTATGACAATACACTCTAGCGGAAAATACTTCGCTTACAAAATAATGCACAAACTGCATTCAAAATAGCCCAAAATTCATCATATATTAATCTATATGGCATTAAAACTTCCACCGAACTTACAAAACTTCCACAAATAATTCTTTATCATTATTAATTACAGTGGGAATCTCCTTCATTTATTTAAGGGCATTATACGTCAGCGACTTTCAACATGTCCGCTGCACTATCGATTATACATTCATAGTTCCACTTAAAAATTCTTATATCAATAATTGTTTCAAAACTGTTGTAATTTAAACTTCGTGGATTTCATTCATGAATCGAAATGAAATAAAAATTTGCCAATCACAAACAAATTTAATAGTGAATACGCTTATATACGCCTGTCTGGTCTATCAAAATTTAAGATTAACATCTTCAAAGAATTGTAGTATAAAAATACTATCATCAAACAAAGTGCGACTAACTGCATAATAGTCGAATAGAATCCAATTAGACTGGGGAATGCAAACATCATTATATAAATCTCTATATGAGAAAAAACCTAACACAAGTTTCACGAATTTAATGCATTCAATAATTCATAATTAATGTTCATCTTTCACAAAATTGCCTAAGATGCAATGATCGTTCATGACTGACGATAAATGTCTGTGTTGCAATCAATTCAAATAACGACTAGTATTTCCAAGATCGTCGACAACGTACTGGATTTTAACGCTCTAAAATCATTTAAATGTTCTTCCTTCTTGATGATGACAGAAAATTGGTCAAAGTAATTAAACTGGGGTAGAATTACTTTAATAAAGTGACACGCTGTCTGAATTTAAATCTGCCATAAAAATCATTAACTTACAGTCAAATCGAGACTACAAAAATAAGCAAATTACTGAAAAATCTAAATATCAGTCTCAACTGATTCAAAATCATTTAACTATGCCCATGACATAACAATGTCTTAATAAAACGTCGAAAAAGGTATAACTCATCAAGGTGTACTGAGAATAGGAATCTCAAACAAGAATATCGGGCAAAAATACATGAGGACAAAAATATGGGAAAAATAGTTGCTCAAACATTGCTAAGAAACTCAAATACAATAAACGTTCACGACTACCTTATCTGCCGATTGACGTTCCAGAGGAAAATTCCCCAAAGAAGACTGTTGATGGATCCATTTCACCAAGTTAAAGCTGAGCTCCATCCTCGAAACCAGAAACAGCACCATCGAAGAATCGAACTGCTTCACGAAGACGAACGACATCCTTCCGGCAATAATCTTCTTTGTGAGTCGGGACAACCCTGACCTCTCTTGAAAAATCCCTGAAGTTCCAGTTGACAATCGCCATGAAGTTTTTGTATAAATTTCCGAAGAAATATTCATATTCAGAAAGTATGAAATCATTTCTATTGCTGTTTGATAGTATTCAGCCTTTACTCACGAAACATGGGTGTAGATGGTTATTTACCACATGTTCGCTTGTATGGAATAGCAATTAGCGAAGTTCAATGTCGCTATCTTACTCCGTTGAAATATGTCCCAATTGCATTAAGTCCTTTAGCCTTCCATTTGCTCTTCGGTTGAAGTATTAGAAGAACAAACTGCCTTATTAAATTGCTCCATTATACTGCAGTGTTGTGTCACAAAAGCAATCTGACGTCTCCCTATTTCACTAGCCCTGTCAGCCGTAGCGTTGAGTCTGGCTATACAAAAAGTGTTTCTTCTGTGGCGAGAAAATCACTTTTGTCAGTCGTCTAATATTGTCAATAACTTCCAAAATACTTCCTCGAAATTGTTCAGCTTTTCTACAGTCCTTACTGTAGCAATGCACAAGAGAATTAGCTTATCGGCGACCGCTAACTGTTCACAGCTAATCTTGTAGAAGCGTTATAAGTGTCGTTTCAACTTCACCTAGATTTACTTCACGGTAAACCTGCACTGCTTGTATGTTCGGCTAGTGGCTTCGCCACGCGTTACAAAGACGACTTTTTCACTACTGATTCACTCGACGTTTCACTGAAATGCTTATTTGAAATCTGACAATTGAGAATGAGCGAATGAGGCTCCTCTCTTCTGCGCAAGGCCTTTTACGAACTTCATGAGGGGCGTATCTATCCCTTCCATCGCGTGTTACTGCGTCATCGCTAGAAGTTCCAACTTCGTCAATACATGACGGATTTTCATAATTCAAAAACTGAAAATAAATTTCACCAAAATTCCAGAACAATGCCTCTACTGCAAATGGATTTCCACAATTCTGCATTCCAAAAAGTAATAAAAATACCATATTTTCAGCAATCTCCGTCTTCCTAAGACTATCGTTCATTGGTTTAAGTCTCCCCTCCAATAGCATAATTTCTTCCTCAGCAGAATTCCACGTTTCTCGCGACTGCGTCGTACATCTCGGATCCTTCTCGAATAAATTGCTGACGTCACTGAGAATCTCAGCTCAAGTAGCCTGCTGGCATCACGTCTGCGTCATCCGTGCTTACGTCATGGCTACCCACGTCATAACTATGACAGTCATAACTTTCGCTATAATTTCCAAAATAGCCACCGTGGTCTCTATATAATTCAATTACGGGGGCAGTACCTTCTTCAAGGCCACGGCCGCCTCCTTCCCTCTTCCTTGCCTAACCATCCTGACCATCCGTTACCTTCCCTCATGAGGCCCCTGTTCGCTTTGCAGTTGAGGCCGCCTGGGCGAGATGCCAATCACACCTCACCAGTTGTATCCACTCCGATTACATTTTCCAGCTCTAGGACACTGCCCGTAGAGGCGGTAGTGGTGAGTTCCCCCGCTGAGTCCGTGGGTTCCACCAACCTGGAGGGTAAACGACTAAGAGAAGAGAGAAGAGATTATTTTGTTATTAAATTCTAACAAAAATGTCAACAATGTCAACTCTGTTTGAGGTGTAATACCGTATAAGAACACTATGTAACGTTCATGGAATCCAACCTGAAAATGCATCAGCTCGCTATAGTACTAGCGCCCCATCCTCAACTATTATGGTTGCATCATTTCTGTCGTGAGACATTGGTAAAGCGGTCGACACAGACGATAAAACGTAAAGAAAACAAATAATAAAACTCTTCCCCTAACACGTATCGAACCCCATCCCTTTCAATTAGCAGTCCAACGCGTTACCATTTCGGCCACGGATGCTTACACTTCACAAAGTTAGAAAGTGAGAACTTTTTGTGTTGGACACTCTACTTCCTTTATCTAAATCGTTCTTATCGGTTCGAATACTTTGTTTAGTTGACAGGCATAAGAAAAGAAATGTTCATGTTCTTTCCTTTTTTGTGAAGGCTTTGAAATGTGCAGCCACCGCCTGTTCGATCGCATGCCCTAGCTACCTGAACATCATGGGTTACAGAGGGCATTGACTTGGCACAGCGTAAGAATAAGGAATGGTCTACAAGCCGAAGTTACAGAGGTCTTTGACGTGACGCGTGTGGCGGCCTGAGTGAGTCTCAGTTTTCCTTTAAAGTAAGGTGGTCAACATTTCGAACAATTGCTATCCTGAATATACAGAGTTTCTTGCTTTCGTTCTAGAGATCATTACGATCGGATAAAAATATAAGGATCAAATAAAAAATCACTCGTTGGAACAGGTAGATACGAAACCGTAATACATCCGCTATAAACGACATTAAGGAAAAAAGTACTAGCTCAGGGTTCGAACCTGCTAGCTAACAACTTGCCTGACGTTACTCCAGCAAGGCTTGATTTAGCCACCTTAGCTACTGAGAACCATGGTGTATAACCTGCACGTATGGAGCCGATGACCTTGTTGTTCCGCCCCTTAAAACAACAACACTAACTAACTAACTAACTAACTAACTAACTGATTTGCACTTCCTGTCCGCAAACGTAAGGTGGAGTTATTCGGAGCAGTGACCGATTTAATCATGCATTATATTTGAGGTCATTGAAATAACACTGCCGCTAATGATTTCTACTATAATCCCGAGCATGGACTCAACGGCAAAGTTGTTCTAAGGCCGTAAGGGAGTACGTACTAATGTTCTTAGGATGACTATGATATACGCGTTAGTTGGGTTGCCTTTCTAAAAAAATTAAAAATAAAATGATTAAGGTGCTGGTGAACCACTCTGTATACACAGATTGTATTTCAATACAAGAGTGCATGCAGTAGATATGTCTTTTCCTCTCTTTCCAATTTCTTTATATTTATATATTTTAATTATAATTATTGATTTTTGGTTTTGTTTTAATATATTTTTTTTTATTTAGTCGATTTACCCTCTAGGTTGGTGGTTCCCACGGACTCAGCGAGGGAACTCACCACTACCGCCTCTATGGGCAGTGTCCTGGAGCTTGGAACATCTGGTCGGAGGGGATACAACTGGTGAGGTGTGATCAGCACCTCGCCCAGGCGGCCTCACCTGCAAAGCGAACAGGGGCCTCATGAGGGAAGGGAGGAGGGGAAGATTAGGATGGATAGGCAAGGAAGGGGGAAGGAGGCGGCCGTGGCCTTGAAGAAGGAACCATCCCGGCATTTGCCCGAAGACGAAGTGGGAAACCACGGAAAACCACTTCGAGGATGGCTGAGGTGGAAATCGAACCCCCTCTACTCATTTGGGCCACTCGAGGCTGAGTATACCCCGTTCCAGTCCTCATACCACTTTTCAAATTTCGTGGCAGAGCCGGGAATCGAACCCAGGACCTCCGGGGCGGCAGCTAACCATGCTGACAGCTACGCTACGGAGGCGACATTATTTTTATTCTTTTTTATATATACAGTGAAGCCCATCAAAACTGAACTAATTGGGGGCTGTAGCCTGTTCGGATTTCAATTTGTTTAGATTAGCCGAAAAATATCCATATACCGGTTTTAGGTTGTGAGGATGCTGCTGAAGGTTGTCTAGAGGAGTGGGCAACAGCTGATGTCGATGAGGAATGCAGCGAACATGAATTAGTGAGTCTGGTGCAAAGTCAACATGACGGCAATGTAGCTAGTGACAGTGAGGAAGAAGGAACTTTGACATTGTGACTGATACTGAAGCTTTATCTGCTCATGATATCGCATTGCGCTTCGTAGAACAACACGCAGCAGCCACGCCAAACGTTGTCATGTCCATGCGACGCTGGCGCGTAATTGCCTCCGCGGGAAGGCTTTCGTCACCTCGACAATTTAACATAATTATGTTGACACCTTAAGTGTTGCCTGAAAACGTGCGCAATCGTACTTGCATTTATTTGTCTATTTCCTGGTGAGCGATCACTCAGAGGACATCTAAAATGCCGATCAAGTTTTGGTTCCAAGAAGTATGTCTTTCAATTTTTAGCCTACTTTCGATTTTTACAAAAAAAAAAAAAAAATGAAAGTAGACTAATGAGATCTACATAGGGCCAAGAATTGTGCGTCTGTCTGTGTGTGAGTGTGTGTGTATGTGTGTGTGTGGGATGTGGTATGTCTGTCCCCCCTATCAATTCAAACACGGTGAAACTGAACTCAACGAAATTTGCTACAGAGGCAGCACTAGCAAAGGGCACCTCAATGTCATGTTTTATATCGCGGCCATCTTGACGGAAACGTAATGGCGGCCCCCCAAATGTTCAAAGCTTAAGTCATATTACGACTAACCCAATCATTTGATCTCTACCAAATTTTGCAACAACATACCTTAATGTGGGAAGCGTCTTTTGACCGAACTAAAAGGTCTTAAGCCGTGTAATTGTGCAAATCAATCACCCCCTAGCAATTCAAACACAACGAAACCAAATCTAACCACCTGTGATACACAGGTAGCACTAGCAAGGGACAACTCAGTGTCATGTTCTATATCACCGCCATCATAACAAAAAGAAATGGTACCCACCCAAATGTTCTGAGCTTAAATCAATTAACGACTAACCTAATCATTCGATCTCTACCAAATTTTGCAACAATAAACTTTAATGTGAGAAGCGTCTTTTCCTCAAACTAGAAGGTCATCAGCCAAATAGTTTCAAGATGGTGGATGTATGAATCATGCAAGTATTATAGCCAAACCATAACTTATGATTCAACAAGGCGGCCGTACCAAATACGATCAACGATCATCGTACTTAGGGGGGTTTAAACTGTCCTCAAGGAGGTGACCGGTAGGATATTAGCATTTTAAAATAGAATGTGTAACCGCAGTAACTTAGTGACTAACAGTTCGGGCTGACCCTGCCATATCGTGCTTGTCCGTGCCGTCCCGTTGGGTTAAATGGCCGATATTTTTGCTCGCAAATCCATATATTTCCGTAAATTCGTAAGATTATGTCCTTTTAGGAATATACTGAAGAAAATAATACATATTTAGTATTAAATGGTGTACGGAAGCGACAGAAGACGCTATTGAAGTTGTTTATTGCAAGAAAAAATATTGTGGAGTTGTACTTAACCAGTTGTTAACCATGTATTAGTGTACGACATGTGTGGCGTACTGGTAGCGACCTGGACTCAAATCCTAGCAGGTTCAATTTTTTACTTCGTTTCTTTTTGTATTTATTGATTTACACGTACTCACACGTTATAATGTTAAGCATGTATAATGTGTATTTGCAGTCAAAAATATGATATATATATATATATATATATTGAACCCTTAATAAGCTACGCATATTAATGATTCTAATTATTCATTTCATTATATTCTGATTTTACTGCCAGAATCATACAGGAAGGCCAGACTGGATTGCGAAATGTCAAGCTTATGTGGAGACAGTACGTTTGAACGTGCCCAGTCCTGAAACAAAGGAGTGACGAGATCGGAATGTTTGACAGACACTTTATCAGACAAAGGTGTGTTGGGGTCCTGACTCATTTCAGACCGTAATTTCTTTGTCACCCTAGCGTTACGAGTAAGATAGTTGCTGGATGAGAGAGATGAGAGGAACTTTCAACCAATCATAGGACAGAGGCTTCTGTTCTAAACTGCGATATTGACGTCATGAACTACCAATCAGAGAGGGTCACCAATTTTAGCGCCAAGGGAGCGTCTGACGCCGGCTTGAAGTTGAAAGCGGGAAAGATTGGATTAACGAAATCTATGATCGATTCCAGAGCACGATAGCCCCATTGTGACCTGTATAATATTTCAAACTGTTTGATACCTGTTGCATGCCAATAGTCGCATTATTATAGAAGTTAGTGATAGATTTCCCTCTCCCTCCGTCTTTTTGCCAAATTCACATAAATACTGTCGTCTGAGTGACGAGGAGGTTGATTCTTGGTGACACCGTGAGGTGATCACTTATTCTTTTCCATACCGTGAAGATATACTGTGTTAAATTTATCAGAGATAGGGTCATTATTGAAAATATTATAATAAAGTTGTGTGCGCACAGCTGAGTGTGAAATTTGTGTATCGGTAAGATTTTAGTAGTCTCCCACGACTACACTATTAGGGAAAGTCTACATTTAATTTTGCACTAGACAAATGGTGAATAAAGTAACTATTGGCAAAATTTAGATAGAAAATTACGTGTGACTATAAATAACATTTTATTTTTATTTTTATTCAACGTCAAGATGGAACTCCAGACCCAGAGAAAGACATCGAACCAACGTTTCTACGGCTCCATGTGGTCTGAGATGAGCTAAACACTTTGGAGAGAGAATGTCAGGCGATGTTCGATGAGACGACGCAGAAAGAGGAATAAGTACTAAATAATTTAATTATTTGACAAACTGGTTATGGTTTTGTGGGAACATATTATTTTGTGTAAATATTTTATTTTATTTTTTGTCTTCGTGTTTTATTGTAGTTGGTTTGTGGTACTGACACACTTTAGTTTAGTTCATGAGCAACGTGGCATGTATTCTATCTGTATGAAGATTATTTTTTTTGTTGATGTCAAGTACACGGGGCAAGCGTACTCGAGTGCGCTTCGCTACCGTAAAATGCGCGGCTAAGCGACACAAATTGGGAACCGATATCATAACAGAAGCGAAACTGAATTAACTAGAGTAGATAATAGAATTGGTGGGAAATCTTTTTATTGTATAGATTTTTATTGTTACACAGGCTTGTGTGTTAATTGCCGTTTGTTGCATTTTTGTTAAGTGAGGGGTCATATGCCCAATGACTTTATTTGTTGATGAAGTTTCCCTTTTAGTGTCTTGGTACACAAAATCTATGATATTTGATTGGAGTGTCGGCCCGTGGTAGATTTGTGTTGTGTTCTGCCCAAAATGCTTTGTTGAGTCTGCAAATATGTGTTTTTTTGGGATAGGAGTTTTCGGGAACCCTGGTTTCTGTCTGAAGCTTTGGCCAGGTTAAGCATTTAATCCTTGCGAGGAAAATGTTGGAATCCCCTTCTACGATGTCTTGCAATTCTTTGGAATTGACAAGAAGTGTGTGAATTTATGTGTCGCGATTAACAGGTGGCGGAACGGGACTGTCTAGTCTCTTGTTATAAATAGCATGACTCAAAGCTTCGACAAGGAGGGCTGGTTTTGAACACTGACGCTAATGAGTGGTAAGTGAAGGTATTTCTACCCGGCGCACTCCATCAGATAAGGAGCAAGCTGTGCTCATTAGTATTCACGGCCCAGGTCTCCGTTCTTCGTAAATGTTTATCTTATATTAAAATAAAGCCTGTTTAATGATAAAAGAATTGTAATCGGTAAATGGGTGCTGTTCGCGTTTTGATTGATCGAGTCCCAGCGTGTTAGCTTATTCATGCTTTTATTTCATGTAAATATCATCGGATTTTAGGCATCTTATTTCTTGTTTAATTATTGTCATGTTCATTGACCTCGGGTGGTCTCGATGTTCGGCCACGTTGTTGTCATGTATGTGTTGAGCAATTGAGCCATTGGGCAAGCTTCTGTTTTGCTGGGAGTTTCCTGACTCACTGCGATCTCGATGGAGATCAATTAGTTTATAAATTTTAAATGGTTGCGTGTGTCAGTAATATTTTAATTGTTGGTAAGTTATTCTACGAGTGTGTCCCATAAAGCCATAATAATGGTTTGCAGTATGGGGGTTTGCAAGCATATTGGCTGTTCCATCTGTGAGCAAATCTCCATCAAAAGTACTTATTTCTTCTCTAGCGTAGTTATACGCGTGCATACATATTAATCAGACAAGTGGAATTTTGATCCACAATTTTAATTCTTTGGAGTGGACCTTTCTAGGCCACTCAGATCTGTGTAAATTATTGTACTGTGGGAGTAAAGTTCAGGGTGGACTTTGTTTATATTATTTTTTGTGTTTTGTTGTTTTTATTCAGTTATTAAATGGTGGTAATTTTATTTGTTTTTCACTCACTTCTTAGTTTATAGTTTTGCATATGGTCCTTGTATTTGTAAGCAGCCGTCTGGTATTTGAGCTCTTGTGAAAGCATATCCGGACTGAACGCTCCCCGAAGTTTGATTCTCGTATATACGACGCTGTTATATACAAGGGCACAATATATATATATATGTTATGAGCCCGTCAGACGAGTTGTTTGGGGTTGCCACTAACCGCAATGACTTCCCAGACAACTCACCATCTGGACGCAAACGCCGAAAAGGCCTGAATGTACTTCCTATAGGTCAGTGCGGCACGAAGACGCAGCATCCCGGGGGCGATCGGGCAGACACGGAGAAAAAGGTGAGAGGACCCAAGAAGTACACCCCAGAAACACTTAGAATAAAATGATAACATCCAGACTTATGTAAACTCGAATACATTTTTTAAAATAAAATATGAAAACACCTGGCCTAGTTCGGAGGGTTAGTCTCGGGCTAATCCCGCAAGCTAAATAAAAAAAGAAAGTGTTAACGTTGTAGATCCTAAACTGATTGTAAAGTGAAATAACCCTCGCGAAAGATCTAGTTACAAGAAATGCAAAAGCGGCAAGCTAGGGCAGTGGCACGTAAAGTACACCCTACACAAGTGAAATGGATTACTTATAAGAAGTTAAATTAACAACAACAAAGATCAAAAGAATTTACGAAGGTACCACTCCCTTATTTATTTTTAAATAAGTTAAATCTAGTTAAATCCTGACAATTACAACAAAGTGTACGGTGACGTACTACCGTAACAAACAAACATATAATAATAAAGCTATGTGACAATCCAGTATAAAAAATCTAAGTTCAACTTACAGACTATAAGGTACAAGGGTAAACATACAAATTTACAAAATAAATAAATAAATAAATAAATAAATAAATAAATAAATGAGACACAGCTTTCAGAAATCTTCTTATTATTACCCTGCGTACACGCAAGAATACGCTTTGCATCCTTGGGTCATCTAGTATTTAGTTGTGTTGGTAAAAGCGTGATCCCAAAACACGTCTTACATTACTGAGGTGTCGTGCGCCACAAGTTGAGAACTAATGGTCCGCGACAACTCTGTCGTCAAAAATAGTGTTACGAAGTTAACAAGTCATTTCCCGCACGGAAATGTGACTAATCCAATGAGTTGGCCAGTTCGCATCCAATCACAAGTCAAAGTATATTACAGTCATTATGGTCATTTTATTTATAACAATTAGTTCTTATTATTATTAGAAGCGTGATTATTATTTTGTCGTCGGTTTACGTAGAGTACTGGCTCATTCCTCAATGGACACCTAGGCTTAAACTCGTGAAGTCTAGCTAAGAACAACACTAATATTACATCGGCTCACACATGGCCGGAAATCACAATAACACGAGTTAACACTCTGTTCACAACAGCACTGACGGGGCACAAAGCTCACCGTTGCAGTCTTCAGGTAATGACCTGGACAAAAATGGTCGCAGATATAAAAATCTGTACGACGACGCAACACAAGGCGTCACAACAATAACCCAAGCCTATAAAACGGTGTCAGAATATCTAATATAACAGACAAAAGCTTCTACTCATCATAATACACCCTCATAGTGTTCAAATATCTCACTTCCTAAAGCGTTAACAATGGCAAATGACGTCTAATGACGTAAGCAACATGTGACTGCAATAAACACTCACATAACCTTGACTCAGAAATAATCAATACATTCCGTTACGTAGAAATATGGATGTGCGCATGCGCGTCGAGAAAAAAAAGTAGTCGTTTCACATGAGCGCTGCGGATCCAACACAGTTCATAACATTCAACTATGCTTGTCAAAGCACTTACACTCCTCATCGCGTCTGGCGATGTTATACACTACATAGGCGTATAATCTCTCAAATAGAAGTCTTTTCTGAAATAACGCTGGCTTAACATCTAATACAAGTAGTAATAAATAATCCGTGGTTTCAATTCCACGCAGAAATTTCAATGACACTCATAGGTAATGTCAAAATATTACAAAGATAATATCGTGGAGATATTCCACTCAAAATATAGCTCTGAAGATGGGTAAAGATATTCCACTCCTAAAATTCTGTACAATGTGGGCTTCAGTAAAACTTTCTAGTGTCTAACAGCTTGACACTGAACCAAAAATAATAACAGTGGACAATCCTACTGACTGCTAGGTTGTCTTAAATGATAGAATAGCATCTGGGGTTCGATGCTGGGTTGGCATCTTTAATTATGCTCCCAAATGTAGTTCTCTCTAGAACTCATGTAGCTTCAAAGCTCATATTACGGCTTAAAAATTACATTCAAAAGGGTCATGATTACTGCTGATCATGAAACGATACGAGCCTGATAAACTCAAAATAAACTAAGCAGTGGCGTAAAAGGAGGTTTGCAAAAGGGTGTCATGAAAGTATTACTGAATAATCGTTGTCCATCACTCAAAAATCCTAATCTAGCCCATCTGAAGGACTGACCAAACCAAATCTAAATGATTTGAGGTCTTGCCTAACCAAAATTAGAACAAATATCCTGCGAACACTCTCAGTTGCACCAATACACTGGTGACGAACTCACCTGGAAACAAAACATGATTAAACTATCTACAAAATCCCTGCCTGACTGGAGTCACAATTTCGGTTAATTATGACTACAATCTACTATCTACTACCTACTACCACAGATCAACCCGTACATGAGAAAAGATTAGTCTCACTCAGAAGCCACCATATTCGAAGGTTCCAATATTATGGTGTAACAGAGATTCAGGATGGTTTGCAATTTTCCATAAACCAGCTCGGACATCGAGCATGTACCCATCCATTCTTCTCCTTCGGCTTCTCGTCTCTCGAGCTAAGATTTCCTCCTCCTGGTCAACGGTAGGTTTGATGTCTCCTCGGATTTCCATTTCCAAGTAGGTGTTGGTTAACTCTCCTGCTATGGTGTAGATTTATCTTCTCCGACGAATACTCCTCACATGATGGTGTCTACTCCATTACAATGGTCATCATTAACATTGTAAGAGTAGCGTACACGTGGTCGACGTTTAGATACGTGTTAAAATAACCACACGTGTTTTCCACTGATTCTATTGTAAGCACAGTGTAATAAGAAAGTAAATCACTGGCTTTATATTGCAGACTTTCAACAAATGGCCTTATCACTGTCTTCTCCACTGCATTTACCTGACACATGGTGTCTAAAATCACAGATTCGAATATTCTAACACATCCAGAAATATCGCACTGATCTGGCGAAAAATTTAGCAATAAAGTGCGGCGTAACATATGGTAATATTATGCACTTTCGTGTAGATGGATGTTTTGTAAATCATGTTCAAGTTACTGTATTTAATCACTCTTGTGAACATGCAGCATGGCGTTCACTCTATGAAATGTGGTGTTACTAACACTGAAAATATTCTTCATAAATATCACAACAATATGGCACTAGACATGTGCATTTCTGTGATTTATCACTGGTAACAATTCTTATGAGCAATTCTGATACACTCGTCGTCTGTCGTAGATGATTATGGATTTTTCTTATCACCTCGTGGACGTAATATTGCGGTGATCGTTTCATGGACGTGAATTACACACTTTTCCACTCACAATAAAAATTATACTTTCTTGCAGCGATGCACTGCACACATACGTGCGAAAGTTATTCAAATCACCGACGTAGTCGGATACACAATTATAGTTCATCACCAGCTTGGTGGACGTACGAAATCATCGTCACTTAGGACGGACTAGTATAGCACGTCTGTAGTCGACGGCTGTCAAACAGTAAGAAGCAATGAGTGTAGCTCGCTCTGCCTCGTGCAGAGTCAAAAGTTGAGTCGTTGACGGTCCATTTCCTGCCGCCAATCTACGGTGTTAATACCTTTTACCTTAAATCATAAAGTCGGTAAACATCGAAATGTTTCCTTGAAGCTGTATTACATAATGGTATGATCTGAGACTTTTAAATGCAAAAGAGATAATACTTGTGCTCAGAATAAAATATTCAGGTGAGTGTCCAGAGTCAAGACAACTCCCATTTCTTCCTGTACGTCCCGCGCTGTAACAGGGCGCGCTCTGTTCCACTGACATAACTTGTTCCTCATAAATTCCAACTACTATCACCGAGCCATGAGCTTCTCCGGGCTCATAATATAGTCTAATTATAACACCACATACTTCAAAATTCCACTACAGTGATTAAAATTCGATGTCTTTGATCCGCAGTAGAGTCTTTTGTTGTGGGTTTTATTGTTGATTTTTAGGGGTTTTGCAGCATCAAGGTCTTGTAGTCCCATGTACTTGGGTGTGTGTAGAAGTTGTCTGATAACCTGTGTCACTCTGATGTATGTAGGTTTACTAGTGTGCGTACTTTTATACGAGGAAGGATTTGGGTAGGAAGCTGTTGTTGTAGTTGTTTCATTTGAGATGCATGGACATCATGGTCATTTATCACCGGGTACTTGGGTGAGTGTTGAATTTTGTCTGATAACCTGTGTTATTGTGATGGCTGTATTGGTGTGTGTATATATAATTCAGGTGAGGATACAACCAATCAGAGTGTAATAACCGTATAGCATGCTGTATTTCAACAAGCTACTACAACCAAACTTCAATTATACTCCTTGAAAAGGACAAAGAGTTATAACTATACCCATGCATTTAGGAGAAAGTGGGCTGTATGTTCTTTCCAAACATCTCGTTGTAACTTACTTTCATACATCCTGTTGTTATATTGTTATATACAATATGTCATTAGGATTTTTAAATTCAAAGCAATCTGTCCAGTCTGTGTTGTTAAGCCTTGTGTGTATTATAGTATCGTTCATAAATGTAATGTACGATTCATTATCTAGTGATTGTGTTTCATAATATTTTGGCCAAATACCTGCATATGTTATTCAGTGGTCAGAGATGTCTGATTGTATGATTGCAGAAGTATATTCATCTGGTCTGCTACGATAATATATGTGATCCACACGTGTCCTCGAGTCTAAATTTGGATAATAACGAGTACATTTAGTGATAAGTGGTAGGAAACCGTAAGTTGCCATAATATTTGTATATGTTAAACTGATGTCATTTGATTAAGTATCAATGTTGATATCTCCTAAGATAGCGTATTCAGTGTAATTATTGTTGTGTTGTGTCATATGTGTTTCCAGTTCTTCAAGAAAGCTATTTATGTTAGCGCTACGTGGTCTGTAAATGCATGGTAATCCAATCTTTTTCTTCATGTGCAGTATTTCTATTACCATAGATTCATGTGTATTGGAAATATATGATATCAATGAGACGCACATTGTGTATTTCTTAACTTTAACGTTATAGGTCGATATAACACAGTAGCCATGACCTATAACACGACCTACCTAAACCTATGAAACGAGTAAATGTATGTTTCGTGCGGATTGCATCTTTGGCATTATTGAGATTATGGGAAATACATCGCTCAGTACTTCACATTCACTGAGTAATGGAGTCGGTTACCTAACCTTGGATATTCAAATCACTGTATTTCAACGATTTGTCTGAAATATAAATATAAAACTATAAAAATAATTAAACACCCTTTGTAGATAAAGTAATCTCGACAGTTATTTATTGAAATACGCACAGCAAAACAGATGAACACGGTGTTCTCTTGCAATTTGACAAGGAATCAAATATGGCACCGCGCAGAAAGGTGCTGCAATCAACTAGCCGTGTAGGCACAGGGTTACAGTCTAAGATGTTGTAACAGTCCATGTTCCTTAAGGTTTGAGCACTGAGAAATTCGGTTGTTCAATTTTATCACACAAGGATATTAATTTAATAAACCGTTGTCGTTTTCTCATTTCTTAAGTGTACAAATGTGCTTCTATTGTTTTACTAAAATGTGAGTTTGACCTGTGGAGGGGATTGAAATTAATAAAAAATAATCAAGATAAGTGATAACAAAATACGTAAGGTAAAGGGAAATTTACTCACAAAAAGAAACATTCTTGTCATGAGCTTATTAGGAATTTTGGAATTTATTGAATAAAATGCTACATTCTGAAGAATAACATGACGAATATATTCATGTTTGAAAAGAAAATTACAATACACATGAAGAGAAAAATTCGTCTAATAGAAAAGGACTCATACGTAGTTGCATTTCAATAAGAATTATGTCCACCATGGACATCCAGTAGGGCTCTTAGCCACCGTGGCAACCACGTATCAATTTGTCCAGGTCATCTCGAGGCAAGCGATACCCTTCTTCGACGGCGGTCTCGCTGACCTCTTGGCGGGCCATACGTTGGCGTGAACGCTGAGAAATAGTACGGTTTAGAGTATCTTATGTATGTTCGATGAAATTTATGGACGTCAATATTGCATACAAGCAATCTTGAACTCCTGGGTGATGTTTAACACAACCTCCGATCGTAGCGGTCTTGCGTTCTTGTCCAAACTAATGAGTTCTTTACCGGTTTATTATTGCAATGGACGCACAATTGGTCACAGTACCTTACGCATGTAACGCTCGTTTGTCGTATTACCGCCAAAAGGCATGGGTGGAGCCTGCCATCCCAGCCATATCCCAGCTCAAATCATGACTGACCGTCAGTGGAATTTAATATGTACTACTCGGACATGCTACAGCTTGTTAGGCCCTTGTTGCGCAGACTATGAGAATGGAAGGCGATCCTGGTTTCGTCCATAAACAGAACGAAACACCACTATGCAAGTCCCCATTCAGAATTTAGGGGCCTATAACCTCGATGTTATGCCTATTAAAACATCAATTATCAGCTTTATCACCCGTTGAGTGTGTGCAAGGGGCCATATCTGACATGCAGCTCTGAGAGGGCAAATGAGGAGTCACGACGGACGATCCTCCTTGCATATAGGGCTCTCACATACAGACGATTCCTGATAATCTGAAGCACGTAGCAAGCCAGCACGGAACTGTACTGTGTTAGCCTATGGTGCCTCGTAGCACTTGTCATAACGACAAAGTCTTAAGCTGCTGTTGTGGAACAAGGACGATCTGTCCACGGTTGATCAAACACCCCCTCCACACCTAGGACACGTCACTTTGGTTGACTCCAAGACATCTGCCTGATTTAGACCTTCCTGGACCGAATGCGAACAGGCCGTCACATGAGCGGGCAACTCTTTTCCGTACGTAGCAAATTGAGGAGGCGATTGGTTGCACGAAAGTGGGCGGATAAGTGGTCAAAGCGATGCATTTTACAAGATCAGGAATGGCATTATAGGTGCCTAAAAGAAAGGCTATAAGTTTGTTGTTGTTAGTTCATTTTAGGGGTTTGGGACATCTTGGTCATCATCCCCATGTAGTTGGTTGTGTGTTGAACTTGTTTGATAACCTGTATTTCTGTGATGACTCCAGTAGTGTGTGTAACTGCATTAGGGACAGTGGTGAGGTAGGTGCTCCGGAACCTGCAGTAAGGTACTGGAGGGAGTGTGGAAAAATCTGGGGAAATACTACACTCAGGATAGCAGCTGTCAGTACCGGGATTCAAACCTGCAATGTCCGGACTTGCTGCAGCTGCTTTCGTGGCTGTGGTGCACGATTTAACGAGCATAACTACGCCGCGGGACAGGCTCTCATCTTATTTTCGATTCTATTTGTCATCATGCCTAACCTTTCATGTGCATATATTGCAATGAGCTAGTCCGAATGAAAAGGTGAAAAATAGGAATATATAACGAATATATTGCCGGGAAGAAAAGAGGGTTAATCCTGTGGAACTTTGAGAACTTTGAGGAATGGCACTGAAGTGCTATGGACGTTCTTGATAAATGGGAATGAAAATAGTCATGAATAATGCGTGAGAGTTGTGTGGCATGGAAGTTAAGAGTGAGACTTCGCTAGTAGCTGTCTGTGTAGCTGAGCTTGTTAAGGCGTACCCATGGTAACCTCTGTGGTTAACGTTACCATTATTTTGGTCTGTCTGTTAGGTAGTCAGCCTGGAGGCTGGTTGGATGCTAAAAAAAACACCATTATAGGTTATGTGGTAGAGATCCACAAAACCCAGGCATTACTATAATAAGGCGTTCTAGGCAAGGTGAGGAATGAGGTAGTTTGCCATTGCTTTTCTCACTGAGTCAGTAAAGCAGCACTGACCCTATGAGTAGAACCTTTCACAGCGTCCACAGGCACTAGTTGTGCCCTGAAGTTCATTTCTGAGCACCACTCATATCTCAGCAGTTTCCATATAATCTTAGCCATGAATGAGACAGAGTCATGGGTGGAAAGTCACATTTTACTCCAGCTTCTAATTTTATTATTTTGGTTGCGTATTAATATTAAAATCAAAAAACCAAACCCCGTGGTGCTACAGCACATAAAGGGCCTAGGCCTACCAAGCCCCGCTTCCCAGTCATTTGGGCTGCAGATTATGAGGTGACGCGTGGTCAGCGCGTCTGGTCCTCTCGGCCGTTAATCTTTGTCTCCGTGACCGGGACGGTGTCTCACTGCCAGACAACTACTCAATGGTCCTCACGAGGCTGAGTGCACTCCTTTTCAGCCCTCACATCAGTTCCTAATCTGTGATGGAGCCGGGAATCAAACCAGGGGCCTCTGGGGGTGAGGTAGGGCGCTACCCCAAAACCACGGGGCCAACTATAGCGTATTATTGCACCCACTTTATTTGTCTTTTGTGGTTTCAGAAATTGGCTCTTACACAAGCAAGCAATATGCCTCGTTCTCTGATCGCAGCAGTAAAGAAAAGGATTCACTGTTTCATTTGCAAAGAGTCTTTGTTAGGAGGCGCTGCGAATGTAGTATGGTAAAGGGTCTAGCTAATTAAATTACTGTCCGCAAGAAACGAAAAGATGACGCACACTTACTTCAGGAACAAAATAGAGAACTTGAGGTTCATAAAGTATCCCGAGGGAATACATCAAGGAACGAAATATTGAACTTGCATATAAGGATGCTTCTTCAGAAAAACCGGCGCGGGTTTACGGTCATCTATTACTGTTAATATTACTAAAATCAGTTATATATACCAGGTGAATCAGCTGCCCATGAATGATATTGTTTTATGCAGCCCAAAAAGCGTTGTTATAAGGAAGGCCGATATTTCTCTGCTTGCATCCCGTATTGTACTAATGCACTGCAAGCATATCCCGCTAACGATACTGAACACTATTGTTTTCCCTCGATGTGACTACAGACTGATACGATGGGAAAATAACAGTGTTCAGTATCGTTAGAGGGATATGCTTGCAGTGCATTAGTACCATAAGGGATGCAAACAGCGAGATATCGACATTCCTGACAACACGCGTTAGGCTGTATTAAACAATATTATTAGTGGCAGCCGATTCACCCGATATACAGTATATAATATACAGTGTATTTAATCGATCATCCTCCAAGCTAGGCTTCACCCACGGGCTCTGAGAGGGATCATTCCTCTACCACCTCAAGTGACAGTGTCTTGGAGCTGAACACACTTAAACAGCAGATACAACTGGGGATGATGACAGGCCAGTAGGGGGATAATGGGCGTTCTAAATAGTGTTATGGCCGCTGCGCGAGTCCAAGCCGATAGCTTGTGAACCCATGGTCGTATTTTAACAAATGAGGTATCGTAGGACTCGGGGTGACGACCCCTTTCCTCTAGACAAATTATTTCATCCCTAAAATAAAACCTACCACTACTAGGTGGTGAAATAATATTTTTTTTGTAAAAGTCGCTTTCCATGTGCAACATGCATGAAATCCGATACCAGTATGAAATTAAACTTATTCCACATGAAAAACATGTATAGTCTTGGATGCCGCTATGATTTAACATTTTTGTTTTTTGTTTTTACGCATGCGCATTTGGTTTCTTTTGTAAGAGGGCGGGCTTTTTGAATAATGGTTTATAGATAAGTTATTTTTACAAAAATTAACCAAAAGATCCAAAACTAATAGGTCACCGGCTTTTTAATATCTCATGAACCAATAAGGCTAGGGATTTGTATGAGGGGGTGTTGGACATGGGGTGACGCCCTGGTTTTGAATATATTATTCATTTTTGTCAAAAGGGCCTAACTACGCTTTTGTTAATGTCTCGCTAACTAATAATCAGAGATGGTGAAGTGAGGTGTCATAGGACTCAGGATGGCCAACCCTTTCCCATGGCCAACGAATTTACGCAAAAGACCCAGAACAGCAAGGTCATCGACCTAAGATTTTATAAACAAATCTTTAGAGAGGGTCTGGTGAGGTGTTATAGGACTTAGAATGGTCAACCCTTTCCCATGACCAATGAATTTACCCCCAAAATCCAAAACAGCAAGGTTATTGACCTGAGATTTTACAAACTAATAATAGGATATCGAAATGTGAGGTGTCATAGGACTTTGAATGGTCAACCCTTTCCAATGGCCAATGAATTTACCCAAAATACCCAATACATCAAGGCCATCGACCTGAGATATTATAAACTAATAATCGGATATGAACACGTGAGATGTTTACCATGAGTGATGAAACATAACTAGGTAGAGAAAAAAATATTGTGGGCTACATGTGTGGTGCCTGACAAGTCTATCACCATTGGAACTTGTTTTCAGATCAAACTGCAGTACAGAGAGAGTATAGGTTGCAGGCATGTGTTAATAAATGACAAACGGTGTACACAAAATCTGATTTATCGATTCGAGAATTAAGAGAAGACTATCTTTAATTGATTGGTTAAGGAGGATAGCTAAAACACAAAATGGTGACTACATCGAACTAAACTGAAAAGCTGAATCAAACCCAACTAAACCGAACTAAACCGAACCAAACCTAATTGAAAACAAGCCAAGGGTTTACGTGTACAACTTGTGGGTGGAGGTGGTCATTGGTGATGTCAAAAAGGAAAGGGATAACGCTCTACCTATAGAGGGTAAGGTAAAGCTAGTGCATGGTGCTAATGCACACAAGCAAGTACATGAACCACACACAACTATCCTATGCTCTTTTTATGTGTTGACTGCTAAAACTTGCTCAGTGGTTACTGGGACAAGATGGTCGCTACACACAACAAGATTTAAATACTTGAGGCTAATAATCTACACACACACACTCACTTGTTCTAAACTCAACTGACTTGCTGGCAGTGCTCACACAGTAGGCAGATGCCAGAAATGCTTGGCTAACAGAAATACAATCATTTCCGGTTGTCTAATGTCACCAGCTAACCATTTTGTGCTGCAGTGGTGAGCACATGTGCCTCTTGCACTGGATATCTTAACTCGATTTCCAACTCCAAGGCCTAGAACGAATCAAACTAAGAAAGAATGGCATGGTGGCGCAGTGGTTAAGCTGTTAGCCTTTCATGAAGGTAGACTAGGGCTTGATTACAGGTTAACATGCGTGTCATAAACATATTAGAAAAAGCAGAAATAATGTTTAAAACTGATTACACTTTTCTCTTTTCAAATTATTACATGCATTACAAATACAAAGGTGGACTGGGTTTGATATACAAGTTAATGCTGCCTGTCGCACACTAGACTGTAAGAAAGCCAAAAGAGCAAAAGGCGTAGGTAGAGCAGTGGTAAAATCGCTATGTGTAGAGAACTACCTAGCGGTTTTATGAACTGGCAAAGCTATGTCGCATAAACAGTGCAGGATACAATCCAGCAACCTTAATTTATATATTGTGGAACAGAAAAAATGCACTTTTGCCATGATGGATAACAAATGTGTGCAGACGAATGACCTATACATTAGCCTACCATGGGGTTATAACCACGAGGAGGAGGTGTGATTTTTATATTTTATTGTTTAGAGACATGGCATTTTGTAACCAGTAGATTTAGTCGATTTAGTATCTTGTAAATATTAATTTTTGTAGTTGTAAATAGTATTTTTTATAGTGGAAACCATTTTCTATAATAGTAAATGGTAAATGTTTCACTAAAAGTTCTTTGGGATGAGTGTGCATGTCATCGATGTTTTATTGGGGATAAATAGAGTGGTTGTGTTTGTTCTCGAAGACAGGCATGGTTGTGTAAATATAAGACTATACCGAAAGAGAGAGAGAGAGAAAGCTTGTGTGTGTGTGGGTAGCACTGATTGTTTAACCAGAGCACACACGGTGAGGTAGGGTGGGGGGAAATCAACACTTATATATAAATGGTAAATAGTAAATTTGTTTTTTCAATAGTTTTGCTTCTTTGAAATGCAGCGGTAGATAGGCGTTATTTTGTAAAACAGTCTTACCTGCAGTAGTAGCAGTAGACCTCTATGTTTTGCTAACACATAGACAGACTGTACCATTGCCATGGTCAAGCACTCACTTCAACACCATTTACAATAACTTAAAATAAAAAAATCATGTTTCGTAAATATGAACTTTTGACATATACAAAATGAAAAATAATGTGTAAACAGTAAATTGGAAAATCCATGTTCCCATATCATGAAATTCAAAAACTTCAAACTGACATTTAAAAAAATGCAAATGGAAAATTGACAAATGGCAATGTGTGAAATATAAAAATGAAAAAATGAACAAATGGCTACCGTCATTTTAAAAAATCAAAAAACATGGTGCTCTATTGTTGAGGTGTGAATCAAACCCCCTCTACTTATTTGGACCACTCGAGACTGAGTAGACCTGTTTTAGTCCTCATGCTTTCGAGTGCCAGCTAACTATGCTAACCACTACACCACAAAGACAACTTTACACCACTCTTAATGAACATTAGATTTTAAATTTTACTTTTTTGATTTAATAATTTACATTTTATACATTTTTTATTTTAGATTTTGTGAAAAGACCAAGCCATAATGTAATTTGGCTGAAAATGTTTGGTACCTATTATTAAAGAAAGACATATAGGGATTTGTATTACTTGAAATTATGTTTTCTGTACTATAATTTTTTTAGATTTTAGTTTTAGAATTTAGATATTGGATTTTAGATTTTAGGTAAAGACCAAACTAATATTAACTATTTATTAGACACTGGTATGTAGATAGAAAGATGAATAGACCATACGTTAAGATGATTATTTAAGTCTTGACCGGCCTTGCAATAAGAATTGACTAACCAGACATAAGTTAGCTACCAACGAAACACTTTGGCAACTATGCTTGTAATTGACCAGCGAGTAGGGTTTTAGAACACTCTTTACAATTTTGGGTTATATAAAACAGATACTTAGACCTACTGAGCGACTATGTTTGCTAAACAAGACATTATCCAGAGACGATTAGGATACTTATGTAGCTCAGACAAGGGAAGCATTTCTATAGAAAAGGAATCTGTTGACATTGAATATAGATTTAGGTATTAGAAAGTAATTTTTGAAGGCCGTTATATGGAGCGTGGCACTTTATGAAAGTGAAACTTGGACTATTGGTGTAGCAGAAAAGTGGAGAGTTGAAGTGTTTGAAATGTGTTTAGCAAGCTTAGTTATGGAAGGAAGGGTTGAAGACAAGAACTGTAGACCAAGGTTAGAATATGTTAAACAGATAGCCTTGGATGTAGTGTGTGGTAGCTATATAGAGATGAAATGATTAGCTCAGGACAGGGAGGCATGGAGAGCTGCATCAAGCCAGCGAAAAGACTGAAGACTCAAACAACAACATGTAGAGCTTACCAAAATAATGTTGTGTAACGGTAAATGTTAGTCAACGAACAGTAATGCATTACTAAACCCCATGACAAGATACCTAAGAGCTTTTCAAAAATTATTTTAAAATGCCTTAAACCCTATATTAAACACCCAGTTCTCAAGACTCATAACTGCATTGTTATGGAAAAACAAAAATTTTACATTTAAAACGAGCAAGTGGTTGAGTCAGTGTACACCAGAAAATGTTGTAAATACTCAAGTGCACAGAACATATTACATTATTAACTGTCAGGTTGGCCGAGTGGTTAAGGCGTTTGACAAAAGTTCAAATTTCCAGTACAAGGAAGCAAGGGTTTGAACCCCTTACCTGACAAAACTATTGCCTGAACATGGCTTGACGACACTGTATTATTATGATACTTGATACACAAACCACAGATAGAGTGTATCGTTTAAGACCACTCTTTTTCTGAACATAGCTAGAGACTGTCGATGGTTAACAATGGCATTAATAGTGTAACGATGGGGATAGCAATTAAGAAAAACAAACAATACCCATACACAATTTTTAATTTATTTAATGTAAGTACTTTTACAATAGTTACATACATAATACAACTTTCTTTTCTCTGTTACTATCTAGTCCTTTTTATTTACCTTCTTGCATATTAAGGGCAGATTACCTTGTAGTTCCACCCCTTTAAACAACAACAACAACACTACCTTTTGCATAGTCTGTGATGTTGATAGTTCTTGAGAAGTGGAAGATGGATTAAATGTAACTTTTACAACAGGGGTTAAACGTTGCTCAATAAACAATGCACTATTTTGAGAAGCAACATTTTTCTTGTACTAGTTTTTTTAGCATTGTCATGATTTTTTGGAGACACTAACAGTGTTTCATCTGGAGCACAACAGTGATGATCACTCACACTTAAAACCTCACCATTTATACTTTTTAGATTGGCTCGACATCTTTTTGACCTCTCTTTTGAGCATCGCCTAAATATTATTCCTTTTACATTTTGACGATTTTAGTTATAAGAGTAGCCTTTATAGAGTACACGTTGTTTACCTTTGTTAGTTGTAGTAAGTTCCATAGTAGCAACTAACCTGTTTGTATGATTTGCTCACTACAAAGGTTACAACTCTTCTGGTAATAAAATCATTTAGCGTTGGCTTTTATCTTTAATATGTACAGTTTAAAGTGACAGCAAAAGTGCTAGCAAAGTCCTAGAAAATAGTATATATATTGTTAAGACTTAGTTTAAGTCCCTAGCCTTATTGGTTCATGAGATATTAAAAAGGCGATGACCTATTAGGTTTGGATATTTTTATTATAAAAAAATAACTTATCTATAAATCATTATTCAAAAGCCCACCCTCTTACAAAAACCCCAATTGCGCATGCATAAAAACATAAAACAAAAATATTAAATCATGGCGGCATCCTGAACTCTACATGTTTTTCATGTGGAACAAGTTCAATTTCATTATGGTATCGGACCTCATGCATGTTGCACATGGAAAGCGACTTTTACCTAAAACTTATTATTTCACCCCCTAGTAGGGGTAGGTTTTATTTTAGGGTTGAAATAAGTTGTCTAGAAGAAAGGGGGCTTCACCCCGAGTCCTACGACACCTCATTTGTTAAAATCCGACCATGGGTTCGCAAGCTATCGGCTTGGACTCGTGCAGCGGCCATGACACTATTTAGAAAGCCCATCATCCCCCTACTCAGGCCGATCGTTCAGGCTACCGCTAACTTGGGTCTATTGAAGGAAAGGTCTGGGAAGGGAGTGGGAAGAAAGTCGGCGAGGAGCTGTTGAAAGGAAACGCCCCGGCATTTGCCTGAGGGAGAAAATGGGAAACCATGAAAACCATTTTCGGCACGGCCAAGGCGGGATTCGAATCCACGCTCTCCCGATACCAGCGAGGCATGAGGTATCCCGTTAGTGCTCTTGGCCACCGCTGCCGGCGACAGTTGTATGTGCAATGAAAAATGTGATGCTCAGATAGAAGAAAAGAATATTGGAAAGCGTAGAGAAATCTATGAAATTTGTTCTTTAACTTCCGATGATTTGTTGTTAACAAAGACGAAATTATGACTGGGTTCACCGGATTGCTGCTCGAATAAATTGTGTTGATGATTTAGTATCAGGAGATGAATGCTACACTAAATTCAATGCCAATCCCTCAGGTAAGCGCAAAAGGGCCATCCTCAAGATGCAACATTTGATGCATTTTTTCAAGAACTTAAACGGCTACTTCCATTGGAACATCGGAGGAGTGTCAACTTAAGCTGCATAATTTAATGCATAAAATTTAAGTCTATGACAGTAATACCTCTTCAAAACAAGTGAGTACAACGGTACGGAGATGGAGTTTTATTCGCATCAAAGAGGAAAAATCCCACGGTTGTTTGTTTTCGTGGCGAATTACCCAGTGTTGCAACGAACGGGCTGGCAATGTAAAATCGGAGAGGATATCCGCATGACAGTTTACAACACACCAGCCTACCCAAATATAAAATTAATTTACTGGAAACGATTAATCGATGTGTTCTGAAACGTTCAGGGTTTTTGCACACAAAGACATTTCAGAAAGTAAAAAAGGTGACGGAAGTTATTTTTCATGTTTCTTTTTATTTTTCATTCAATACGTGTAATAGCAGCAATAAGTCATCACTCATTTATTTCTTCTTTGCAACTAGGGCTTGTAATATACTGAACTTGTTTCACAAAGTAGGCTCCAAAACATCATTTATTCTGTTTCAGATATGGGTTTCTGCTTCGGCTACAAAAGTATACATTTCCTTGAATCATCTGCTGTACATTCATGGTCTCCAGATGTTAGTTAATTAATTTTAGGGGAATGGGATATCTTGGTCATCTGCCCCGTGATGTTGGGTGTGTGTTGAACTTGTCTGATAACTTGTATTTGTGTGATGAATGAAGTAGTGTAATTATGTAAGTATGTGTTAGGGACAGGAATGAGGTACGCGCCCCGGGACTTGAAGTAAGGTGCTATCCCGGCATTTGCCGGGAGGGACAGAGGGAATAAACCGGGGAAATACCACACTCAGTATGACCGCCGACAGCGATCTCCGGAATTATTGAAGCTGCCGCTCGTGGTCGTAGTGCAGAATTTAACGAGCACAGCTACGCTGCGGTAAAAAGAAGTTACAAGTGGATCATTTTCACTTTGCCAGGCCACATTCCATCAATTCCATGGGAGGAATGAGAGAATGCGCGGTGTTACTATGCAGAAAGAAGTGGTGCTCGACAGAGTGAAGCCTTCCTGTTGCAATATGCCTCATCCAAACATATATCATATTCCTGTTCTTGTCTTGCCCGGAACAGATGTCTGAAACTGTAACCAACTACTTCAGCAAGTAGTTGCCTATTTTGTTTGAAAGCCTTGATGCTACCCAAACAAACAAAGAAATTACCTGTCGTTATCGTTTTGTAAAGCCAACAGTTAAATTTAATTTGAGTCACACGTTGGACAAGTATCCAAATGCGGTAATTTAAATTAAATATTTAATGCTTCAATAAAATCGTAGTGATACTTAGTGAAATATACAAGCTTGGCTTTGATGTCAGGGCAGTATTAATCTTTATAGTAGTTATAGGAATTTGGTAAGGAATATTCCCTCGAGACAGAATTAATCATCTTTTCTACTGTAATAACTTTTATGTTTCGGAATACTATCTATATGTATGTACCTGGTTGCAATTCGTCCTCTGAGTAGGTATGCATTCTGTGCATGTGTTTGTATATTTTATCTGCCGGTGATGTAGTAGCCCCAATTTGCATTTTAGATTGGGTATTGTCTTCCCTACCTCTTTTGTACTGCAAAGCATGGATGCTTAAAAATGCAAGTCAACAGACACCTGTGCGTCTGCCAGTTTTTATAAAACTGTGTCGCGCAGTGTTTTTACGCCTTCTGATTGTCCTGCCTGCATCGAGTCTCTTAAGGATTCCATCCGCATGGAACCAAGCAAATAAGCATTTTGTCTGTTGAGGTCACTAATGTTCCTGAATGGCTTGTTCTTATTCTGTATGAGTCTCTCGCCAATTCCGTTCAAATCACATTTTCAGGGCATTTACAGGAAGCTCCAGTCACATCTCTTGCCTGAGCCACTGTACATTTTATTGTAGTGCACTATGTAGTCCAATATTCCTTAGAAGTTGTTATTAGTTCATATTATTTTATTCTTTTTTATGTTTTCCTTGCGATGTCGTTATTATCAGGGATAATCTTGTCATGGTGCTCTCCATTCTGGTAGCAACATTATATCATTGCATGGAAAGTGTAAAATTTAAATAGGTCTGCCAAGTCTATATAATGATAACCTCATCAATGAAATGACTAACAAAATTATAACCCACAGATAATAATAATGTTATTGGTTTTACGTCCCTTTTAACTACTGAGGCTGTTAGAGACACCGGGGTGCCAGAATTTTGCCCCGAAGGGGAATTTTAACGTGCCAGAAAATCTACTGACACGGCTCCCTCGCATTTGCTCACCCTTAAATGCCAACGGACTGCACCAGGATTCGATCCTGCAACCTTTGACACAGCATGCGAGAACGTTAACACTGTGCCATGCAGCCAGTCAACCTACAAATACGCGAGTACATTGTGTGCATTGTAACGTAGACTCTATTACAATTTATTTTTATGAAAAAGAATATTAACCGTACCTTAGTTTCAAGATATCGTAAAACAGTTTAATATACCAATAAAAATAAACATAAATTAAGTGACCTGCACAAAGACAATGGTAGCCAGCAAATAAGAACATGATGTGGGAAACTACAATTAGCTCAATTGTACTGGAATGAATGGTAGAATCTTCCATCTCCTTGTTTAAGATCAATGATATCATCATCCGAACTAATTAATTCACTAAAAATTTAAGAAATATTACTTCTTCTGCTGCTGCCTCCATTTTGACTCTGTATCTTAACTGAGAACGTAAGTTACCATAGAGCAATGACACACTCTGCTGCCATCTGTCCAATAAGATGAACTCAAAGCACCTAAAAACGTGGATCAGGGTTACCATTGTATTATTATACTTGGTTTAAAACGTTCAAATTTTAGGGCTACTGTTGTGATAAGCCAAACGTTTTGTTAGTTGAGGATGTAGACGATAGGATTTTAAGTCAGATGTGAAACAGAGTTTGGTAGGAGTACTGAGCATTATTCCTGCACTTGTGGAGTGCACATAGTGTATGTGAGAGAGACTCTGCTGTAACAGCTAATTAAGATAAACCCGCTCATAATAGGAATCAATTTCTAGCTGCAGTTTCCCATTACGGAGGTAGTAGTAGTGGATAAAGATAAGTGAGTTACTGCGCAGCGCAATTGTTGTCCACGAAATATGTTCATTCTTCTCCCTTGTAATAATACTGAGATTAAGGAGGGTAACATTGCTACTTCATTTGTTAAACATGCTATAGGTATGAAATAACAAAATCAAAGCTGATGAAGGATCGTCAAATGAATTGTAAGTTCATTCAAGACTTACTTTGAACCATAACATTTAAAGATCAAACTCGAACCCGTTTCTTATGCAGTCTGGCCATGAGTGTTTTCTGATTGCAACATAACGGTTCTCACCCATCTTCGCCTACATAAAATTCTCGTTAACAGTTGTCACATAATTCATAATATTGTAATTTATTATTGTTTACTAACATGCTGTTACAAAATCACCTATACCGATAGTTCTACCTTTCGTCTTCACCACGCAAGACTGCATTTTGTTGTACCTTGTTCTGATGATGCAACACCAGTGGAACCTCTGGTTTACAGACCCTCAAGGGTCATGCTTAATTGCCCGTTAATGTGAAGTGTCTATTAATGGCATAGGCCATTCTGAAAATACAGTATACTGATTTCACTCTATAAGCAATCCATTTTTAGTACAATATACTAATAGACTACACATAAGAAATTATCTTGACGACGGCACACAATCTCACAGTATAGCCTATCAGAGCTTGACAAACGCCAGAAATTACTCGTTTGCAATACGCAGTGCATGTGGACAGCTTGGTGTTCTTGGCTCACCGCAGGTGAGGTTGTAAAGCGGATAGGTGCGGAATAGATCATTCAACTTCAAAACTAGCGAGGACCGGTGCCGATGTTACATATAAAATGGGATTTCCGAAAGCTTGTATTATAAGATACGGCTGCAATACATGTTATTTGCAGAGCCGTTATTAGAAGTGCACTTACCTGATATTCAGGAGGTTCAGCAAAACATTGAAAATTATATCAAAGACAGAAATGTTTGGAGAATGCAAACGATAAAAACAAGACAGAAAACATACTGGTAATGGAGCAAAACAACTAATGAGAAACTTCAAATGACATATTATTTAAATATTTTAGTTTCATAAAAGTAATTTTGAACTCGTAATTCAATGAAAACAGACACTCCTCGAGTACGCTTAGATCGTTCTTTCAACTGCAATATGTATACACCGTAATTCGTCACGTATAGGCCTACAGTTCGCAGTGAAGGTGAGCTAGGTCTTCTGCACCTGCAGAGCGCATTGCACAGCGCATTGCACCCTATACGAAAGGATGAAGTCCTGGGAAAACTTGCTTTTACTCGTAATTATTAGTCTACTAATTGAGTAAAGGACTACACATTAACGATAGTCATTGCGTTCATTCTAATTAAGTAAATCATACCTTTGAAATCTCGGCAAAGAGAACAGCAAAAGCACAAGAAATACACCGTTTGAACTGCAGCAGACTGTACAACACATAATACAGCTATGGGCATAAAAGTTAGCGCTTTGACTGCGAGTGAACGTTTGACTATGTCCACTTCGGGTAGAGTGCGTGCAAGTCTCAAATGCGATTGATGTGCATATTAATCATCTGCAACCGGCACTCTCTGGCTCAGGGGTAACGTGAGCGAGTAAGAACAACAAATCAAAAAGTCGGAACTTATAAGAATGTATTGTTTTTACGATTGTCTCGGTTATACGACAGAAAAGATTCTCCAGTTTTGTTTAATCTATTAGTGTTTACAGAAGTGAGGCAAAGGAAAGAGTAAAAATGTCCCAAAGGCGAAAATTGTTGCATACACGGTGTTAGCCATCTCGTGATACTAGGTAGAATTTGGCCATTTGAGGAAGGCTCTATGTGTGATCTCAAACAGCACGCCATGGTTAAGTCACATCAGAAACCGTTCAATCCATATTGAGTACAATTTGAACTAAAAGTTTTGACTGAAGGCGAAACGATACGGGCATTATTTCTCCTTGATATAATTGCTACTCATTCGTATGGTTTACTTCAATACTGTTTGCGAGTGTGATTAGATATACTGCGTTAGTAGGTCAGTGAGTGAGGGGCCTTCTCTCTCCATTGTGCAATGTGACCCAGTGGAGTGACTGGCTCAATGAAACATTATACCCTTCGTTCAGGAGGCAGGATTTTAGCAAGAGAGTCAGGTCGTAGTTCAAGATATTGGCCAGAATTGCACAACACTGGATTCACCGGTCCGAGAATCAGGTGTGGATTAAAAAAGACCTTCGAAGCAAAGGGCCCGGAATCTTGCAAGTTTCGACCATGGAGCAAGATGTTGACGAGAGTAAAGAGATGGGGAGAATTCCCTTTCTTTGTTCTCGACAACTCATGGAGGTATCTGGTGTCCCTGCTTCTTCGCGAACCGCTGGCGAAAGGTTCGAGGAGAGAGTCTTAAAATCTTATCCGGCCGTGATAAATAGAAATATTGACATTAGAATATTGATTCTTACACCATGCTTACGCTGAAGTTTATGTGCATTATGATACGAGGGAACTTGTCTTTCCCGATGAATCTACATTCAGTTCATCGAACGATGTCCGTTGTTAGGTAAATAGGCTTCGGTAGGTTAAGTCTGGGCTTAGACACTACCGGAGGGAAGATGATTTTAAAAAAGGGAAAAGGTTTGGGATTGGAAAAGATCTTTAAGCAGAAAGGAAAGAATCCAAGGCAAGAGAAATAATATAGCTACATAATTAAAAAACATGATATATGTTGATCAAGGCTAGTTGACGCAAGGTGAGAAAGCAAGTTCCTATAAGCGGGTGTAATAGTGCGAGCAACGCTAGCTAAGGTTGCCGGCAGGCAGGCGCCGAGTGTCCATTACCTCCCGAACTGAAAATCGGGTACTGTGTAGGTACACAGGTCGTTGGCGAGGAAACACAAATAAGAGCAATTCGAATTTTGTCTTTTCCTTTCTGAAAGGAATTGTTTTAGGGAGTATTCTGTTATATTGAAGATATTGAAATGAATTGGAATAATTTTATTCCCCACCACGGTCGGATCCCTACGAGAAAGACCAAATGCCCCCAGAGTGGATAGAGAATAAAGTGTTTTCAGAGCTTTTAGTAAGATTATTGTTATTTGTAAATGTTACTAGACGTAAACGATTGTTGCGTTTAAAGTAGGCTAAACTTTTATCCAGCAGAGTGCCGACTAAAAGTTTAGAACGGGGTAGGAAACCCAGACCTAACTTAGACAAAACCACAATTCAAAGTAATCCCGTGGCTCATAATCACAAGATTCACGGTCACGTAAAACTACAATCTTCCTTCCTTCCTTCATTCAAAGTAAGAAATCATAAGACAAAGCGAATATCGTTTCAAGTAGGAAGCTGGCTGAGCGAACTATACTTGCCTTTAATGATTTACAAGAAATAGCGAAAGTAAGCTTTATGATCAATGTTAGTAGAGGTTTTGCTCTAAACGCAACAAACGATTGAGTTTGTAGTAAACTTAGCATTCAATATCTTTGATCATTTCTTTGAATGTGAAAGTAATTCGATAGAAAAGATAGGGAAGAAAGGCCATGCCTAACAGCACTTAGAACAAGATAAAGTAACTCCAAGAAATTATTGCAATTTTAATTGCTGCAACAATAATGGGTGTGGAACAATGTGTGCAAGTAAGAAGTATTTTGAAACAGTTTGTACAATTCGAAGGACTTGGACCTACAACAAAGGTAATATGGACCCTCACAAGGGTTTTCGAACAATTCGAAGAATTAAAAGGTCTGGGAGCTATAATAAGAATAATAATAAGTATTATAATTTAGGAGGATATTTCGTTTGGAAATATACAAATATTGCTTTAGATTGGCTAGATAGAATACCAAAGATTTATAGGAATGCTTTTGTAGTAAGCAAAAATACTATAAGTAAGTAATTCTAAATTCCTGGGCACAGCAGGAGAAAAAAGGGGATTAAGAAGTGGATATATAACCACTTGGAGTATTTATACAGAAATTAAGACATGCTAAATTCAAATAGTACAGGTCACATTAGTGAAACCTGGATTACATAAGAAAAGATACAAATGTTTTAACAATTGGGAAATAACGAATTCAAAATGCCTGAACGCAGCAGGAAAACGAAAAGGTGTATTAATATGTGGATTTATAACCACATCGAGCATTTATACAGAAATTAAGAGATGTAATACCTGAAAAAATGGGAGGGAGCCTCTTTGGACTAAGCCTCGTTGAATTGCAAGAACATAGTTTAAAGTACCATAATTTGTTAGAAAAGGAAAATTGGGGGTAGAGGAAATGGGGGATTAAGTTCTGGGTGATTTTACTGGTACGTACGAACGCGGCGCGGACGTTAGCCACACATACACTTTTCGTAGCACAAACAGTTTGCTGAACATGAGAGAAATGTCACTATTTGGGTTCATAGTTCAATTTGAATTTGAAGTTAGCAGTAATTTAACGTTGTTGAGCATAGTCGTTTATAGGTTGGAGTCTATTGCTAATGGACATTTCCAGAGATGTAATTACAGTTGAATAGGGCAAGCAGGAATCCCACGAAGATAGCAAAGTTATGTTTCAGACAGCTATTAGTTCAGGAAAAATACCTCGATGTATGGAAGGTATCCCCTTATTTCGTACAAGAAGTACTAGGTTTCATGGCTTTTATTAGCAAGCTTAGTTAGCTTAAGCGTGACAGAGAACATTCCCACGGAGGGCAGTTAGAAAGATTGCACATTAATGCGAAATTTCAAACACTGCCTATAATATTCATCAAAAGCTTCTGGATACTATAAAAACCTTCAAAACATGGTTTAAAATCACATTAAATGGGTACTTAACTTCTCATTGCAGCGTAGATTTATGATTCCCGGCTAGCCGTTACACAGACTATTACAACATGAGGAACATGGCGTCAATTTAAAAAGTTCAACACATGGTTGGAGAAGAAAGCTTCTGCCGAGCAGATAGCTAGACTGTCACACTGTGGCACCGTAGAAAGAATGAAAGAGATATCAAGACACTCGTGTAGCCAGAGCAGAGAGGAAGGGTGGGGGTGGTGGGTTACAAGAGAAGATATACATTGTAGGAAACATATGAAACACAAAAAAAAAACCACGCAATATAGTTTCAAAAAGTCTTAATGGAGATTGCAGATAACGACAAGGGTGACATCTGCTTCAAAAGTTGTATAACTTGCAGTCAGAGCTCTTGAGATGACTAAAATCAAGGGGTTCAACGAATTGCCGCATGTAGCTCTGTAGGGTAAGCTTTGCAGGGAGAATGCACATCTGAAACAGACTTTAAAGCAGAATTCCCGAGTGTACAAAGAAACGGAAATACCCGAAAGGTCACTGTTGGTGTTTGCGAGAAGGGAAATAGAAGAACTAATTAAAAGAAAGAAAGAAAGAAAGAAAGAAAGAAAGCAAAGAGCAGTGACTGCTGACTCAAACGAAACGTATATTCCATGGAATATACCATGCTGGGGTGCGAGACACCAACGGAGAGGAGAAAAAAGAGTTCTATGTTTCAAGTGGCATAGGGGCCAGCATGGATATAAGTCTTGCAATATGACTATTGGCAGTGAGAAACTTAACAACTCGAATTCTCCCATCTCGTCCTGGATAGCATTCGGTCACCCTGCCCAAGACCCATACCAGAAGGGGGGGGGCATCCCTAACAAGGACCAGATTTCCAACCTTGATATCAGGATTGTAGAGAAGCCACTTAAGCCTCCTTTGTAGCGAAGTTATGTACTCCATCTTCCACCTTTTCCAAAAAGAGTTATGCAGGGCCTCAATTTTACGCCAAAAAATCGGCAAGCGTGAATCTCTATGGGAAGTGAGCACAGAGGGAGGGTCAGATAAAGAACTACCAATAAGGAAATGGCCGGGAGTTAATGGACGTAAATCATCAGGATCATTAGAAAGTGGAGTCAAAGGGCGAGAATTAACAACATCTTCGATTAGGATAGAATAGGATAGGTTGGGATATGAGTAGTGGGGAAAACTGGATCCGAACACAGTCCTTATATGGTCATGTCAAGGTCATCCACTTTTTTGCACCTGTGGTGTGTTGGAGGCCACAGGTGCGGGGACGGGGGGGGGGGGAGGGGGAGTGGGGAGGGGGAGGGGGAGCGGGGATGGGCATGGCGGAGAGCTCCGCACAGGCTGACGACTGTCAGCCAACTATGCACTTGATGGGAGCAGTCTCTGTGTATATGCAAGTGGCTGGTAGCCTGCGGGCTTGAGCCGAGCAGTAGCGAGACCAGTCGAGGTCAGCCGAAGCTGGTATAGCTCGAGGCAGTATGACGTACTGAGTGGTGGGAAGCTGGGATGTGTTTTCTCTCTTGGTCTACACTTGTCTTACATTGCTGGACTGGCGCGCTCGACTTGTGTGTGTGTAAATGAGATTTGTTGACAGCCTGAGGGGGTTAACTGGCGCGTGCCAGCCTTGGCAGACAGGAGAAAGCGGAACCTTATTTTCTTGTTTGGAGCTGAGTGGGAGTGAAGGGAGGCGAGTGAAGGCAAGTGGCTGTTTGTTCCCCTTGAGCCAACTCTTTAAGGAAGAGTGATTAATTCTAGGTCACGTACCAACCATGCACTCAGTCAAGATCAATAGCAATGCATTGGTGTCAGTAAGCTTATGTAACCTGTATTGAGGTAGACCATGGTTAATGTACAGTCTGCACAAATGTGACTTCTTTTTATTTAATACCACCTTGCAATTATGAGTATAGAAGAAGAAGAATCATAAAAATGAAAACGTTCCTATGATTTTTCAGACAAATGTTGGATTATTATTTCTTACACAGCCATGCCAGTCTCTTTTCCAATCCATATGAGAACTGGTGCTGAAAAAATGGATTTGAATTTCATCTCAGCGAACTTTAAAAATAAATAGTTAAGTGGAAGTAAAAGCTTTTGTGCCTCTCCTTTTTTTCTGGGCTGGAGACCATCACTAGGACTTAAGCCTAGAGGCAAAGTTAACACGCACACGCACATACATACACACACATACATAAGCTTATAGAGAAATTAATTTCACATCAGAAGCTTCTTTTTTCATTCACATGAAGGCTTACAGAGATGTTAATCTCACGCCAGAGGCCTTCTTATTTACACACAGGTTTATAGAAATATTAATGATGGGTAAAGACATTCCTTCTCGACGATCCTTGGTTTGTCGGGAAGAGAGAATATCTTGCATGAGAGGATATATGTGTATGATATAGGAAATCAGTACAGTTTGGAATAATTATATCCGTTCTATTCCCATCATCAGCTAGACATCTCGTTAAAAACTTTGCTCTGGCACACTGAGAACACCAGTACATCGCTTCCTTGTCAAGGTCATGCAATAAGGATCTATAATTATCATGTCTAACATAAAATGTTATATTATATGTTCCGTTAGATGTAGGAGGGGGGTCATCTGAAGCATCACTGCTACTAGTATCTTCATCCAATGACAATGATAAACCTCTTTGTAAAATAAAACATTTCAGACACATAATATAACAGTGATCAACGTTTCCGTCTTCAAATATGTCTGATGTAGGCCTACCTGGTATATGATAGTCATGGATATATGTCACACACGGGAATTTTTGAAATTGACGAGGAAAGACAATGATATCGCCTTTGTTGTCTTCCATTGTGTAGTGTAGTCTATAGTCATATCGAGTTGTGTCAGGCGTTTTAAAATATTGTAGCGGCCACTCCCTAATAACACTGTTTAAGTAATTTGTATAAGTACTAGTACGTCGAAATGTGGCGTAGTCTCTATTATAATGTATAGTTCGATGTCCATGACTAGTTGGATAAGCCCAGGTGTCCGGCGACAACAAATATTGTTTCATCTGTTGGTTTGTGGAAGTCATTGTTGCAGAGTTAGAAAGATGAATAGTAATATGGATAAAACGAGATATAATTACCGTACAGTAGATTTGCTGATTCGTACACGTTTGTTTCTTCCAAGTGCACACCACTGGATGACAGTACCTATTGGGGTGTTCACTCTCTTTTATACCCTAAACCAGGGATAACTGAAAGCTGTTTTGTTGAAAGGTTAAAGTTTATTTAATTCTAATAGTAAAAACACGATATAGTTTCAAGGAAATCACTTTGACGGATAGTATATATTCGATGTAAGTGGTACCTACAATCATGCTTGCATCACATCTCTAGTCATGTGAACATTATTGCTCTGCTCTGTAAAAGGTGAGGCAACGCTTTTTTAATTCTCTTGTTTTGATAAAATATTGAACAAAACACTAGCAGCATTAACAACTGCTAAAGGCAACTCCATAACACTACAAAATGTTCTCACGATACCTGCTACAATCAAAGTAAGGTGTCCGGAACAGCTCTAAGTGCTACAATTGTGGAGGAACATATGTGATGTCTTACCATGATCACAGCTATATTAAAAACGATCATAAAACGCAGGCAGTTGGAAGTAAAACAACATTTAATGGTAAACATTCCAGCCCTCATATCCCTTCAAGTTTCATAGACAACTCTCAACAAGAACGTGGCTCTAACGCACATATTACAAATTCAGCACTTGGCCACAGCTACAATATAAAAATAAAATTCCTTCCAACTACTCTCATCAAACATCACAAAAAACTTTAAACACTTGCAATTAAACAACATAAAATTCAACTAACAAACCCAGTCTCTAGCCCGTGGTATAATCTGCCTGAGGGTTCAAGGCCATGTCTGCCCACTCGGGATGATGTACCATGGACTAGGGAATCACAAACACACCCAACTACATAGAACCTACACTAAATAACTATGAGTGAGGTCGAATAAAGTTACAAAGTAAAGTATGGTATGAGTGCATAGGCCATCACTCCTCTTAATTTGAACTTTCATGAGTAACTAGGAAACTTCTAAACTAGGCAGCATTTAATTTCAACCAAGCCCAAGCGGGGATTCATTTCAACATCAAATTTACCCCTTACAAAACTACCAATTACAATAAAATAATCATATGCAGAGTAAAAACCAACAGTTGATTATGCCACGCCTGGCAGCCATTTGTATTGTATCATACGACCAATCACAATCCACTTACACTAAAATACTCCCAGCTCATTACATATGCAGCAAACGCACAGCTCAACAACTAATCATAGCCACCTTCACAAAAGACACACCTACACCTCATTATAAATTCAAATCCTGTTACAAAACACGCCTTCCAAGTACCCATTACTCACTCTAACCGCAGTCAATACACACCCCGTGGTGCTGCAGGCTATCTACTCCAGTTGCAGGGCACGGCTGATCCTTAGCAGACTGTGGGTTCCATATCAACACACAATTTTTACAGCACTTCATTCCTCTGTCTTCAACTCACTTGTCTCTCATATTAAGTACAAAGAATGAACATTTTGGCTCAATTTGATTCCTGAGTAATATGATCTATGCTACATATCTCCATATCCAAACCTTTCCCAATAGGATATAGGGTAATAGAACAGCTTACAAAATAAAAAATACAACATCAAATATATACATTTATTCAATAAGGTAATATACATACAATGTAAAATAAACTTCAATTATCTTTTACCAATCCCATTGCAAACAGCGATATAAAGATTTAGACATACAGATCCATATTTACAGTGTTGAATGTCCCCAAGGTAAATTTGAAATGCCGTCACTTAGCCATGAGCGTTTATTGTCGAACGAAAATAAAGTTCGTTTCATTTGTTCGACAAGAAACACACGATGACTTTGGGAGTGTAGTCGCAATTGTTTTTGTAACAGAGATGTACCATTAAATAATTCATCTCGGTAGCGTTCGATACTTAATGAACGGACAACATTGGAACGTACCCCTTTTGCCTTACAAACCTGACGGGACGTTTCTGTATTGTAACAATACATTTTTGGGGCTAAACCTATAAATTCCGTCATAAGATTAATACCACATTCATCCTTTAAAAGTCCTAACACTTTTGAATTTCTAGGTAATATTCCAAACACGTTTTCGCTAGGAAACGAAGATGTGTCAAACTGCATAAAATGCTTACTCATTACAAGATAGGGATCTTCATTTTTGATATGATAGACAAAACTATCAGTGTCACTGTAAATTAGTGAGACATTACCAAAATGATTTCGAGCAAATCCATAGTGAAATGCATACATGTGTAATTTTGAATACTCCAAAATACACATGCCCAAGAATATGGGTTTATTATAAAATATTTCCACTTTGTTTAATTCAATGGTAGCCAAATCATTTTCAATAATCTTGATAGACCTAAAATTGGGTTTTGCAATTACCTTACCTGCACCCCATCCACCCTCCCAAGAATTTACTAAATGAATTACTCGATGATTGCGAATATCCTCCATACTTTTTCCATAACATGCGTTATTCATCAGCTTAAAAAAGTTCATCTCAAATGGTTGTGTTGCACGTTGCCGATGCTGTGTGTTCAAGTCCATATATGACTTCAGCCATGCACTTTGTGCAAATGAAATAATACGATGAACTTTTACAAGTCTCATACCATAAACTATGCATTGTAAGAGCATCTGAATGTGTATGACATATTTCTTTTTAGAATACAAGGTTCCCATCAATTTTGTTTGTTTAGATTTTGAACCAGGAGGGATCATGCGCTCAAGACAAAATGGAAAATCAGAATGGTCATTGTGTAGATGTGCAGGGTAATCTATGTCGATTTCGAGAACGTACCCACGGTTTGGATCACGTCGAGCCATTTCAATGTCAAATTGCTCAATTTCCTGATTTGTCAACCATACAAAATCTCCGTATGGAAGTGGTTGAGACATTGCATAACCATAAAGGTTATTGACGTCGAAATGCATGAGGTAGGAGGTAGGCTGTTCAGGTATATACAAAGACATGTATAGATTATTTGCCTGAACATGCTTCTTGTTGAGAGAAACAAATCCACCTCTTATCCCCTTTTCAAAAAACAAAATCATATCAACATCAGTGAGCAGATCCAATTCAATATTTGTATACCGGAGCATTGCATCCCAGGAATAACCCGGACCTGTATAATAGTGACAGGGATCAAGTCCATATATTTTGAGACACATGTGACGAAATTTTTCAAACACATCAGTTAGTAAAAGTGTGTCTACAGTAAGGTATAGATCTGCATATTGACCTAACGTTGTAATACCAAATGTGGACCAAACATTACAGGCGTGACGATAATCTTCATCTGAAATTGGTTCATTGTTTAACGTGTTGAAAAAGGCAGATTCATCAGGTAAACGTGATTCGCTTAACGATGCCCAGCTATTAACATAATTATAGGGGAAAATACCTTTTTGAATGCATAACTGAAAATGATCAGAATTTGGAAAGTGTTTTTGTGTATAGTGCATGTCTTTGTGAGAAATTCCTTTTACTAATGCATCAAGAGATGAGGACATACACCGAAAAGAATCAAGGAAACGAATTGAAATATCTCCATGTCGTATGGAAAAAGATATAAAACTTTCATGATTTTGAGGAATAATGGAAAATTTAGCTTTATCAACATTTGCAAATTCTCGAATAATAAAATGAGAATCAAAGCCACTCAAGTTATGAAACAGACATGGAATAAACTTAGCTGCACGGTAATTGATGTTGCAGTCGTTATGTGCTGGTCCTCTGTACCTACCTGTAAAGTGACAGTGATCGCGAACTTTGATTTCATCAGGTAAAATGATTTTTTTTAAAATATGACATACATTTGTATTATCATGTCGTGTTATATCATCCATAGTTAATTGAATGGTTACAGCGTTATGTAAAGCTGATGCAAACGATCAGAAAGCTGATACAACATAGTTAATAACCACTGAATGCAGTTTGGTCCACGATACAAGTCAAAATATGATAAATTTGAATTGTAAGAGCAAACGACTTGAAAAGCGACAGAGAACGGTTCATGTCTTTGAATATCATCTGTGTAAGATTGAAGTGGATTTGGTTGACATCGCTGCACTGGGACAGAGAGAGTTTCTATATCTGCGTACACAACATATGCAACTGTATCTCTACAATGATAATTGACAAATTTCATTTTTGCTTTTGCTTTTTCAGGAAAAGTTAATTTTACAGCACTGTGAGTGGTACAATCGATCATATGATTATTCAATATGTCCTGCGTGGTAAAATATTGTAAGCATCGTTCACAAATGAATCTCCTTGAATGATTGGTAGAGAATTGCGCACCCACAAGTTTACCAAGATTAGTGATGAGACAATAATGACTTGTGTCTGAGTTGGAAATGTATAAAAGATTAATATGGTACTTTCTGTTTTTATATGATGAAAAATAAAGAGGACCAATAACAGTACTCCTGTTATGACCATAAACGTTAAATGAATAATCAGCATTAAGTCTTTAAAATTTAGAAATAGATGTTAACTCAAGAGGAAAAACAATACTGGTCAAGTTAAGTGATTCTAAAAGCTTGTTAAACATTTTCTTATATTTTGTTGGTCTGTTTCTATTATGTTTAACAGGTGCTAATGTGGCCGCTATACACCACACAAAACAGTAAAGTCTTCATTACATATATTTACAACTCCATTTTTCTTTTTTATTGATGTAGGTAAATTAATATACATTGCACCAGAGTTTAAAGGATCAAAGTTACATATATTTATTTGTAAAAATAGAATAGTTTCAAGAGCTTTTCCACTTTCACCTTCCTGAAATTTATCCAATTTACCTAAGAGATTATCTACAATATTGATTTTAAACCAATCTTCAATAGTGTCAGATGGATACAATGGTCGCATGTTTGTTATAAAATAAAAATTTTCGCGAACTTCGTCACCATTCCTTTTTACAAAAACAAAGGTACATGCCAATTCTGAATTTACTTTTAGCGCTATAAAATGTGATAAATATTCAGTAATTTTAATTACGAATAATTCAAGACATGCGAGCAGAAATACTTTCAGATTGATGATGTTGTTAACATTGTGTATGCGACCGCTACATACTCGTCGCTGAAAACAGTTGCGAGTATCCTCCCAAACAAGTGTCTCCATAACAAAATTTAAAAATTACACAATTCTAATTTACCATTTCAACTCTTCAAAATTTAGAATGATCACACTGCTGTTTAGCACATCTAAATACAATAGGATACGATTGCGCTAAGTTAACTCTCCTCCTCTTCAAAATTCACAATGCAAGCATTGTTTTGCACACCTAAATACTTTAGGACGAGGTTGCGTGCATTCAATGCTGCCAATGCTTCCTCCGTTAAAGAACCAAATCTGGTTGGCAAGAATACAACAAAGTCATGACACTGGCAAAGTATTCTTGCTCCAAATGTAGTATCTATTTTTTTAGATTTTCCACTGGAAACGGCTGATTAATGGGAAGATCCTTAAGTCTCCGCGTTTCCAGTCCAGCCTGAGCTCCAATTTTATTTATCTGTTGAAGAGCGTCCATAGTTAGTCTATAATGAAAAAAAATATATTTGTAAGCATTGTTCTTTCCTTTAAGCTGAACTGATGAATTTACAAAATAAGGTATCTTACCTTAGGTAGTGAAGATGTGTTCACTTCAGACAGATGTTGATGACAATATGACAGGGTTTGCTGGATGCGGCTGTATATATATCAATTTACAAGAAGTGTATGAAAAAAATTAAAAAAATCTCTTTTGCACACGAAACATATATCGTTGTGGAAGGAGATGGGTCGGGATGGTGGTAGGGAACCAATGACATTAAATCATACAAATTGAGCATGCGCTGTTCTATGAATCAAGGGAGAGATGGTAATACAAACTGGTTTGCTTAGTCTAGGAACATGTTTTGGGTGGAGTTTAAATGTTGCAGTAGTGGTAGGGGTCCAATCACGTTAGAAGAGCTAACTGGGTGTGGCATGGTTGCTATACTCTCAAATAGGTGGAGTTTAAACATGGTTGTAGTGGTAGGGGTCCAATCACGTTAGAGAAAGAAAGTGGATGTAGCAAGGTCACGATTGTATCAAGTGCGCAATTACTTCAGACGGATATGACCATCCTCGAACTTGTGTTGTCTAGACGAGTAACCTTCACACATGTAACCACAAGTTTCAAGAAAAAGCAAGACAAGGGAAGGACACTCTACCCTAGAGAGCAAAAACAAGGTTACTCCATTTTATACGGATATAACCTACCTTGAACTTGGCTTGTCTAGACATGGAAATTTTATGCATGTAACCTCATGTTTCAAAAAAACTAGTCAAGGTAAGAACACTCTACTCTTGGGAGTAAAAAAAAGAAGCAAGGTTACTTCACCCAGATGAGTGTACAATTATCCTATACATATAACACCGACCTCGAAATTACCTTGTCTAGACAAGTGATTTTCACACATGTAACCTCAAGGTAAGAACAAAGAGGAAGGAAGATTGTAGTTTTACGTGACCGTGAATCTTGTGATTATGAGCCACGGGACCTCCTTTTTACGTGGAATCCGAACCACAGGACATGGCATTTCACTTCGAAAATCTCACATGCATTGACCGGGAATCGAACCCGGACCGCCTTGGTGAGAGGCATACAGCTAGACCGCTGAGCCACCACGCCCCCCGAGGTAAGAACACACTACCCTTGAGAGTAAAGAAAAGGTTACGCCATCCAGATGTATTTACAATCATCACAGACGGATATAACCGTCCTCGAACTTGTATTGTCTAGACAGATGACCCTCACACATGTGGCCTCATATTTCAAGTAAAGAAAGTCAAGGTAAGGTTGTTCTAACTTTACAGGAAACAAAAACAAGAAAATAAAAAGCGAACCAATCACACTGCTTATGACAATGTATGCATGCGCAATTGCATGGCGTAAGAGATCTTCCCACATGGGGGAGAGGGAAAAAGTGACACATGCGCAGTTTCATGATGTTCTCGATGGAGGGGTAATTTGGTGAAGATGGAAGGATGTCTGCTATGTATATAAAGGGAAGACAATGAGTTTGAAAACATTAGCATCGTCAACAGTACTAGCAAGCGGACAAGCAAGCATTATTTACAAGCGAAATGGACAGCAGTACATTAGACGGATGGATGGAATGTACACCATCATCGTCAAGAGCAAACAACTGGTGAGTTACATTTTGTTCCATAGACACTTGTAAAGTGTAAACATTTGTAACAATTAAACATATCAATGTGCAAAAGAATTGAAAATATATCAGCTAAGAAGTTCAAGTTTTCACAAACATTCAAGTAATGTAATTGAAATAAGCAGTAGTTTCCCTTTCAAAGTTAGTTAATGGTGTTCTGTAACACAAGTACACTAAAAATAAATTAATAAATAGCATAGTATTGAGATCAGTGAAATTAAACGTACATGATTGTTTTGAATAAATCAATGTTTATATCAGATTTAAATTAATGTTCTATTTCAATGTTAAACAAATTGATATGTATAATGTCATTTGCTGTGATTGATTTGTCTATCTCACAAGAATATAGAATTATAATGGATAAAGAAAAGTATGCACAATGATATATTATATAGCGTAATATATAAAATCTACAAGATATTGTTTCAAATCTTTTTCAGTATTCCATCTTCTTCATCTGAAAAAGAGCAGAAAAAACGTGTTGTACTCTATGATGCGACAACACTAGACGATTTCACGAAACTTATGGAGTTACATACCCACTCCATTTTGTATCCACCATTATCAACGAATGGATTGACTTCACTGAAGAAAGGTGTCCTCTTTGATGAATTAATTAATGAACTCTCATACTGCGAACCATGCGCTGAATTGATGGGTATAAAGAAATCGAGAGTAGTAGTAACCTATAATATGACACTTGAAAAAGTGTTTGAGGTTGTGTTGACTGAACGTCAAACATACTGGTGTAATGGTTGTGGAAAAAAATTGTGGTGGTGTACATGGGAAATTCACCGGACTGTTTCATTGACTTTCCGGCCAAGCGGTTACCATATACTGAATTGGAATATGTGTCTATCGAATTGGAATCGCAGCCACTTAATGATGAAGACGAAAAAAAATATAATACGATGTGTAAAAACTTTAAAATTTTAAAACTTAACAGAAACTAAAGTATGATATTCTTTTTAACAAAATTGGAAATTTGAAGAGGTAGAATGATCTTGTACTATTCTTCATCTTGCTTGTAAATAATGCTTGTAACGTTGCTAACACTAAAAATAATAAACGCTTTTTTTGTTTGTATTTATTTATTTTAATTATAAAACATAATACATCCTGTTTATCTTTTTAGTTTTTGTAATCGTCCACCACTGATTGTGAGTTTTCCCTTCATAGCTCCTGCAACAACAGGAGCTGCCATTTTTTCTGCGACAGATGCTGAAGGTGATGACACACGTTCCATGGCTTTTCTCAAAAGAATCTGATCGGCAACACGTCTTAGTTCAGAAATGTTCTTTTCATGTTTAGAAGCTCTGTATGCTAGATCATGCTGCTTACACGCAGCGTCCAGAATGTTAATCCCAGGATCACCACGTGCAAGTCGTACGTCCAAATTAGTGCCAGGTCCACAATATTGATAACCAGGTAGATGCAGCTCGAAGGGTAGAAGATCTATGACTTTGTCAACGAGACCATGACCAGTACAGGTCTGGCATATCTTTTTCAGTCGATGACGTACACTTTTCTTCCTTTTCTGCTGCTGTGGATGATGCTTCTTTCTTGCCATCACATCCGTGGAATGAGGAAACATAGTCTTTACATGAGGTTTTATGTCCATTATACAGTTTAATTAACTGACATGTTCTACATGTGTGAACCGATGGCATTTTGGAAACGGCCACTTGTTGATGATGATCATAATCAGTGCATGGTTGAAGTTCACACAGCACAGGATCTTGAGTCCAATGACTAGGCACGCTATCCCAAATCTCCTTCACAGCATTTGACGCAACATAAAACAAATACGCTTTGGGTAGAGCATTTAATTCTTCTTCTGTAAAAGTATGCAGTTTCTTCTTACAAGCGAAAAACTTAACAATTGCCCGTTCAATAGGGTTAGAATTTAAACTTTCAATGGTAGCCATTCTACACGTCTGCACAACACAAAAGTCTCTAACTCACTGTGGTGGTCAACATTCATGCATCATATTTTTACAATTGTCTTCCACGTACCGACATGCATTGTGACTTAGCCAATCAAAGAGCTTCATTACATGTAGAAGTGTCTTCTTTTGTACACGTTCAGCAGGCTCGCACAAGGTATGTAGTGCAGGACATCCCATCTCTTGAAGATCGATGAGTTGGCAAGATGGTGGAACATGGTGACGTAACCATTCCCTTTTTTCGCCTCCCTTTACAAAAACATGGTTGGCAGCGAAAAAATAGGGTTTTAAAACAAACGATAGATAATGATAAGGAATGTCTCCTTGATTCCAGTTAAATCCTAAATTATGCCGTAGCCACTCGGTTTGTTTTCTATCTTCGTCCGACTGCATGTGCAATGGAAATGGTGGTTCAAAAGTGAAAGCACTTACTCTAGGCGCCAACATGTTTGTACAGTCTATAATGGCAACCTCTTTGAAGACAAACTTGTTTCCATTGATTTTGAAGCCCTGAATATCAACAATCAGTGTTCTAGACATGATTACTGCTTGATGACACACCTTTCTTCGCCGCCGACTTCTGTCAACTAACCAAGGTCTACCTATAGTCCTGCTAGTTAAAGGGGTAAAAGATGAAACAAAAAGGGAGTGGTTTAAATAAAAATTAAAATAATGAGATAAATTACACTACTTTATTTGTAAAGAGATCTGAACATTGTTTACAATTTTTTATCATAGGATTAGGGCCATCCCAATCAGTGTGGGAATCCCCTCGATGCATGAAATGTCTACGGCAGCTGCGGCAGGCTGCAACATCCGCTGACATACGGAGGTGTGCTGGTAGTTTATCCCAGTTGAAATCAATATCGTGAGCACCATATGTGGACAGAAATCCAGCTGGTAAATAGGGGATCAGATGCTGCGGCATTTTATGAAGCAACTCTGCTTTATGGTAGGCGGTGATGGCTGAACTTATCAGGCTACGATAAATTTTAAATACCGCATCGGCGTCTCGACTTGTTGAGCAACGATCACATTTACAGTTTAACCCATCCGCCCGCTCTCCATCATGACATGATGCTTTGGCGACATCATCTTTCTTCTTTTTTGAGCAATGCTTTTTGTACTCCCTATCGTGAATGCCGAAAGTTGACATAAATCCATCTGGTAAATAGGAAACCAGATGCGGTGGAATTCTATGCACATTATGAGTCTTGTGATAGGCAGTAATAGCTTCACTCACTAGAGAACGATAGATGATAAACCTCGTATCCTCATCTTCACTATGTGAGTCACTTTCACATTTACAGTCTGTTGCTCCCCTTGGAGGAGGGGTGTTGACTTCATCGTAGCTTTCCATGTCTGAGCAGGGGAATGCAGGCAGACATGCCATTTTTACTCTGGTCACGATGTTGGACAGCGGCTGATAATACACCTGTGCCTCGTGAACAATAAGGCAATAGGCTGTTGTTTTTTCTGGAATAACGGCAGATGTTTCAAATTCTAGTCTGATATCAATAGTTGTTTCCTTCATCGACTCCTCCAAATACGAACAGTCCATCACAATCAGAGGTGCTTTGGTCTTAAAGTCTTGTGGTGATAATAGCGGACATGGTTCTTTCTGATAATAGGATGACTGAAAATTTGTAAACATGTCATAGAGCTTTCCATATTTGTTCTTGGTAAAGTTTAAGTCCATTCCCTCATAGGGGAAAGTAACACAGTTCAGGAAGAGTCGCATATTTCGCAATTGGATGTGATCAAATTGTGATGCATCTTTATTCTGTTGTTATTTACGATCTGTTTGAAATCCAACAATGACGTAGAGAGGTCGCTCTGTGTACCGTGAGGTTTTTATAGACCATGTATGCGTATCGGTGAGTGGTAATACCGGATATTCATGCAGCTCCCAGCTTCTAAATTGTATGGGTAAAGGTGTATCCTTCTCCACAATCTTGAGTAGACTCATTTTTTTCTGATCGGACAGAGTAACGTGCGGTACTTTCCATAGAATTCGTTGCAATAAAATTTTTGAATCTATTGCGGCACCATCAGCACCCTTCAGTGCATTATAATCACTCCTGTCTCGCACAAGAATCAGATCCTGTTTTGCGTTCACAACGATGCGCTTATGATCCTCTGCAAAGCCTAGTATTAATTTTAAAGGTAAATGACCGGTAAATGAACCATCAGTGTTAATCATCCAGTCATTGCTTGTGTCGGGACACCAGCCAGCCATATGAAAAGCTTTACTTTCTTCAGTTCTATACGCAGGATAAAGTTTCATAGCGCTTGTTATGCCAACATTTCGAGTTGTATCCACTTCGATTCCGTTGATGACATAGCGAACTTCAGAAAACAGAAAGGCAAGAGCATTGTTGGCCAACTTTGACGTTGTCGGGATGGTACCATCTGATTTGATGAGTTGACCTTCAATCAGGATGTAACTTTCATGTGGTAGGGTGTAGATATCTTGTTGATTAATGGTAATACGGATCTCATCATTATTATTTAATCCTTGAGTATACGGTTGGTAGGAATGCTGTTCAATTTTTACAATACCCTCCTGTACTTCAACTGGGTTTGTCACGTCGAGGATTGAATTCATGATGTAAGGTGTGACCCAGTTGTTGTAAGATCTGCTTGTTGACACGTGTTAACCTGTACACGCGTTGCAAACAACTAACACCCAGCCTGGATGGTGTTGGTGCTTTATACACTTGTTTCATGCTGACTTCAGATACAATTTGTAGGTTACGGGTGTATGATGGTCTAACTGGATGAGACGTTGAGACGTTGGTTTCTATTCACCAGTCTTAAGGTAATATTCCTAATATTAGTTACACTCACAGCATGATAGAGCACTACTGATGGGTTTTCACGGATGATATAGCCACTGGGTGAAGTGAGAATAAAATCGTAGAGTGAATGCGATGGTTCCTGATTGGTGTAAACGTCGGTGATTATGTTACACGTGACAGATATGTGATAGTCTTCAATAATTTTTTCAGGTTGGTCAGACTTGTGCAACACATTTGGTTCTAAAACTCGTGCTGAAAAACCAAGCAATGGACCAATTGAGTCTGGTTGTGATTTAAAATCAATCCTAAAGGAAGAAAGAATACTGCAACGATGTGTCACGTTGTTGGCTATGAGTTCAAACTTGTATGTCCCGTCAAGAAATGCTTTTAGAGTAAATTCTCTGATGAGAGTTGTGTAGATGTGATCGTAAATATCATCTACCGTGTAGCTGCCAGGTGGTAGAGTTAACTCATAGTCATCGTAGTAGAACTTATCGTTGATGCCTTCATGGACGTTGTAGATTCTATTATAACCTTCGAACGAAATAAGTCCCAGCACGTAGGGTCGTTGTCCCAATTCAATAGGAGGATAAAAGTCAACAGTTACTTCAGCTCCTTGTCTGTGCACTGTAAACGTTCTACTTTCTGCCATTATACTGCTCACGTTACCTCATGTGCTGAGTCTTATATAGAAAGGTCAGACAGAGGCGACCACAGTGTTGAGTGTTAAAATTTTGTACTCGTTTCACATTATAGTTTATTATTGCACTGCTTCCGAAATAGCGAATAAGCTCTGTCGGAGGAGGAAGGTTTCCAAAACTGTCAAAGTACCACACAGTAGATCCTTGTTTTATGTAGGCCACGTAATGTGTTCCTGGTCCATGACTCTCATCCAAATTAACAACAGCACTTTCACGCATCCAAGGTCGAGGTGGTAATTGATTACGCATAGACACACCTAGAAAGCGTGATATCTTCAACCGTTTTGCATATCTCATAACTTCCTCATGCGTCATAGCTCGCCGCGGCAGTGCGTCTATTAAATGTTTTTTGGGGACATGTAAATGCCAAGTCCTTTCCTGTAAGGTGCCAGCTTCATGTTCACACCTTTACCGAGCAGTGCAATGGCTTACATTGTTTTATTATGTCTTTCACTTTCCTTCAACTGTTGCTTCGCCTCCACAACAGCTTTCACTGTTCGTGCTACCGCACTTGCTCCACCAAGAAGTGAACCCAGAGCTGCTAGTCCAGCAAATAGTGCGGGTAAAAATCCGCCACGTTTCGGTACAGGAATAACACGCGCTCGTTTTCTAAAACGTAGTTTACTTTTGGGATTTGCATGCAATCGTGCTGCTCGGAGGGCTTTTTTAATGGCCAAATCGCTATTTTTTTTCTCCACGTGAAGCTTGACGTGCCGCATGAAGAATTGCTTTAAAGCCTCCCTTTCTCGATGACGTCTTCTTCATCTTCTTCCCCACATATCTTTGTTTCACCATCGCGAGCGAGAAACGAGACAACCTCACGCTGTAAAGTATGGAACACAACTAACGCTTCTTGGGAGGAGAACGAGCAATTATTTAATTAATGGTGGCGGTATATTCAAGTTCTACATACAGCGGGAAATCGTTCATTGTTTTCCCCGCCTCTTTTTCTTCAGACGACAATTTCAGTTGAAAGAATAATTTTTCCTCGGCTTTCACCGCCAGACCGATGAGTGATGATGATATAACACTACCGTTTAATAGTAAGTCTAAATGTTTAAAATCTGGTGTATACTCGATAACACGAATAGCACCATCATACAGTAAACGGTAATTGCTATAACCCGAACGTAGTATATAGGTGAGTTCATTGGGGGTCTTTTACCGGTTGTTGGTTTACAATGTGCAGAAAAATTATGGAGGGCTATGATTTAATGAAAAGCGATAACCGTTGTTCCAAAAAACGTTTGGTCGCTACATCGTGAGGTTGTACAGGATCAGCAACTTCAGCTATTCGTCTTCGTTTCATCTGTAGTGCATTCTCCTTAATTTCCCACACCTTTCTCATTTCAGAGGTCAAAAACCGTTTTGTACAAACATCTTGATCATCCTCAGGATCGGCCACATGCACAAGACGTGCATTATTCGCTGTATAACCTTTTTCAGTTAGGGAAGGCACAATGCTGAGAAGTTGTTTCACCTGGTTATCCACATAGTTCTTTCTAGCAGCGTCCGTGTTATTTGTTGGAAGAGCCAGCTGAGTGATTCGACGATGGTGTACATCATAGTCCTTTGCTTCTGTTAACACCACAGCATTGGTTAACATGTAGATTTTGGTGCACACATCTTGATTGTTCACAGGGTCTGCAACACTCGTGATACGTTTATTCTGTGCGTCATAATCTCCCTTGATACGGCGTAAGCGATAGTAATCTACATAATTTTTCTAACATGCGTCTGAAGGTAATAGAGGTTCTGTTATATTGATTAATCGCTTTCCATTAAAGTTGTAATGACCGTCCGTTGTGCGTGGCAGTGCATTGGCATCAACATATCGTTTATTAGCCGGATCTGTATCATGTTTTGGATCGTTTATTGAGACAGATGATGCATTTGTTTTCTTTGTCTTATGTGTTCTTCCATAGGCATCCATGGTTACACTAGATCTGAAACAGACACTTGCTTCATGTATATAGAGACCACCTCTATCCTTTTCACGTTTAGTTAATATGCAGATTATTAAGCAGCAACATTCACTTCCGGTGGGAGATTTGGTTTCTAACCTCTTCTCGACAACGTCTGAACAACGTCACGGCTCGCTCTTCCCGTCATCCAATCGCTGTCTCATCACCGGACCATCAGGATGTGGAAAAACAAATCTTCTGCTTACCCTAATCACGTCGATAAACGGCGTGCGCTTTCAAAATTTTTACATTTTTGCCAAGTCCCTCTATCAACCTCTTTATGTGTTCTTGGAACAGGTCATGTCAGGTCTTCGCAACAATAACATGAGGAACTTTACATTCTCTGCACACAAAGATGTCATCTCTCCAGATCATGTTCGCCCCAATTCACTTATGATTTTTGATGATGTGTCCACAGAACGGCAGGCTATCATTCAAGCCTATTTCAGCATGGGACGACACAAACATATTGACTGCTTCTATCTGTGTCAAACCTATTCACGAATACCGAAACAATTAATTCGTGACAATGCAAACGTGATTGCTCTCTTCCGGCAGGATGAACGTAACATGCGTCACGTCTATGATGATCATGTGAACCCAGACATGACCTTTCAAACCTTTACACAGTTGTGCGCCACATGCTGGAACGCTCATCACCACGGCTGTCTTGTTATCGATAAGCAGAGTGACATTACCAACGGCCGCTACCGTAAGGGATTTGATCATTTCATACGTATTTAAGGTGCTGCGTGGCTTTTTCATTCGTCATTTCTTTAGCTATCATGGCAACAGCAGGAAGTCAATTAAAGAAACACATTATCCGTGCACGAAATAATATTCGACGCAAGTTCCGCGAACTGAAACGCACACATGCCGATAGTGAGCTGTTGATCGCAAAACATTTGAAATCACCTCTGGAAGCTGTGTTAAAAGGAACATCAAAGTCCAATAAGCCAAATACAGTATCAAAAGGAACGCAAACCATTGTGGAGGAAGGACAAGAAGACAATGAAGTAGCTGAAGATGTTTTTACTTCTGAAACAGAATCACCGCTTCCAGAGTTTCTAAAAACTACAGTCATTACTCAAACGCCGTCTAGCTCTAGAGGAAAAAAACCTACACTGTCAGAAATCTTGGCCACACCTGAAAAGTATGTGCAGCTGAAAAGTATTCTGGTAGAGCATTTTGGCCCATTGGTAACACCCTACCTTGAAGACCTTTTTACTAGAAAAACTGATACGACCTACGGCGTTCGCTATGAAAATAAACGTTTTCGAATTGGTGACTCGGAGATCAAAATAAAAGATAATGTTATGATTGTTAAAACGGTTCGATATCAATTGACGTCAGGTCTTTTAGAACTTTTATTTGCACGTGTTCCTTCTAAGGATGGGTATGACGAAGACGATCTTCAAAAGTATAAGGATATATTGATGGCTACAAATGGTTTTAGACGTAATTATAAACTTTCTGAACCAATCAATGCAAATAAGAGTTTCAAATATAAGACCATCATATCCAAATTGTTTCCCACCTATGCAAGTGTCCGTCATACAAGCTCAGCGTCCGGCGTCACGTTTAAAACTTTGAAACCTTTTGTCGATTTCGCCTATTGGAACGATCCTAATAAGTTGGTCAAACGTCTACACCTCCTGCACGCTTACCAACAGGCTGGACATACCGGTCATGAAGGTGAAATTGTAGAAATAGAAGAGGAGCTTCGTCATGCTGGCATTATTGTGTGATGGATTCACGTGGCAACACCCCTTCACCCATAAAAACAGCAATTGCTCGCGAGTTGCATAAACCAGCTCGCCGTATCTATCCACGGCGTCATGTTGTTTCAAAAGGAATTGATGAGCTTTGGCAAGCCGATCTCGTTGAAATGATTCCCTATGCCAATACTAACAATGGTATCAAATATCTGCTCACAGTCATTGACGTCTATTCCAAAATGGCGTTTGTTGAACCTGTGCAAAATAAAACAGGTAACCTAGTTACTGCAGCCTTTAAACAGATTATTCAAAGAGCTAAACGACAACCTCGCCTCCTCCAGACCGATCAAGGAAAGGAGTTTTTCAACAAGGAGTTTTCTACGTATATGCAAGAACTTGGCATTCATCATTATTCCACCTATAGTAATTTAAAGGCAAGTGTTGTTGAACGTTTCAACCGAACGTTAAAAACATACATGTGGCGGGAATTTACAGCAAGAGGATCTTACCGCTGGGTAAACCTAGTGCAGAATCTAGTATCAAGTTACAACAATACCAAACATAGAACTATTGGAGTAAAGCCGTGTTTGGTAATAAAAAACACTCCACGGCTGAATCGCATTCATCATGCCATCAAAACTGCTGACCCACAACGTCATCGTTTTCACGTAGGTGACTATGTACGCGTCAGTAAACATAAATCACTCTTCTCAAAAGGGTACACACCAAACTGGAGCACAGAAATATTCACCATTCGCCAAGTGAAACGTACCCATCCAGTCACTTATCTACTTCAGGACAGTAACAATCAGCCCATCAAAGGAGGATTCTACGTACAGGAACTTCAAAAGACACTGTATCCTAAGCATTATCTTGTTGAAAAAGTGATTAAAAGAAATGGCAATAAACTTTATGTCAAATGGTTAGGTTTTAATTCCTCTTTTAATTCTTGGATTAATAAATCCGATCTTGTATAATTATTCTTGTTTATTTTATTTTAACCTCTCTAATCCTCTCCTTGTCGGGTTGGCCGAGTGGTCTAAGGCGTTCGACTTAAGCTCGAATTTTCTACATAGAAAACGAGGGTTCAAATCCCTCACCCGACACAACTTTTTTATCTCAACATTGGTTGGCTACACTGCCTTGTAAAACACTAAAAAAATCAATTCCTTTTTGACATCAATTTGTTTCTCTTCAAGTAAGCTCGACTTGGCTCGAGGGAATAATGAAACAAACACCCACTCGGCTTCACTCGGCTCTCTTCACTGCTGCTCGGCTCAAAACAGAAAAACAAGGTTCCCCTTCCTCTCACCGGGCAAGTTGAGCGCGCCAGTCCAGCAATGCAAGACAAGTGTAGACCAAGAGAGAAAACACATCCCAGCTTCCCACCACTCAGTACGTCATACTGCCTCGAGCTATACCAGCTTCGGCTGACCTCGACTGGTCTCGCTACTGCTCGGCTCAAGCCCGCAGGCTACCAGCCACTTGCATATACACAGAGACTGCTCCCATCAAGTGCATAGTTGGCTGACAGTCGTCAGCCTGTGCGGAGCTCTCCGCCATGCCCATCCCCGCTCCCCCTCCCCCTCCCCCGTCCCCGCACCTGTGGCCTCCAACACACCTCAGGTGCAAAAAAGTGGATGAACTTGACATGACCATATAAGGACTGTGTTCGGATCCAGTTTTCCCCACTACTGATATGATTACCCAAAACGTTTTTAATGACGTTTGGTAAGCTTGACGCAGGATTCCCTCCTTCCGCCATGATGAGGTGCATAAGGGGGGTATAAATCGCCATTTGAAACCCTCGGTATAGGAAAAGTTTGAAATTTGTTCCATAGCAGGCGAAGATGTAAGAGCTTTTTTCCACAAGGAAGCTGCACCTTGAAAGGTGGAGACATTGACAGAGAATATTTCAGAAGGAACTCCACGCCGAGCAGTAAAACGAGAGACAGCTGCCAGGAAATACGAAGTAGAAGCATTTGTTACTAGCTCCAGTTTGATCGTACCAGTAACAATGCTGACGAAAAGAGAGATATAGAGTTCTCCAAACAATTTACCTTTAGCTACAGGGGAATTACGCTGATATTGGAAAGGTCCAATATAATCAACGCCAGTTAACGCAAAAGGCTGGCTACGGGAAGAACGGAAAGAAGGTAGATCGCCCATAATCTAGTGCTAACCTTAGGTTTCACCATAAAGCAGCGGATACATTTATGTATGACTGAAGACACTTCATGAACGCCATTTATTATCCAGTACTTTTCCCTTCGTAAACAAAGCAAGGTGCGATTACCAACATGTAGATTTTGATAATGTAGTTCACGTATGATTAAGAAAGTTACGTGATGTTTAGAAGGCAAAGAGACAGGATGTTTTTTGTCCTCAGAAAGTGGAGAGTTAGAAAGCCTTCCGCCTACTCTTAGTAACCCATTTTCATCAAGAAAGGGAGCTAGGGCGCAAAGACGAGTAGATTTAGAAAGCTATTTCTTAGCTGAAAGCAAAGACAATTCGATAGGGAAAGCTTCTTGCTGGTTGAGTTGCAACACCTTAGTGGTAGCGATAGTTAATTCATGGTTAGTTAAATGAGATTTAGGATGAACGGGTTAGTCAATAATAAGATATTTCACCTGAGAAGATAATCACAAATCCGAATGAGTTTATAAAGGGAAGAATAGCGAGCCAATAAGGGAAACGAAACGCTGGTAACGAGACAAGAGGCAGTAGATTTAACTACTTTGGCATCGAGCAAGTTAGACATTGGAGATGAAGGTTTAGAAGGCCTGCAAAAAGAGTCATTGACTAACCACGAGGGCCCGTGCCAGTACGGTTGAGATACGGCTAACCGAGATGGTAAACAACCACGTGAGATAATGTCAGCGGGGTTATCAACGCTGGGAACATGTCTACATTGACATCCTAACGAAAGTGTTTGCATTTTGTAAACTCTGTAGGCGACGAAGGTTTGCCAATGAATAGGAGTTTTGGCGATCCATGAAAGAGTAATCATAGAGTCACTCCATAACCAAATTTGGAAAAAATGGGCTTTTTAAACTTTTTGCAGTTTTTGAGAAAGTTCTGCTGCCATGAGAGCGGCACATAATTCAAGCCGGCGTAAAGTAATGGTTTGGGGGGGGGGGGGGCTACTTTAGATTTAGCACAAATAAGACTCGAGCGTGAAGATTCATTTACAGTATTGCAATGAACAAGGTATGCACAACAACCATAGGCTTTCTCGGAGCTGTCGGCAAAAACATGAAGCACGAAGATGTATTAGATGAAGCGTTGATTACATTTCTAAGGATTTCAATAAGTGAAAGATTAGGCAAACTACAACGAAAGGAAAGCCATTTATTAAGAAAAGAACTGGGGACAGCTTCAACCCATTCACACTTAAGAGACCATAGCTCTTGCATAAAAAGTTTGGCGATAACAATGACTGGGCCGAGAAATTGTAGCTGGTCAAAATCTTACCTATTTCGGACAAAATTTGCCTTTTGGTATTAGGAAGTTCTTCGGAAAGAGACACTTTGTATATAGGGGTATCAGTGCGAGTGCACCAATGTACTCCTAACGATGTTATTGGGTCGGAATCGCCACAAATTTCTACAGAAAAGGGTCCTACATCTTCGACTGAAAATTGAGCAAGAAACTCGGGTGAATTTGATTTCCACTTATGGAGTGGAAATCTACCTTTCTTTAGCAGTGCTTTTAGTTCACAAGATATGAGAGAAGCTTCTTCCAGATTTTGAAAGGATTGCAGATAATCGTCGACATAAAAAGATGTTGTTAATACTTCTGAAGCTTTAACATGTAACAAATGACCATCTTGAGAAGCTATCATATGTAAGAATAGAATCGCTAGGAAAGCGGAAGGTTTGAAACCATAAGTAACAGTTTAAAACGAAATATTTTGATGGGCTTACTTATTTCGTCACGCTAAAAAATTCGCAGAAGATCCTGCTGTTCAGAGTGAATTAAGACTTGACGATACATTTGTTTTATGTCGGCAATGACGGCTATAGGAAATGAACGAAAATTCGAAAGGATGGTAAGACAGGTCAGACTGGATAGCTGGACCTGAATGAAGAGTATCGTTAAGACTATTGCCATTACCATCGGGTGATGACCCATTAAATACAACACGAATTTTATCTTTAACAAGAGGGTTTTCCACACTGGATGGTGATTTAAAAAGACGGTTTCGACTGGAGGATGTAATTCGTTATCAGATTTATTGACAACTTCCATGTGATCTATTCTTTCATACTCTTCCATGAATTCGGTATATTGTTGTTTTACAAGGGGTTCCGTTTTGAATTTACTCTCAATTGTGAGGAGAGATTTACGCGCTTTGGGTTGATAATTACTTAGTTTTGGAGGATTGAGTAGTCTCAGCATTTGAACTACGAATCTGCCTTCGGGTGTGCAAGTAGTAGTAAAGGTGAAGAGTTGCTCGCAGAATTCGTTTTCTGATGAGGTTAAACTGGGGAAATCGATATTTTCAAATTGCCAGAACTGTTCCAAATCGGTGCTCACGAAATGACATTGCGACGTAGGTTGAGTGGTGTAATGCGGGAGTTGACCTGTAATAATCCATCCAAAATTTGTGTCTCTAGCAAAAACGTTAGAAAATAAGTGACGAAATGTTTACGTAGACAGTTCCAGAATACATTTGCACTGAAATATGTGTCAATAGGACCTAGAATGGTAAACAGAGGATCGGCAAGCCTCAAGTCAGCGGGAATATTCAAGCATGAAGTGTCCACAGAGTGACTAGGGGTGTCTTCACCTATACTGTTGAGAATAAGACAGTTTAGTTTGAGGAAGTTATTTCGTTGAAAAGTATCCTTCATGTTTAATTTTGAAAATTGCAAAGCTTGCGTTTTTGAACTATTTATACCTGATACGTTAATAGAAGTGGGTGTTACGGGTATACCTAGCTCTTCAATTAATGAGTTGGAAACGAAATCGTGAGTGGCCACCGAGTCGAGGAGTCCTCTGGCACGAATCCAATTAACTTTTTTAAATCTTGAACCTCTATTTGAACTGTGGACAGTAGTACTTGAGCACTACGCAAAGACTTGGCGTTTTGAATGTAAGATGACGCATTAGGCTTGCTAGTATTGTCACATTGTATGGAAGTAGAAGGTGCTGATGACCTCGGTAGATCAATAAGATGCAATAGGGTGTGATGAGCTCCCTGGAAATGATAGCAATGTATAGCAAATTTGCAATTTGAAGCAGAGTGATTTGGTGAGAGGCGATTAAAGCAAAACCGATTTTTGGATATTAATTTCTTTCTGTCATCGACAGATAGTTCTTTGAAGGAATTACAAAGTATAAAACATGATGATCATCACACAGTATGCATTTTACAGGATTGTTGAGACTTTTGCGGGGTTCACCTTGCGTGTTTAAAGCAAGAGAGCAAGTCTGACCTTTATCAGAAGATCTAACTTTTGCACCGCTTTGTGCTTTTGCGTTAAACAAAATAGCAGAGGCATGAGGAATACAGTGGAAGCAAAAACAACAAAAACTAAACAAGATCGCTAAGGAGCGGGGAAAGGATGTCTCTTTCAATGCGTGCTGGGCCCAAGATTCCGGATATAAAGAAAGATGATTTCCAAAAAAAAAACCGATTGAATTGTTTAAAGCAAATCAAAAGAGGAATTAAATTTATCTAATTGATCGAAGAACCCAGAAGCGTGTAGGTCGTGACTTCGTTACAGTACGAAGCCAAGACCGACGAAATCGAACGAGAGATAAGGGAACTTAAAATTACAAATGAAGGAGAACGAAGCCGAAATGAACTACTTACTAATGTATTTAAAGTAAACTAAAACAGGCGCGCGTAAGAGTAAGGATTATTCTAAACACAAAATGAAAGGTAAACTTGAAGAGGCATTAAAATCACTTAATAACAAACAAAATAAAATTAATGACAAAAGATGGTACCCAAGAAAGGGGTACACAAAAACAATATCAAGAGAAAAGTGTATAAATGAACTTAAGTACAGACAAAGATGAAACAAGATAAATTAAAATGTACTTACAATCAATGTGCAACTAAACCGTAAGCGCGATTCGATAACCAAAATTTAAAATACAAAAAACCAAAAGATAAAGAGTATGGACGAGTCGAATAAGAGAACACCTCTACTTACGAGGATGACCTGGACTAGAATGCCAGCGCCAAAAACAGAACTAAGACGCTCATGATGTTGTGAAATCATGGGGTAGGGGGTGAAAGGGTGGAGAATGGAGGAGTGCGTATGTAGGGAAACGGGGGGTGGGGGATGACACTGAGTTACGTAATATAACGAAGTCAGAGGAAGTAACACAAAATTAACACATAAAAATAAACGAAATGAAAATTGCATTAAATTACTTGACATTACCGGGACAGGAAATAAAAGAAAAAAATCAATCAGCTAAGAAATATGCTTCGTAGGAAGATGTAGGCTTACGCAGAGGTAGAAATGCCGAATCACAACGACATACGGTGAAACAAAGGAAGTAATGTGGGGCATGGACAGTGATTAGCACAATGACCATCGCTCACATACATTTCAATAAAACAGAGGGAGGATCAAGCTGAAGTCGTGAGACTCAGCTCCGTAACTTCGCTGATTCCATCCACAAAAACAAGGCTCTGATGCGACAATTCAACGGAGGTCGTCTCAAAAGAACCGAACCAGGTGGTGACGCAATACAGAGCATAATTAAGCCTCGTTGAAAAATAGCAGAAATTTCAGACCTGAGAGATTTACGTAAAAATAAAACCGATTACATGAAAGGGAGGGAAGACAATTAAACACAGAGACTTCGCTAAACTAACGTAAACAAAGACGAAGGGACTTGGGTTCATGGATCGAATTCACATCATCATAAGAAAGGAAAATTATAAGTGAATCAAAGGAGACACAAAATGAAGAAAATATGGAGAATCAGAAATTTTAAATGACCTCAAGTTAGATAAATTCAATGACTGAATCGTACTTACATTTAGTTGCTTTCTGGGTGCGGGCAAAAGCCCGACACGTGCACACACATCCGTCTTACATGACGGCCCAAATTGGAAGGAAGAAACCTTCTCTTAGAGAACGCAGTAACGCGCCCGAGAAAAATAAGTCGTAGATACGACAAACATCCCCTCTCCGTATACATGGGTGGAGGGGGTCCAATGGCGAAGGCAAAGCCTGACAACAAGTAGTGCTTCAACCAATGGTAAAATTGTGTTAGTAGGGGTGAAAAGTTTCACCATCTGGTGAAACGTCTACGCAGAATTACTAAGTTTGAACGCAGTAGGAGTGACAGAGAAACGTATGTTACAATAATGCGACATGAAGGAAATGATAATAATAATAATAATAATACTATTAATAATAATAATAACAATAACCTGACAAAAAATAATGAACCTGATAAAAACGGTTCAAAATTCCCCTGCTCTCCCAAAAAAAAAAGAATTTTCCCGGCCGTGGAAAATTCCTTTTTTCGTACAAATAGAGAGGCAAAAAAATCGTAAAGGGGGAAAAATTGAATACTAAAAAAAAATAGGTATTAAAGACCTCTAGAAGAATACAAAAAAAATGAATAGTGGACTAATCTGACCGCGAAATGAAGGTGGTACCCCTTCATTGCTCGTCAACACTAGCCACTAACATCAAAAGTACTGCGTTCAAAAGGAAATACAGTGAGTTCATATAGTAATAGTGATAGTTTTTCTTGCTAGTTCATGATGATGCGGATGTCGAAATCTTCAAGATGGACGTTACCCCAAGACTGCCAATCTCTCCAGTCTCTGATGAGAAAAGACAAAGTTAAATCGTGATCACATTTAAAAAAATACAAATGGAACATCCTGTATATAGGACCGCTCGTTGCGTCAACGAGGAATATGCAATAGTGTCATAATGTCTTCGAAAGGGAAAGTACTCCCCTTTTCAGCAGCTGAAAGTAAAGCCATGTACAGATCCAGTGGGGGTGACTGGTCCATTAACGAGTTCCGAGAAGACCCCAGCCGTGTTAGCCCAGGTACACAAAGACTGCTTGTTGTTACTCGCTGCCCGTCTGGATGGTTGCTAGACAAAACACGACATTCTAAGAACACTTGACAATTTAAAACAAAACAAAATACATGACCTCACAGTAAACATCAAAACCAAGATGACACAAAAGTACATGATATCTCAAAACCATGACACAAAAAGTCAATTACATCAAAAAATTTAAAATAAATCCAAAGTTCCTACATGGTAAAGCAGGAAGTGTTGAACCGTCCTCGTCTGTCGCCGAACAATGGGAGTTAAGCCGAGGAGCAGTACAAAAGAGGAGTAGGCGTGCGGGTGTTACAGATAGTGACCGACCATGTACATGCTGACAGCCTCAGGCAAAGATATAGCTCGACAGAGATGTCAAGTATTCACGACACACTCGCGTACGAGAAAGAAGCCACGGGTGTCTCCTGTCTTGTCACAGGAATAAATGAAAAGGAAGCACACGAATTAAAATCTGAATAGGCACATGTGCTAGGTTGGCTATAAAGGAGCTCGGGCATCCAATTAGAATAAAATGAAAACAAAAATACAACAATATAGCGAGGTGAAATCCACAAGATCATTTGCCATTTTTTTTCAACTGCGTGACGTGGGCCGAAGTCACTGAATTATCGTGATCGTCCACCAACTCAACTGAGACAGGATTTAAAAAACGTGCAATAGTCTTAGGAGTTGAAAAACGTAAGCACAGCTTACTGGAAATTTGTTTGGTAGCGTCACTCAAAGGATGTAAACGACACAAAACTTTGTCCCCAATTTGGAATTTAACATCATGACGGCCTAAGTTGTAACGCTTCGCCACTCTGGCTTTTACTTTCTTGAGGTGACCGGTAGCGATGGCCCATTTTTGAGCAACAGAGGTAGTGCGCGAAGGTTCAGAAAGATATTCAATACTTCATTTGAGTAGCAAGGGGTCGACAAGCGTTCGGCCTAGGAATAATTCAGCTGGAGTAGTTTGAACGGACGAATGGAAAGAGGTATTGAACCCGAGACTGAAATACTGTAGGTTCGTATCCCAGGAGGTTTGATCGGCATTGTGAAAAGCGGACATACAAGCCTTCAAGTTTTTTTGAAAACGCTCTACGTGATTTCCCTGCGGTCGATACGGTGACAAGAAAATATGTTGGATGCCACAGTTAAATACCATAGTTTCAAAAGCTTTGGAACGGAACACAGAGGCGTTATCTGACACAAGGTACTTGGGAGGACCAAAAACTCCAAATATATATCTAGACAAGAAATGGATATTAGTCTGCGAAGTGATATTCTTTACTGGGAATAACCAAACAAACTTCGAAAAACCATCAATGACAGTTAAAATGGCTTGATTGCCAGATTTTGATCTCACGACCGGACCAAAGTAATCAATGAAAACGCGTTCGCCGGGACGAGTGACAATACCAGCTTGGTGGAAGCCTACACGAGTGTTCTGGGCAGGTTTAGAACGCTGGCAGGTTAAAAATCTTCTGACATGAGCAAAAGCATCTACCTTAATTGAGGGCCAATAAAATTCACCGGATATCTTACGGAAAGTGCGCTGCATCCCTGCATGAGTTCCCAGTGCAGAATCATGATAATATGTCAAAAGCATATCACGTACTGCTAATGGAGCAAACATTCTAAATTTAGAAGAGTTAGGAAAAACATAGCCAATAACATCATTTCGAACACAAAAGTTGCTTACTGCCGGATCTTCGTTTGCAATTTTTCACGGAGGTCAGTGCAAAATGGATCCTCAGACTGGAATTTCCGGATATCCACAAAAGACCACGGACAATGTTGCAATAGGAAAATATTTTCTTGAAGTGGTGTACTGATAGAAACGCTCTCGATTAGAGTCCTAGGGGTCTCTTCAAACATGCGCGACAGGCAGTCAGCTACCGGGTTCTCGCTCCCTTTTACGAGGATGATATCAAACTTAAATGATGACAACCTCAAAATCCACCTGTTGATGCGTCCAAGCTTTTTTTTACGTGAGAAAGACTCCATTTCAATGCCTCATTTTCGGTAAAAAAACAGTAAAGTGACGGTGTTCCAAAAAAGTCCTGAACTTTTCACATCCAAAATCCACAGCAAGACTTTCCTTCTCGAAAATTGAGTAACGTCGTTCATGTTGATTTAACATACGACTCGCGAAGGCCACTGGTGCATATTTTCCAACCACACACTGGCTCAGAACACTAGAAATGGCCAAATCACTAGCGTCACAATGTAAAAAGAAAGCTGATTCGAAATCAGGCGTGTGTAGTACTGGTGCTGACATAAGGGCTTCTTTCAAAACATTGAAAGCTTTGTCCTCTTCTGGCCCCCACACAAATTTCACATTCTTCTTTTTGAGAGCATTTAGAGGCGCTTAAATGTCAGAGAAGTTTTTGATAAAACGAGAATAGAACGTGAACATACCCATTACTCTTCTCAAGGCCCTAACTGTGGTGGGTACAGGTAACTGCTGAATGCAATATGCGCGCTCGGGCATGACACGGATACCATCGGCTGACAGAATGTGGCCCAGAAATTTAATTTGAGTGCAGCCCAAAGAGGTCTCTTTTGGATTGATAGTAAGACCGGCCTTCCTGAGGCGGGAGAAAACTTCCCTAAGATGAACGACATGTTCCTCAAAAGTTCTGCTGTATACGACTAAATCGTCAAGATAAATAAATACAAAATTGAACTTCAGGTCTCCCAAGATGTCGTCTAGCACGCGACTGAGGACTTGCGCACCAACAGCTATACCCATCGGGAGGCGCGTGAAATTATATAATCCGAAAGGGGTGTTAAAAGCAGTGAAGTCGCGACTCTCAGCATCCAAAGGAATTTGATAATATGCATTTTTAGATCAATTATCGAATACACATTGGCCCCGTGGAAATGCTGAAAAGCACTCTCAATAGTAGGTAGTGGGAAATTATCAAAGACTACCTTCTTGTTTAGTTTTCTGTAGTCAACGACCAATCGGTACTCACCCTCTTCTTTCTTGGGAATTAAGAAAGCAGGAGACCCATAAGCTGATTTGGAAGGACCCACTACTCCTCGATCTTGCAAATCATTGATATACTTTTCCATGGCCAAGAGCTTGGGCGGATTACAAAGAAATGGAGGACTTCGAACAGGTACATTGTCGCTCAAGTCAATGTGGCATTCATGATTTACAGCAGAACCTAAATCTTCTGTGAGGACATCAGAAAACTCCTCAACTAAATCATTCAGAGTATCACGTTGTTCGGACATCAAAGTTAATGGAAGATGTACGGAAAATACAGGAGACACATCAACGGAGTTAGAAGTACATTCTTCAAAGGGGAACATTTTATCTGAGCGAAATTTGAAAGAAAATGTATCGTTAATAAAATCCAACTGCATACCAGTTTTATGCATAAAGTCAATTCCTAAAATACATTGAGTGGAGAGATTGTTGACCACATGAAAAACATGTTTCCAAGAAAATCAAAGTTAATGGAAGATGTACGGAAAATACAGGAGACACATCAACGGAGTTAGAAGTACATTCTTCAAAGGGGAACATTTTATCTGAGCGAAATTTGAAACAAAATGTATCGTTAATAAAATCCAACTGCATACCAGTTTTATGCATAAAGTCAATTCCTAAAATACATTGAGTGGAGAGATTGTTGACCACATGAAAAACATGTTTCCAAGAAAATCCGTGAATTTTAATGCGACATAAAATAGTGTCGGCAACGTCGATAACTGACGATCCCGCAGAAAGGAACTGACATTTATTCTGTATGGGGTGTTTTGTGAAGTGCGAATGCCATCTGCCCCTGAACGGTGGATGAAACTTCTGGTGGCGCCTGTATCCAAAATTGCAGGTGCCGAGACATTATCAAAATTTACTGAGACTCCTGGTTGTAACACAACATTAAAATTAGATGCATTGTCAAGTTTGGATGGAGAACTGCTCCGGGAGTCGAACTCAGAACACCTCCCTATGAGTTTTCCTGGTTGGAATTACAATTCGGACAGGACCTCATTCATCCCACAGCCAAAACAGAATTTTTGACGTTTCAGAGAACACATGTTAAAATGATGTCCAAGTTCATTACAGTTCCAACAAGTTATGCGACCAGAAGAAACATTACGTGTGACTGCTGTTGGATTGTTTGTAGTCCCTTCATGGGAGACAGCAGATGAATTACCAGCCACAGAAGGGTTTGGATTAGAATTCCTAGAAAGGGGCTCAGCACGGCTAGCGGACGGCTTAAACCGTACGGTGTTGTCATTTGTTCGGTCGACAGCGGGGCTAGACAGTGTTGTCTGGGGGGAGTAGGCTAACTCGGGGAAAATCGTATTATCAGCTCTTGGAGGAGGAGTATAGTTCGAACAGGCTCGTGCATTTGATTCATACTCACGGCCTTGCAATATGATGTCCTCGATGGAAAAAACGGATGTACGCCGAATGAAGTATTTATAAGTGGGATTTAAATTCCTGTATACTATTTCCAACAGATCCCTGGGATGAAAGGGTTGGGGAGGTTTGCTGCTAACAGACGGACTGCGGTTACATAGTCGTCGATCATCTCTCCAGGAGCCTGAGTACGGGAGTATATTTCTTGTTTGAGAGCGAAATTGAAATCTTGTGGCGTGAAACGGTCCTTAATGCACCCAACAAATTCATCCCATGACTTATAAAAATTTGGATAAGTGCGATGCCACATCAGCGATTTTCCAGACAAAAGAATAGGTAAGCAACGTACAATACTGTCGGGATTAATATCGTGACAATAACACAATTCCTCCACACGTTGGATAAAACAAAAAACTGATGAGGTATTGTCTTCTCCGGAAAACGTCAAACCCCACCTACTCACTACTGATGCAACATTTTCTTTGTGGCGAGTACTATTAACAGTACCAACAGGGGCGATGGAGCAATCTAAAAGGGGAGGGTCTATCATTAGCAGATCCTGTGTCGTATCTTGCAATAGTGGCGTGGGCATGGTTAAGGATTCATGGCCCATAAAATTTAACTGCTTTTTGACGGGTGGGAATTCTGACTTAGACATGACACGGAGAAAAGTAAAAAACTTTAACTTAGTAAAATAAAGGTCACAATACCGTAATGTGTCCTATTCCAGCGTTGCGAAGTACTCACTAACTTGTTGCACTCTTCACCTCGGAACTAGATTCTTTGGATGTCTCGTTCACTCGAGAAATACTTCCAAACTCCACATTTTCTTTGGGGATGGGGGAACAATTCAGTACAGGTATCTTAAACTCAGAAAGACAACATTGTAATAATTGCAAAAATAATATAAGTTTGGTAACCTAATGGGGACGATTTCGCGCGTAACCTTAGCTCTGATACCATTTGCACCGCTTTGTGCTTCTACGTTAAACAAAATAGCAGAGGCATGAGGAATACAGTGGAAGCAAAAACAACATAAACTAAACAGGATCGCTAAGGAGCGGGGGAAGGATGTCTCTTTCGATGCGTGCTGGGCCCAAGATTCCGGATCGAAAAAAAGATGATTTCAAAAAAAAAAGGAAACGATTGAATTGTTTAAAGCAAAACAAAAGAGGAATTTAATTTATCTAATTGATCGAAGAACCCAGAAGCGTGTAGGTCGTGACTTCGTTACAGTACGAAGCCAAGACCGACGAAATCGAACGAGAGATAAGGGAACTTAAAATTACAAATGAAGGAGAACGAAGCCGATATGAACTACTTACTAATGTATTTAATGTAAACTAAAACAGGCGCGCGTAAGAGTAAGGATTATTCTAAATACAAAATGAAAGGTAAACTTGAAGAGGCATTAAAATCACTTAATAACAAACAAAATAAAATTAATGACTAAAGATGGTACCCAAGAAAGGGGTACACAAAAACAATATCAAGAGAAAAGTGTATAAATGAACTTAAGTACAAACAAAGATGAAACAAGATAAATTAAAATGTACTTACAATCAATGTGCAACTAAACCGTAAGCGCGACTCGATAACCAAAATTTAAAATACAAAACTCCATAAGATAAAGAGTATGGACGAGTCGAATAAGAGAACACCTCTACTTACGAGGATGACCTGGACTAGAATGCCAGCGCCAAAAACAGAACTAAGACGCTCATGATGTTGTGAAATCATGGGGTAGGGGGTGAAAGGGTGGGGAGTGGGAGAGTGCGTATATAGGGAGACGGGGAGTGGGGGATGACACTGAGTTACGTAATATAACGAAGTCAGAGGAAGTAACACAAAGTTAACACATACAAATAAACGAAATGAAAATTACATTAAATTACTTGTCATTACCGGGACAGGAAATAAAAGAAAAAATCAATCAGCAAAGAAATATGCTTCGTAGGAAGATGTAGGCTTACGCAGAGGTAGAAATGTCGAATCACAACTACATACGATGAAACAAAAGAAGTAATGTGGCGCATGGACAGTGATTAGCACAATGACCATCGCTCACATACATTTCAATAAAACAGAGGGAGGATCAAGCTGAAGACTTGAGACTCAGCTCCGTAACTTCGCTGATTCCATCCACAAAAAACAAGGCTCTGATGCGACAATCCAACGGAGGTCGTCTCAAAAGAACCGAACCAGGTGGTGACGCAATACAGAGCATAATTAAGCCTCGTTGAAAAATAGCAGAAATTTCAGACCTGAGAGATTTACGTAAAAATAAAACCGATTACATGAAAGGGAGGGAAGACAAATAAAAACAGAGACTTCGCTAAACTAACGTAAACAAAGACGAAGGGAACTTGGGTTCATGGATCGAATTCACATCATCATAAGAAAGGAGCATTATAAGTGAATCAAAGGAGACACAAAATGAAAAATATGGAGAAACAGAAATTTAAAATAACCCCAAGTTAGATAAATTCAATGACTGAATCGTACTTACATTTAGTTGCTATCTGGGTGCGGGCAAAAGCCCGACACGTGCACCACACACGTCCGTCTTACATGACGGCCCAAATTGGAAGGAAGAAACCTTCTCTTAAAGAACGCAGTAACGCGCCCGAGAAAAATAAGTCGTAGATACGACAAACATCCCCTCTCCGTATACATGGGTGGAGGGGGTCCAATGGCGAAGGCAAAGCCTGACAACAAGTAGGGCTTCAACCAATGGTAAAATTGTGTTAGTAGGGGTGAAAAGTTTCACCATCTGGTGAAACGTCTACGCAGAATTACTAAGTTTGAACGCGGTAGGAGTGACAGAGAAACGTATGTCACAATAATGCGACATGAAGGAAATGATAATAATAATAATAATAATAACATGACAAAAAATAATGAACCTGACAAAAACGGTTCACTTTGTAAACAGCAACGTGGGTGGTGGACCTAGAAGAACTGGACCCAGGTTTATAAGTGCTAGTAGATGATGCTCGCGTCTAGGGTCGGTAGATGCGTTTTCATGTTTTGAATTAGAAGAGTTGGGTTCACTTTGATTTGCAAGGGCGTTTAACAGCTGACATCTGCTATTTATGAAAAAGACTAGATGCTGATAGGAATAGTCATCGTTGTTGGAAAGTTCAACCTCCCATGTTTTTAGAGTGCTACATCAAATTTTGAAGTTACTAAATGTATTAAGAAGGTGTCCCAGTGTTCTGTAGGCTGTTCCAATTGGGATAACGCCTTCACGTGGAGTTGGGTTCTGTCAACGAGAGTAAGCAGACTATTGACGTCATTGTGCACATTTCCATATCATTCTTAAGTAGGTTGAAGGCAATGGGGAAATTTTCGGCACTTAATGGAAGAGCTTCTAGTAATTCCAAAGCCTGATCGTGAAGAGACGATCTTAGGTAATGAAATTTATGAATTTCTGAGATATTTTCATTATCGTGAACTACAGAGCAAAATAGATTAAAAAAAGAATCCCATTTGGATTCGTCGCCGGAGAAATGAGATATTATATATTGGGAAGTAAAGTTCCAGGCCTTAGAGTGCCTTCACGAGACAAAGTTAGTTGCGCTTGCGGCGATTTAGGAGCCGGAATAAGTAGTGGTTTTTGGATGGTTCTAATGCCACCACCACCGCTCCACCGCTGGAATTTAAAAATAGCCATATCTTTTGAACAAATTATTGGAGGAAGTCGTGTTAGGTATCAAATTACTCAGGGTGAAGCCCCCTTTCCATCCAGCCATTTATTTTATTAAATTTCGAAAAAGGGCCTAACTACACATTTTTACAATGTTGTCATGGATGACGCGCTTTTCAAATAAAGATGGTGAGCATAGCTTAACCTAGCCTTTCCTAGTCAAGCTATTGTAGTCTAGTATACCAAATCAAACCTAATTGAGGACATGCCAAGGCCTAAGTGAAAATCTTGGTGAATGGATGGTCTCTAGCGCTGAGGCTAATGCGTACACCCAAGTACACGGGGCACACGAACTATTCCTTGCTGTTTTTATGAAGGGTGAGGGAAAGTTAGCACCGGGGCTAATTCACACACCAAAGTACATGAGGCACATGCAACTATCCCATTCTGTTCTTATAGAGGGTAAGGTAAGTATGTCATGTGTGACTTTAAAACATGCCAACTCTCGCAGCGTATGTCGTCACGCGATGCAGGTGCTACAACCTGATGCAAGGTCAGCGTTAGGGCAAGGAAATGTGTGAAACATAATTCTTGCTGACGTAGAATGTCAGCGAAAAAAATAACTCGCCACCGGATGCAAGGTTTAGTGTTACAAAATAGCAAGTTTGCGAAATATGATTCTTGCAGATGTAGGATGTTAGTAAAACATGAACTTGCCACCGGATGTAAGGTGTTGTGTTACAGGATGCAGGTGTGTGAAACATGATTCTTTCAGATGTATGATGTCACGTGATGTAGGCGTTTATTATCGACCATGAGAAATGTTACATTGACAGATATTTGAGACGACACAGATGCACGCATGACATAGGTGTATTTGTGGTATAAAAGCTAGGAAGTGGGAGGCCTTTCTCACTTTGTACTTGAATCTCGTGAACGACAGTTGATTACGTGTTATCTCTACATCTTACCTGTGTGTTGGAAGAGGACTTGAAAATACCTCATTACTTTGGAAAATATGTTTTCTTTAAAAATTTTATTTTAGTTGGATATAAGCACTCTATTAAGTTCCAACGTTTACCACTAGGTGTCAGTGACAGTAGCATATCCGGTAACCAAAGTTGGAACTACTCAACAATTGTGTCAAGATAAATTTGTAGGTTAAATTTGATTAACGCTCTATCAAGTTCCAATGTTCACCGCTAGGTGTCAGTGACAATGGTATCTGATAACCAAAGTTGGAACTACTCGACAATTGTGTGAAGCTAAATTTGTAGCTTAGATTTGATTAACGCTCTATCAAGTTGCATGGTTCACCGCTAGGTGTCAGTGACAGTGCCATACTTGGTAACCAAAGTTGGAACTACTTGAAATTAGACTAGCTGAGAGTCAACAGACGTTCAATTAAAATACCCTGCTAAGACCATTGGCTGTAATTGAATTAAAATATTTATATTTTACTTTAATTTAGCTTTTATTAACATTTATGATTTATTTCCTTATAGGTAATTTGGAAAGTGATTGATAATCATCATGTTCAAGTGTAGTGATTGTAAAAAACAGTTCTCAAGACCTGACAGCCTTCAACGGCATGCAAGTACTAAACATAATCTTAAAATATTTGTGTGCAGTCATTGTGCTGCGACATTTAACAGAGAGGATAGCTTTACACGACATGTAAATTTAAAGCATGTCAGTTCATCACCTTTTTCGTGTTCAGTTTGTGATCTTGGATTTTCTGCTGTAAATCGATATCAATCCCACATGGTTGAAGTGCATGGGGAACAACAGAAATTAAAAACTGCATAACCAACAACTAGCACTGAACCTTTAAACAAATGTGATGCTCAAAAGCGTAAACGTTCTCAAGATTGTGAAAATAATTGTACAACAAAAAGAAAGAAGAATGGTGAACCTGCGATAACGCATTGTGATGTATGTAATATTGATATACTTTCTTCAACCCTTCATGGACATTTACGCACTATTAATCATAAAACTAACAATTGTCATGAAAGAAATTTTGCGAATATTCAACAAATTGATAGTGCGTTTAAAAGTCGAATTGCTAGTTACAGACTTCATAGTGAAGAAACAACTCAAAGTAATGAATCATTTTTAAAGACTGTTCAACCTAGTGTGTTAGGCTTGGTAGATAATGTTTTAGTAGACCATAAAACATTCAAAGAGAATTTCGAACCCTCTGGACTGTACGTAAAAACTGGGAGTGAAGGTGAAATTACGGATATCAAATCTTTAAATACAAAAAACGTAATTGTTAGTGAATCAACTAATATCAGTGATATGTACCAAGATATTTCAAGTGCTATCATTGTAAAGAGTGATGAGTTCCAGGAAAGGGATTCAGGCTGGGCGTTGGTTGAAGTACTTTATTTAGAAACCAACATGAATAAATATAACCCCCTTCGAACATCATCATACATTGATTTACCCGCATGGATCAAACGAAAGAGAGCTGTTGTGAACCTTTTGAATAGCGATCAAGCATGTTTTGCGTTGACCGTAACCTCAGCTCTCTATCCAGCAGTGAGGGACACAATGAGAACATCATCATATCCTCACTATTCCTCAGTGTTAGATTTAAAAGAAATAGAATTTCCTATGGAGATAAAAGACATTAAACATTTTGAAGAGCTGAATAATATAAATATTAATGTGTATGGAATTGAAAACAAGAGTATAGTTGGTCCTCTATATTATACTCAGGTAAAAAAGGATGCTCATGTAAATTTACTATACATAACCGAAGGTGAAAATGCCCACTATTTTTGGATAAAACATTTGAGTAGACTTGTTGGTAGTCAGCTGTCAAAACGTAATAATGGGAAGTGGTTGTGTGATGGTTGTTTACTATATTTTCGAAAAGAGGATCAACTAACTTAACATCAAAGAAGGGGTTGTAATCATGTTTGTACGGTATTACCTACTCCTAGAAATAACATTCTGAAATTTAAGGACTTTGAGAAGCAGCTTCGAGTACCATTTGTTATATATGCTGACTTTGAGGCTTTGCTAAAACCTTTTAATACATGTCCATCGAATCCAACCAAAACTTTTACCAACACTACTCACATTCATGAACGTTTTAGCTTTGCGTATTATACTAAATGTAGTTATGATGACTCGTTAAATAAGTTCGAGCTCTATAGAGGACCTGACGCACCAAAGTTTTTATGGAAAGACTTGAAAAAGATGCAATCCGTATATCCTCTATTTTAAATACTATCATTCCAATGGAGCCACTAACATCATCACAGCAAATGAGTTTTGAAACTGAAACTAATTGTTTTATATGTGGTGAATGTTTATATACAGATAGGGTTTGCGATCATGACCATTTAACAGGAAAATAACGTGATGGTGCTCACCAAGAATGTAATTTAAAGTATAGAGTAACAAAATTCATTCCAATCATTCTACATAACGGGAGCAAATATGATAACCACTTTATCGTTAAAGAATTTGGAACTTCAGATGAGAAAATAAATGTGATTGCAAATAATAAGGAACAATACATATCGTTTACAAAATACATCAAAACTGACAATAAAAAAACAATATAACTGAGATTTTTAGATTCATTCCACTTTATGCCGAGTAGTCTTGATAAGCTGGCTAGTAATTTAAAATCAGGTCAGTTTCATGAAATTCATCGTGTCTTTCCTAAAGAAGATGATTTTAATTTGATTCGTCAAAAGGGTATATTCCGTAATGACTATATTAACTGTGTGGAACGTCTTGAGGAGTGTTCTTTGCCACCAAAAGATGCATTTTACAGTTCCTTAAACACAAGTCATATCAGTGATCAGGAATATTTACATGCACAATGTGTATGGACACAGTTTGACATTCATAATTTAGGTGAATTTTCCGACATATATTTGAAGACAGGTGTGTTGTTATTAGTTTTTTTTTTGAAAATTTCCGGAATGTTGGTATGAAAATTTACGACCTTGATCCTTGTCAGTATTTTACTGCTCCTGGGTTAAGTTTCAGTTCAATGTTGAAAAAATGAAAGTAAATTTAGAATTGATGACTGATATAGACATGATTAATTTTATAAAATCATCAATTCGAGGTGGATTAAGCCAATGTAGTGGACGGTATTCTAAAGCAAATAATAAATACTTGCCTAGATTCAACCCTTGTGAAGAGTCAAAGTATATTGTCTACCTCGATGCAAATAACCAATATGGTTGGGCTATGAGTCAATATCTACCACTGAAAGATTTTCGCTGGCTGACACAACCTGAAATTGATGTCTTACATGTAAACACCCTAAATGATAACGATGGTAAAGGATATATTTTAGAGGTAAATCTTGAGTACCCTAAGGAGTTACATGATGATCATAATGATTTACCATTTTGTCCTGAAACTATGCAATCTCCATACATCACAACACGAACGAAAATGTTAATTGCTAATGTGAATGATAAATGTAAATATGTAATACATTATCAAAACTTGTAACAGTGTCTACAGCATGGATTGAAATTAACTAAAACTCATCGCGTATTACAATTTCATCAGTCAGCATGGCTCAAACAATGATCTAAACAATAATTTAAGAACACTGTCAACAATAGCTTTTGAAAAAGATTTTTATAAACTCATGAATAATAGTGTTTTTGGAAAGACTATGGAGAATGTTAATAAGCGAGTTGATGTAAAGCTAATTACAAAGTGGGAGAATGATGGTTAAAAATATGGTGCGAGCATCTTAATAAGCAAGCCTAACTTTAATAGCTGTTCAATTATTCATGAGGATTTAGTTGTAATACAAATTAATCGCTTTAAAGTAACTTACAACAAACCCATATATGTGGGTTACGCCATTCTGGAATTGTCAAAAACACGTATGTATGAATTTCACTATGATTATATTAAGAAAAAATATCATGATAATGTAAAATTACTCTATACAGATACAGATTCTTTTATTTATGAGTTTAAAACTGATGTAATTTGAGGATATCAAAACTGAGCTAAATAGGTTTGATACAAGTGACTATCCCAAGGATAATATTTATCATTTACCACTTGTAAACAAAAAGGTTTTTGGAAAATTTAAGGATGAATGTGCTGGTGTTGTTATAGACACCTTTGTGGGCACAAAATCTAAATCATACAGCTATATGAGAATTGATGATATAGAAATAAAAAATTAAAAGGAGTAAAGAAGAATGTCGTTAGTAAAGAGTTAGATATAAGTGATTATAAGGATTGTATAGTCAGTAACCCACCTATATTATATAAGAAAATGTTTGTATTTAGAAGTAAAAATTATCAGCTGTATACTAATTTGATGAACAAAGTTGCTTTAAGTAATGAAGACAACAAACGATTCACTATACCCAGCTCATTTGATAATCTCGCTTGGGGAAACAGTCGCATTGACGACTATTACTTTACTTAAGTCTGATATTCACTATATTGTATTATTATTTGTAGTGGTATGTTTAGATTGTAATATATTTGTAAATTATGTATAATGTATAATGTATAATGTTAGGCTTCTTTAGTTTAGTAAAAAAAGAACATAAGTAATACATTTTAGTGTAAAATAGTGCTTTTTATATTACCGAAAAGATTTTCAAAAATGTACTGAATGTGTGAACTAAACATGAGGAATGAAAAAAATGTGAAGCCGAAATTGTAAATATCCATGCGTGAAAAAAGTAAATGGCTATCACCATTTTAAAATTAAAAGACATAGTGATCTGGTAAACCTTACTTTTATTTCATAACAAAAAATGTACAGGATATGTGAACTAAACATTGGGAATGTAACTTAAAAATAAAAAATAAATGTAAAGTGGAAATTGTAAATATCCATGTGTGAACAAATGAAAAATTAAGAAATGGCTATCACCATTTTTAAAATTAAAAGGCATTGTGATATGGTAAACCTTGTTTTTATTTCACAACAAATGGGGCTTTACAAATTAGAATACAAAGAAATACCGATTCCTCAATCCTTTTCATTGTTCATGTCCACTCATCATTAACTTTCCTTTTATAGCCAACCTCTCTCCCCCTGAGGCATTATAGAATGTCAACCGTTGTTTAGCATTTTTTCAACAATACTTTATCCGCCACACGTCTTAAAGCAGAAAGACTATGACGATAAGAAAGGTCGTGTTCTTTACATGCTTGATCCAAAGAATTTAATAGGTATTTACTTAACACAGGGTCTTGAGTCCGTGATTTTGGTACATGTTGCCAGATTTCTTTCACGGTATTGACTGTCACATAATAAATGAACAACTTGGAGAGCACCAATAATTCTTCTTTTGTAAAACTATCTGCATATCGAGGGCCGATAACCTTATAGTTCCACCCTTGAAACAACAACACTACCTCTTGCATAGTCTGTGATGATGATGGCTCCTGAGACGTGGAGGATGGATTAAACATAACTATTACAACAACAGGGGTTAAACGTTGCTCAATAAACAATGAACTATCTTGAGCCACAGTATTTTTGCTTGGACTTGCTTTTTTATAAGTGTTTGAAACGGTGTATTACACGAGAAATGATAAAGATCCAAAGGGTAAATAGAGCAACCAATAAAGACAAATGAAAATGATACTTCTATATCAATTGTCAAGCATGAACTAATCTCTAGTAAAGTTAATTCGATAATTTAAATAATAGTTTAAAGTGCGAGCAAAAGTGGGTGCAAAAGTGAGTGCAAAAGCGGGTGCAAAATTGGGTGCAAAGATAGGTGCAAAAGTGGGTGCAAAGGTAGGTGCAAAAGCGGGTGTAAAAGTGATAGCAAAGCTATAAAACGTGATAGCAAAACACTATTGATTATCATTCAGCTTTAGAGTTCTATATGATATAGATAATAAAAGGGCCATACTATACTTGTATATAGGTAATAAACGGGTCATACTATACTCTCAACTACCCTAGTTTCAACTACGTTTCAAGGTCACTCTCTCGAACATTGTCGGAGACTATCGATAAACACCTATGTTCACACGGCACACTCTTGCGGCGCGCGCGGGCATGAATCATTCAGGATGATGTTAATGGCTTATGGTGGTGGCTTATGTGGATGGCTTAGGTTGGTGGCTTATGGTGATGGCTTATGGTGGCTTATGTTGGTGGCTTACGGTGGTGGCTTATGGTGGCTTAGATTGATGGCTTAGGGTGGTGGCTTATGGTGGTATTACAGGCTCACCAATTAGCCCCACCTGTGGCCGGCTGACCATACTATTACCGTGTATTAAGTGTAAAGATGGCAAACATGACCGCATAAAACCGTGAGTTCATGTTTCGCTGACGTAATCGTATGTTTCCACGTACTTCCTGTGTTTGCGCGCGCCATAGTGGCTAAATTTTAAACTCTAGATGAGATGTTTTGCTGACGTAATCGTATAGTCCCCCGCACGCCCACGCCTTGGGCGTTTGCGCCTCCTGAACCCACGGTCGGATTTTGACAAATGAGGTGTTGAAGGACTCGGAGTGATCCCTGTTGATTTGCCCCTTTGGACTGGTCCCTGTTGACTAGCCCCTGTTGACTAGCCCCTTTGGACGGGTCCTTTTTGAGGGGAGTCATTTTTGACGGGTCCCTGTTGATGGGTCCCTGTGGACTGGTCCCTTTGGACTGGTCCCTATGGACTAGCCCATGCATTTATCCAAATTATGTCAAAGGGTCCAGGGACCCGTCAACAAGGACCCGTCCACAGGGATCCGTCCACAGGGACCCGTCAACACGGACCTGTCAAAAATGACTCCATCAAAAGGGACCCGTCCAAAGGGGCTAGTCAACAGGGACCAGTCCAAAGGGACAAATCAAGGGGGATCACTCCGAGTCCTACAACACCTCATTTGTCAAAATCCGATCATGGGTTCAGGAGGCGCACACGCCCAAGGCGTGTGCGTGCGGGGGACCATACGATTACGTCAGCAAAACATCTCATCTAGAGTTTCAAATTTAGCCACTGTGGCGCGCGCAAACACAGGAAGTGCGTGTAAACATACGATTACGTCAGCGAAACATGAACTCACGGTTTTACGTGGTCATGTTTGCCGTCTTTACACTTAATACACGGTAATAGTACGGTCAGCCGGCCACAGGTGGGGCAACTTGGCGAGCCTGTAATACCACCATAAGCCACCACCATAAGCCACCACCGTAAGCCACCAACATATGCCACCATAAGCCACCAACCTAAGCCATCCACATAAGCCACCACCATAAGCAATTAACATCATCCTGAATGATTCATGCCTGCGCGCGCCGCAAGAGTGTGCCGTGTGAACATAGGTGTTTATCAATAGTCTCCGACAAGGTTCGAGAGAGTGACCTTGAAACGTAGTTGAAACTGGGGTAGTTAAGAGTATAGTATGACCCGTTTATTACCTATATAAAAGTATAGTATGGCCCTTTTATTATCAATTTCATATAGAACTCTAATGCTGAAAGATAATCAATAGTGTTTTGCTATCACATTTTATAGCTTTGCTATCACTTTTACACCCACTTTTGCACCCACATTTGCACCCACGTTTGCACCTACCTTTCCACCCATTTTTGAACCTACCTTTGCACCCACTTTTGCACCCGCTTTTGCACTCACTTTTGCACCCACTTTTGCTCGCACTTTAAACTATTATTTAAATTATCGAGTTAACTTTACTAGAGATTAGTTCATGCTTGACAATCGATATGGAAGTATCATTTTCATTTCTCTTTATTTGTTGCTCTATATACCCTTTGGATCTTTATCATTTCTCTTGTAATACACAATTTCAAACACTTAATAAAAAGCAAGTCCAAGGAAAAAAATACTGTGGCTCAAGGCATTGTTTATTGAGCAACGTTTAACCCCTGTTGTTGTAAAAGTTATGTTTAATCCATCCTCCACGTCTCAGGAGCCATCATCATCACAGACTATGCAAGAGGAAGTGTTGTTGTTTTAAGGGTGGAACTACAAAGTTATCTGCCCTGGATATGCAGATAGTTTTACAAAAGAAGAATTATTGGTGCTCTCCAAGTTGTTCATTTATTATGCGACAGTCAATGCCGTGAAAGAAATCTAGCAACATGTACCAAAATCATGGACTCAAGACCCTGTGTTAAGTGAATATCTATTAAATTCTTTGAATCTAACATGTAAAGAACACGACCTTTCTTATCGTCATAGTCATTCTGCTTTAAGACGTGTGGCGGATAAAGTATTGTTGAAAAAATGCTAAACAACGTTTGACATTCTATAATGCCTCAATGGGAGAGAGGTTGGCTATAAAAGGAAAGTTAATGATGAGTGGACATGAACAATGAAAAGGATTGAGGAATTGGTATTTCTTTGTATCCTATTTTGTAAAGCCCTATTTGTTGTGAAATAAAAACAAGGTTTACCAGATCACAATGCCTTTTAATTATAAAAATGATGATAGCCATTTCTTAATTTTTCATTTGTCACACATGGATATTTACAATTTCCACTTTACATTTTTTTACATTTTTACATTCCCAATGTTTAGTTCACTTATTCTGTGCATTATTTTTGTTATGAAATAAAAATAAGATTTACCAGATCACTATGTCTTTTAATTTTAAAATGGTGATAGCCAGTTCATTTTTTCACGCATGGATATTTACAATTTCGACTTCACATTTTATACATTCCTCTTGTTTAGTTCACACATGATTACTCTATACAGATAAGGATTCTTTTATTTATGAGTTTAAAACTGATGATTTTTTTGAGGATATCAAAACTGAGCTAAATAGGTTTGATACAAATGACGATCCCAAGGATAATATTTATCATTTACCACTTGTACATTTTTGAAAATCTTCTCGGTAATATAAAAAGCACTATTTTACACTAAAATGTATTACTTATGTTCTTTTTTACTAAACTACAGTAGCCTAACATTATACATTATACTTAGAGTTTTTACAAATATATTACAAAATAGACATACTACTACAAATAATAATACAATGTAGTGAACATCAGACTTAAGTAAAGTAATAGTCGTCAATGCGACTGTTTCCCCAAGCGAGAGTATCAAATGAGCTGGGTATAGTGAATCGTTTGTTGTCTTCATTACTTAAAGCAACTTTGTTCATCAAATTAGTATACAGCTGATGATTTTTACTTCTAAATACGCACATCTATATATATAAAGCACAAAGTTTGTCTGTCTGTCTGTCTGTCTGTCTGTCTGTTATGTATACAAATCTACACCGTTTCACCGATCTGAACCAAAATTTGTATACTTACCCTTTGGGACCCTGCGGGTAACCCTGTCAACATTAAATTTCGGACAGACCACCCCATGCCCTGCATTTAGGCCCTTTTGCACAAATCTACACCGTTTCACCGATCTGAACCAAAAGTTGTATATTTAACCTTTGAAACCCTGCGAGTAACACTGTCCACTTAAAAATTCGGACAGACCACCCCATTCCCTGCATTTAGGCCCTTTGGTCCAAATCCACACCGTTTCACCGATCTCAACCAAAATTTGTATATTTAACCTTTGGAACCTTGCGAGTAACACTGTCCACTTAAAAATTCGGACAGACCACCCCATTCCCTGCATTTAGGCCCTTTGGTCCAAATCCACACCGTTTCACCGATCTCAACCAAAATTTGTATATTTACCCTTTGGAACCCTGCGAGTAACACTGTCCACTTAAAATTTCGGACAGACCACCCCATTCCCTGCATTTAGGCCCTTTGGTCCCAATCTACACCGTTTCACCGATCAGAACCAAAATTCGTATTCTTACCCTTTGGTACCCTGCGAGTAACACTGTCTGCTTGAAATTTCGGACAGACCACGCCATTCGCTGCATTTAGGCCCTTTTTGCACAAATATACACCGTTTCACCTATCTGAACCAAAATGTGTATACTTACCCTTTGGAACCCTGCGAGTAACACTGTCCACTTGACATTTCGGACAGACCACCCCATTCCCTGCATTTAGGCCCTTTGGTCCAAATCTACACCGTTTCACAGATCAGAACCAAATTTCGTATTCTTACCCTTTGGTACCCTGCGAGTAACACTGTCCGCTTGAAATTGCGGACGGACAACTCCATTCCCTGCATTCAAGCCCTTTGGCCCAAATCTACACCGTTCCACCGATCTCAACCAAAATTTGTATACTCACACTTTGAAAGCCTGCGAGTAACACTGTCTGCTTGAAATTGCGGACAGACCACTCCATTCCCTGCATTCAGGCCCTTTGGCACAAATCAACACCGTTTCACCGATCTGAACCAAAATTTGTATACTCACCCTTTGAAGGCCTGCGAGTAACATTGTCTGCTTGAAATTGCGGACAGACCACTCCATTCCCTGCATTTAGGCCCTTTGGCCAAAATCTACACCGTTCCACCGATCTCAACCAAAATTTGTATATTTACCCTTTGGAACACTGCGACTAACACTGTCTGCTTGAAATTATGGAGAGGCTACTCCATCCCCTGCATTTAGGCCCTTTGGCACAAATCTACACCGTTTCACCGATCTGAACCAAAATTTGTATACTTACCCTTTGCAACGCTGCGAGTAACACTGTCCACTTAAAATTTTGGACAGACCACCCCATTCCCTGCATTTAGGCACTTTGGCACAAATCTACACCGTTTCACCGATCAGAACCAATATTCAGAAATTTACCCTTTGGTACCCAGCGAGTAACACTGTCTGCTTGAAATTGCGGACAGACCACTCCATTCCCTGCATTTAGGCCCTTTGTCCCAAATCTACACCGTTTCACCGATCTCAACCAAAATGTGTATATTTACCCTTTGGAACACTGCGACTAACACTGTCTGCTTGAAATTGCGGCGAGGCCACTCCATCCCTTGCATTTAGGCTGTGTGGCACAAATCTACACCGTTTCACCGATCTGACCCCAATTTTATATACTTACCCGTAGGAACCCGACAAGTAACACTGTTCACTTTAAATTTCGGACAGACCACACTATTCCCTGCTTTTTGGCCCTTTGGCAGAAAACTACACCGTTTCACCGATCTCAACCATATTTTACATAATTACCCTTTGGAACTCGACGAGTAACACTGTCCACTCGAAATTTCGGACAGACCACTCCATTCCACGCATTTAGGCCCTTTGGCACAAATCTACATCTTTCACCGATCGAAAACAAAATGTGTATACTTACCCTTTGGAACCCGATGAGTAAGACTGTCCACTTTAAAATTTGGACAGGCCACTCACTCTATTCCCTGCATTTTGGCCCTTTGGCACAAAACTACACCGTTTCACCGATCTCAACCAGATTTTACATAATTACCGTTTGGAACTCGACGAGTAACACTGTCCACTCGAAATTTCGGACAGACCACTCCATTTCCCGCATTAAGGCCTTTTGGTACAAATCTACATCGTTCACCGATCGAAAACAAAGTGTGTATACTTACCCTTTGGAACCCGATGCGTAACACTGTCCACTTGAAATTTCTCACATACCACTCCATTCCCTGCATTTAGCTCAGGAATTCCTCGGGGTTGCCAGCTTCCTAACTCACCAGTCATGAGCCCTTGTGGGTGTACCAGAAGTGGTGGGTCTACACACACCCTGCCTCTTTGAGGGCCTTGAGCAGAAGACAGGAGATATTATGAAAAGGAAAAGAAGGCAGACCCCTCGAAGAATGAGGGTATCAGGAAAAATGAGACAAAGCCAATTAAGGCGGGAAATTGAAAGACTCCCTAGCCCTCGGATACCCTAATACAGTCTGGGTCGGAAGAGAACAAGAGTTGACCAAGGGAGGCCGACAGGAAAGAAAACTGAAATGAGCCCGGCACCAGGAAGCAGAAGCGATGCCAGACTCAGCTGGGGTCCCGTGGTCGCCAACCCACGTCCCACAAGTTGTGAGACCCTGGGGGGGGGAGGTCAGTTGTTAGAATAGCTTGCTGATTCATCGCGAGGTGACTTGAGATTACTTTCCAGAGCCCGCCGTGTTATCTCCTGCTGTCTATGCTGATGCCAGCACAGGGCCGTTGCGAAACAGTGAGTGATTCCCGGTCAATCTAAGTAGGACGGGGAACCCCGAACGCGTGTCATCATATTTCGTCATCATCTGCGATCATCTCAGGTTCGTACAGCTTGGACCTATATTCTTTGTCTTTGCCGAGCAGTACGCTCTTTCACTAGACGCATCGAGTACAGGCCTAAGCCAGAAAATAAGGTAGAGACTTTGGAAGACATCGAAGCTAGACACCTGAATTACCTATATCAGTTTTAAAATAACACCATGTTCGTTTAGTAGTCATTTTTTAATTACCTTATTATTATCATCATAAGTGCAAATGACCTAGATGTTACGCGCATCATACCAATAATCACCGCTACATAAAGTATTTCTCGACTGTGATTTTTAAAATATTTATTTTTGGTTGGTTCTTAAGTTTAGGGGCTGCGACAACGCGGTCATGTAGCCCCGTGTACTTTGGGGGTGTGTAGAATCTCTCTGATAACCGGTGTTAATTGTGATGACTGTATTAGTGTGTGTTATCTGTTTTTTAATTTAAGTACAAACTGCAACTTAGAATTCTTCAAATAGTTCGTACTTTTGCCGTCACGACTACTAGGCCAAGTTCGGAACTTAGCTACTAGACGCCACTGCAGTCAGCTCTTGGCAACGGACGTAGACATCTAAGAGCGTTGTTTACCTATCCAATTTAGCTTCACACAGGTGTAATTAGTGGAAGGTTCTTTAACATGCCATAAATCTGACATGGGACCGCCGGCTTTACTGCCCCTCCGAAGAAAGGCATACTGAGGGATTTTTAACGCTCTTGAACCCGCTATCTTGGGCATTGAAGCTCAGCATGCTACCAAATACGCCACCGAAGCCGCCATATTTTTATTACAGTACATTGTGTACATTATAAGTTGAAGTGTCAATTCAATACCGGTAGTAGTTTCCCTTATCATCCTCATCATAAGAGCAAATGACCTACAGTGGATGTTACGCCCATTACACCATTAATCACCACACACAATAAGTCTTCCTCGCCTGTGAATTTTGAAATATGTATTTCTATTAAGGTAGTTTGGAAGTTTGACGTGTCAATTCAACAGTAGTTTTTATTATCATCCTTATCAAAAGGGCAAATGACCTCGATATTACTTCCTCATTGTCTTTGGGGGCAAATGACTTAGATTTTAAGTCCATTATATTTCTAAGGAGACCTTAAAACATTATCATCATTCCACCTGGCGAAGCCGGGTACTACTGCTAGTTTTCTTATATAATATAGGTGGGTTACTGACTATACAATTCTTATAATCATTTATATCTAACTCTTTACTAACAACATTCTCTTTTACTCCTTTTAATTTTTTATTACTACATCATCAATTCCCATATACCTGTATGATTTAGATTTTGTGCCTACAAAGGTGTCTATAACAACAGCAGCACATTCATCCTTAAATTTTCCAAGAACCTTTTTGTTTACAAGTGGTAAATGATAAATATTATCCTTGGGATAGTCACTTGTATCAAACCAATTTAGCTCAGTTTTGATATCCTCAAAAAATCATCAGTTGTAAACTCATAAATAAAAGAATCTGTTTCTGTATAGAGTACATTTGCATTATCATGGTAGTTTTTCTTAACATAATCATATTGAAATTCATACATAAGTGGTTTTGACAATTCCAGAAGGGCATAACCCACATATATGGGTTTGTTGTAAGTTATTTAAGGCGATTCATTTGTATTACAACTAAATCTTCATGAATAATTGAACAGCTATGAAAGTTTGGCTTGCTTATTAAGTTGCTTGCACCATACCATTTACCATCATTCTCCCACTTTTTAATTAGCTTTACATCAACTCGCTTATCAACATTCTCCATAGTCCTTCCAAAACACTATTATTCATGAGTTAAAAAATCTGTTTCGAATGCTTTTGTTGACAGTGTTCTTAAATGATTGTTTAGATCAATATACGGCTTGAGCCATGCTGACTGATGAAATTGTAATGCGCGATGAATTTTAGTTAATTTCAATCCATGCTGTATACACTGTTTCAAGTTTTGATAATGTATTACATATTTACATTTATCATTCACATTAGAAATTATCATTTTCGTTCGTGATGTGATGTATGGAGATTTCATAGTTTCAGGACAAAATGGTAAATCATTATGATCACCATGTAACTCTTTAGGGTACTCAAGATTTACCTCTAAAATATATCCTTTTTCATCGTGATCATTTAGAGTGTTAACATGTAAGACATCAATTTCAGGTTGTGTCAGCCAGCGAAAATCTTTCAGTGGTAGATATTGACTCATAGCCCAAGCATATTGGTTATTTGCATCGAGGTAGACAATATACTTTGACTCTTCACAAGGGTTGAAGCTAGGCATGTATTTATTATTTGCTTTAGAATACCGTCCACTACATTGGCTTAATCCACCTCGAATTGATGATTTTATAAAATTAATCATGTCTATATCAGTCATAAATTCTAAATTTACTTTCGTTTTTTCAACATTGAACTGAAACTTAACCCAGGAGCAGTAAAATACTGACAAGGATCAAGGTCGTAAATTTTCATGCCAACATTCCGGAAATTTTCAAAAACATCTGCTAATAACAACACATCTGTCTTCAAATATATGTCGGAAAATTCACCTAAATTATGAATGTCAAACTGTGTCCATACACATTGTGCATGTAAATATTCCTGATCACTGATATGACTTGTGTTTAAGGAACTGTAAAATGCATCTTTTGGTGGCAAAGAACACTCCTCAAGACGTTCCACACGGTTAATATAGTCATTACGGAATATACCCTTTTGACCAATCAAATTAAAATCATCTTCTTTAGGAAATACACGTTGAATTTCATGAAACTGATCTGATTTTAAATTACTAGCCAGCTTATCAAGACTACTCGGGATAAAGTGGAATGAATCTAAAAATCTCAGTTTTATTGTTTTTTATTGTCAGTTTTGATGTATTTTGTAAACGATATGTATTGTTCCTTATTATTTGCAATCACATTTATTTTCTCATCTGAAGTTCCAAATTCTTTAACGATAAAGTGGTTATCATATTTGCTCCCGTTATGTAGAATGATTGGAATGAATTTTGTTACTCTATACTTTAAATTACATTCTTGGTGAGCACCATCACGATATTTTCCTGTTAAATGGTCATGATCGCAAACCCTATCTGTATATAAACATTCACCACATATAAAACAATTAGTTTCAGTTTCAAAACTCATTTGCTGTGATGATGTTAGTGGCTCCATTGGAATGATAGTATTTAAAATAGAGGATATATGGATTGCATCTTTTTCAAGTCTTTCCATAAAAACTTTGGTGCGTCAGGTCCTCTATAGAGCTCGAACTTATTTAACGAGTCATCATAACTACATTTAGTATAATACGCAAAGCTAAAACGTTCATGAATGTGAGTAGTGTTGGTAAAAGTTTTGGTTGGATTCGATGGACATGTATTAAAAGGTTTTAGCAAAGCCTCAAAGTCAGCATATATAACAAATGGTACTCGAAGCTGCTTCTCAAAGTCCTTAAATTTCAGAATGTTATTTCTAGGAGTAGGTAATACCGTACAAACATGATTACAACCCCTTCTTTGATGTTAAGTTAGTTGATCCACTTTTCGAAAATATAGTAAACAACCATCACACAACCACTTCCTATTATTACGTTTTGACAGCTGACTACCAACAAGTCTACTTAAATGTTTTATCCAACAATAGTGGGCATTTTCACCTTCGGTTATGTATAGTAAATTTACATGAGCATCCTTTTTTACCTGAGTATAATATAGAGGACCAACTATACTCTTGTTTTCAATTCCATACACATTAATATTTATATTATTCAGCTCTTCAAAATGTTTAATGTCTTTTATCTCCATAGGAAATTCTATTTCTTTTAAATCTAACACTGAGGAATAGTGAGGATATGATGATGTTCTCATTGTGTCCCTCACTGCTGGATAGAGAGCTGAGGTTACGGTCAACGCAAAACATGCTTGATCGCTATTCAAAAGGTTCACAACAGCTCTCTTTCGTTTGATCCATGCGGGTAAATCAATGTATGATGATGTTCGAAGGGGGTTATATTTATTCATGTTGGTTTCTAAATAAAGTACTTCAACCAACGCCCAGCCTGAATCCCTTTCCTGGAACTCATCACTCTTTACAATGATAGCACTTGAAATATCTTGGTACATATCACTGATATTAGTTGATTCACTAACAATTACGTTTTTTGTATTAAAAGATTTGATATCCGTAATTTCACCTTCGCTCCCAGTTTTTACATAGAGGCCAAAAAGTTCAAAATTCATTCATCCCATTCCTGACCCGGTCGGAGACTGGAAGCTGGCTGTGGATTTTCAATTTCACCTTCACTCCCAGTTTTACATACAGTCCAAAGAGTTCGAAATTCACTTTGAATGTTTTGTGGTCTACTAAAACATTATCTACCAAGCCAAACACACTAGGTTGAACAGTCTTTAAAAATGATTCAATACTTTGAGTTTTGTCTTCACTATGAAGTCTGTAACTAGCAATTCGACTTTTAAACGCACTACCAATTTGTTGAATATTCGCAGAATTTTTATGATGAATACGGCGTAAATGTCCCGGAAGTGTTGAAGAAGGTATATCAATATTACATACATCACAATGCGTTATCGAAGGTTCACCATTCTTCTTTCTTTTTGTTGTACAACTATTTTCACAATCTTGAGAACGTTTACGCTTTTGAGCATCACATTTGTTTAAAGGTTCAGTGCTAGTTGCTGGTTTTGCAGTTTTTAATTCCTGTTGTTCTCCATGCACTTCAACCATGTAGGATTGATATCGCCTTACAGCAGAAAAACCAAGATCACAAACTGAACACGAAAAAGGTGATGAACTGACATGCTTTAAATTTACATGTCGTGTAAGACTATCCTGTCTGTTAAATGTCGTAGCACAATGACTGCACACAAATATTTTAAGATTATACTTAGTACTTGCATGCCGTTGAAGGCTGTCAGGTCTTGAGAACTGTTTTTTACAATCACTACATTTGAACATGATGATTATCAATCACTTTCCAAATTACCTATAAGGAAATAAATCATAAATGTTAATAACAACTAAAATAAAGTAAAATATAAATATTTTAATTAAATTACAGCCAATGGTCATAGCAGGGTATTTTAATTGAACGTCTGTGGACTCTCAGCTAGTCTAATATCAAGTAGTTCCAACTTTGGTTACCAAGTATGGCACTGTCACTGACACCTAGCGGTGAACATTGGAACCTGATAGAGCGTTAATCAAATCTAAGCTACAAATTTAGCTTCACACAATTGTCGAGTAGTTCCAACTTTGGTTATCAGATACCATTGTCACTGACACCTAGCGGTGAACATTGGAACTTGATAGAGCGTTAATCAAATTTAACCTACAAATTTAACTTGACACAATTGTTGAGTAGTTCCAACTTTGGTTACCGGATATGCTACTGTCACTGACACCTAGTGGTAAACGTTGGAACTTAATAGAGTGCTTATATCCAACTAAAATATAATTTTTAAGGAAAACATATTTACCAAAGTAGTAAGGTATTTTCAAGTCCTCTTCCGACACACAGGTAAGATGTAGAGATAACACGTAATCAACTGTCGTTCACGAAATTCTGGTACAAAGTGAGAAAGGCCTCCCCCTTCCTAGCTTTTACACCACAAATACACCTATGTCATGCGTGCACCTGTGTCGTCTCAAATATCTGTCAATGTAACATTTCTCATGGTCGATAATAAACGCCTACATCACGTGACATCATACATCTGAAAGAATCATGTTTCACACACCTGCATCCTGTAACACAACACCTTACATCCGGTGGCAAGTTCATGTTTTTACTAACATCCTACGTCGTTTATTTAGGGTGTAGTTCCGTCTCGATCTTTATTATTGTAATTATTATTATTATTACTGGATTTGAATTCTTAGAAATATAACTAACTTTATTGTTCGTTAATTTTAGTTCATTGATTATGACATAATACCCAATATTGCGAGAACTTATCGTAAATGTGAACCAAAGTTTGTTTATTTGTTATGTGGAAGGAAGGAACATTTTTGGAGGAGATAGCGCTAATAGTTTGACATATCAGGTCAATACTAGTTCAGGTTTTTTATACTGCGTTAGACGTAGATATTTAATCCTTGTAAATATGTTATAAATATTATTATTATTATTATTTGAAGTAGAATTTTTAACTACGTTTGTCAACGATTCATGTATATATTAGGGTTATTTTATTGTTAAGTGTTTTAAAGAGATCAGCTGATTATATCAAGCTATACTCTTTTCCCAAGTCACTGGAAGACTAATTATTTAATTGTTCGAAATCTATATTCGAATTTTATTGTGCCTGCAACGAAATTCTTACATAATTTACTCATTGTGAAGTAGATATTTGATCTTCTAATGATGATATTTCTTATTATTGATATTAATATTGTTTATTTGTTGCTAGGGATTTCTATCTTGTATATATTTTTGGGGAATAAATCCCAGGCACCTTTGATGCCTGTTGGTTTGTTTTTATAGAAACTGATTTACTTTTCATTACGCAATCACCGTGCGATAATACTATCAGTTAGCAACTAGAACTCACTTAGTCTCAACTTTCACCGTTCAAGTCCGAGATCCGAGATTCTCGTACTACCATCTTATTATGGATTTAGATTTGTTTTGGTAAATGTGTTACTGATTGGAAGTGTTATTGTACGTCTGTATGCGTCAAGGGTTTCCTAGTCATCCGTCCAGTAGGGAATTGTTGATGTGTCTAGCTGGGGATCGACGTCCTTACATTCCTTTACCATCTCAGCGGATTTGGGTGGTGGCTAATGTGAGATTCGGGCGCAGTAGGCTATATTGGCTTTCACGGCCGGTGAATTAAAACTCAGCAATTCTCCTAGGTTTGTGCTGTGTCTTGTGTGGGGTTTCGCCTAAGACACCAAGCTGGCCCATCGACGGGCTCTTGGTGTCCCCGCCCGGACCACCACAAGAATAACGAACTGCGTGCTACCTCCCTTTATATAGAGTGCAACTGCACTACTTGACTGCGAGAACCAAAAGCTCAAGCAGCCTAAACCCCCCTATGAAGGCTTCCAAACAGATGGTATATTGGCTTTCACGGCCTGAGAATTAAAACTCACACAAGACACGGCACAAACCTAGAAGAATTGCTGAGTTTTATTTCACCGGCCGTGGAAGCCAATATACCATCATTTTGGAAGCCTTCATAGGTAGGTTGAGGCTGCTTGAGCTTTTGATTCTCGCAGTCAAGTAGTGCATTTGCACTCCATATAAAGGGAGATAGCGCGCAATTCGTTACTCCAGTGGGGGTCCGGGCGGGGACACCAAGAGCCCGCCGATGAGCCAACTTGGTGTCCTAGGCGAAACCCCACACAAGACACGGCACAAACCTAGAAGAATTGCTGAGTTTTAATTCACCGGCCGTGAAAGCCAATATACCAACTTTTTGGAAGCCTTCATAGGGAGGTTGAGGCTGCTTGAGTTTTGGTTCTCGCAGTCAAGTAGTGCAGTTGCACTCTATATAAAGGGAGGTAGTGCGCAGTTCGTTACTCCTTTGGGGGCCAGGCGGGGACACCACGAGCCCGTCGGTGAGCCAGCTTGGTGTCCTAGGCAAAACCCCACACAAGACACGGCACAAACCTAGAAGAATTGCTGAGTTTTAATTCACCGGCCGTGAAAGCCAGTATACCATCATTTTGGAAGCCTTCATAGGGAGGTTGAGGCTGCTTGAGCTTTTGGTTCTCGCAGTCAAATAGTGCAGTTGCACTCTATATAAAGGGAGGTAGCGCGCAGTTAATTACTCCTGTGGGGGTGCGGGCGGGGACACCAAGAGCCCACCGATGAGCCAGCTTGGTGTCCTAGGCGAAACCTCACACAAGACACGGCACAAACCTAGAAGAATTGCTGAGTTTTAATTCACCGGCCGAGAAAGCCAATATACCATCTTTTTGGAAGCCTTCATAGGGAGGTTGAGGCTGCTTGAGCTTTTGGTTCTCGCAGTCAAATAGTGCAGTTGCACTCTATATAAAGGGAGATAGCGCGCAATTCGTTACTCCTGTGGGGGTCCGGGCGGGGACACCAAGAGCCTGCCGATGAGCCAGCTTGGTGTCCTAGGCGAAACCCCACACAAGACACGGCACAAACCTAGAAGAATTGCTGAGTTTTAATTCACCGGCCGTGAAAGCCAATATACCAACTATTTGGAAGCCTTCATAGGGAGGTTGAGGCTGCTTGAGTTTTGGTTCTCGCAGTCAAGTAGTGCAGTTGCACTCTATATAAAGGGAGGTAGTGCGCAGTTCGTTACTCCTTTGGGGGTCCAGGCGGGGACACCACGAGCCCGTCGGTGAGTCAGCTTGGTGTCCTAGGCAAAACCCCACACAAGACACGGCACAAACCTAGAAGAATTGCTGAGTTTTAATTCACCGGCAGTGAAAGCCAGTATACCATCTTTTTGGAAGCCTTCATAGGGAGGTTGAGGCTGCTTGAGCTTTTGGTTCTCACAGTCAAGTAGTGCAGTTGCACTCTATATAAAGGGAGGTAGTGCGCAGTTCGTTACTCCTGTGGGGGTCCGAGCGGGGACACCAAGAGCCCGCCGATGAGCCAGCTTGGTGTCCTAGGTGAAACCCCACACAAGCCACGGCAGAAACCTAGAAGAATTGCAGAGTTTTAATATCATCTAGCTAAATCCTGAATTACAACAATTTACGGCGAGAAGCGTCCGTAGCAAACAATTAACACAAATCTAGGATAGCAACCATCCTAATTGATGCATAAAAATGATAAAGCTCAATAATTACACACATGGTACAGGACAATCAGGTTAAACACACAAAATAAATGGAACTCTCAATCTTATTATTAACAAAACCTGCATACGCTGATCAAGAAGCTCTTTGCCCTTAATCGTCATCTCAAGCATGTAGTTATGTTGGCTATAGCGCAGTAATTACTGAGACAAACATTGCTTAGTATCACAGTGGCCCACAAGTTATTAACTACTGGTGCCAGTGATTCTCGTTGTCTCAATAAGTGTCAGCTGTCCTAGGTTCATTCCTAACAGGAAATGTTCAGCCCAATGCGTCGGTCAGCAAGCAAAAGATAGGTCAAAATTTAAGTTAATAACGCCGGCGTAGAATAATTAAGTTTCATGATTTAGTGCATGTTTAACTCGTCGGTTTAGTTCATTTGCTGTTTATTATTTAGATTCGTAGATGACCATAATGACACAGTCTGAATAATAACTCTAAGTCTCCACCAGAGAGATGCTTACAAAGCACGTGACTCTAACAGTCACCATAATTCCACGAGCTATCTATCAGCTCCAACAACAACAACAACAACAACAACAACAATACTCGGCGGCTCTCCAGGCACGCGAACATACCTCGGTTCACTGTTGCAAAACGGCTCATCACTGCCGGAAAACACAATGGTTGAGGGTATTCATCCACCTCTCAACTTGTCTCTACCGACACAACAATAACATGAATATCTAGCCTTATACATTTATGTGTGGTCAATAAACGCAACTGGCAACCTCTCGTAGAGTTAACTTGAATCATGAACATACAAAGTAGTCGCTCTTATATAGCAAACTTCAAAAATTATGACGTTATCGTCACCCTCAAAAATTACAGCAAACATTTCATAGCACCAGTTCTACATTGCTCCGACATTCTTCTTGGAATTCGTCGTCATAATAATTGTCAATAGCAGTCCCGTCTCACACAAGAAATCACGCTGACATCATGGTTAACGATAGCTTGGAAGGGAGACTCGACCTTGAATGTGTCGGCCTGCTACTGCCGTAAGCGCATGAAACAGCGCTGATGAAAGCTATACTCTCGCAAATTGAAAATACATGTTGTAATAACACAGGCTCCGTTGAATACAGTCCTAACTGCGAACTCTAATACAGGTAATTAGGCTAACGTGTTCATAACACAGATCTATACCATAAAATATAATGCGTAGTAATATAACTTGATGATAAAGTCAGAGAATACTATCTGACAAATATTTCACTCCTACCTTGAGTGCTTTCATCTGCAAAGATATGCCTACACTTCCTCATAATATGTACAAACTCTGGAAAATGTTCGTGTCAGCCCTCGACACAACTGAAGGATAATCTGACAACACTGGCACTCCTCGTGCTGTATAAATTGATACGTTGGTGTACTGAAGTTTATCACAGGGTTACTTAGCCACTGGTATAATTAAACGTATAATTCCAGGTCAGAATTAGTGGTGTCTGAGCTCCACATTAACAAATGCTATAAATAAGGACTTCCTAAAGGTGCTGGTTGTGACTACATCTCACCAAATGATACGCCCAAAAAATATTGCGTAGACAAAGCAGAAATATAACTGGGTGTCTGACAATTAACACTAGGATGTTACAGGCATCCTGCAAAGTTATGTTCAGCTATGGGTGAAGAAAAAGGAGCTCTCAAAACTGAAACAAATTATTGGGTAAGTTTCTCGATAGTGGGCTCGATGTTTGCGTAGGTGCACTGGCATCGCAATGCCACAGGGTGTCTCACAAATAAATTGACCAGTTTATCAATAGCTAAGTGAATGAAAATGCAGTGATACAAATTATATTACACAATTCTATCTATATGGTTGTCGTCAAAATACGGTCTACAGCTAATCTACCGAAGCAAATAGAAATAAAAATAGAAAGTACAGTACTCACTGTGGCGACGGATTAGACCTCATTGTACACAGGGGGTAGGGGTTTATCATCTCCCATTGGTAGAAGGTTCTCCTCGTCCATCCTTCGACAAATCCTGCGTTTCTTTCGTTTCCGCTTCATAGTAAAGCTGCTTCCCTTGACATCCCTCTCAATGGGATAGTTTGAGCCATCACGGGCATTGTGCTGAAGTAGTAGAACATGTGGTCCACGTAGTGTTCGTTGGAATGCATTATAGGTTGAAGTAAATTGATTAATTCACAGAATTTATCTGACGTTGCACTTATCTAGTAGCTTATCTAGTAGCAACACTAGCTTTACACTTTGGTTTGCAGACTCATGCAATAAATGGCCCTTGTATCTGCCACAGATTTTAGGAACACTACGGGTGGTGTTTGTCTTACACAATTTTCAACTGTACAACAGAATCTTCACGTATCGTAGCGAACGTCGGTCACAAATCGTGGCGAAAATTCACAAAGTTTAAAGTTTCAATTATTATACATTTAATAGCGATAAAACAGTACTCACAAGTTTCGTGTGCCAATTTCTCCTCACCTCGTGGAGCGAAAATCACGCAACGTGGCATCGCGTCAGTTGGCCACGTGCGAATAAATGAAAAACTAATATTTCAATGAAAATGCAATTTCGGCACTTGCTCATCTTTCGTGCGCCTCACATGGCGTCTTACTAGTATTTATGCACGATTTATTACATGCTGCACACACGATGTTCACAGATATTTGGTATTACTCGACAAAACAGACGTCAATCAGACTCGACAGTCTCAATAGGTGTATCGTCACATGGAACGATGTTCCGGGTTGTGGAAGAACATCCCAAGTCGTGCAGCGACTATTTAAAGCCAACTTCGCACATCTGCGAGGAAAATACCTTTACCAAAGATTCGATGTATTATAAAACCACTATAATGTGGTAAATTATGCAGAATGACAATTGATAATTTATGAAATTGTAATCGAAGATATAATTGTGTGCATCCAGGAATAACATTGGAATGCAGTACCGAAGTCAAAAGAGCACCTTAAGTTACCTCAAAGCTTCCGGAGTGAGTTCTACACATCATCGGTGTAATAAACATGTTCCTCAAGAAATCATCACCGGCATGAGCGCATACGGGCTCAATATCAGTTTCTACCTTATGACTATGGTACTCTTTGCTCAACAAGTTTCACAATAATTATGCTATTATATTGTGAATAAGTTATAGACAAGATTTAAAAATTCCCCCAGCTGCCATCGTGAATGTATGGAGGCGTTGTTCTTTTGACTTGGTCATAGGAAGCCACTGACAAGGTTCTTTCTACTTTACCATTAAATTTCGTTTTGTAACTGAGATATTCATTATCATATTCTATGTTTTCAAGATGGCCAGCGCGCCTTGTATTCAGAGATCTATTCTTTTCTCAGGAAAGCCTATTATATAGCATTTACTATGTCTCGTTTTTATTGCGCAATTAAATTCCGAATTATTCATTATCACGTCTTAATAGTACTACCATCAACTATTTTGAAAGTTTGGAGTCACTGTTAGTTTGCTTTGGTCATATGATATCACATAGCAAGTTCTAACTTGTTGGCATTTCGTTAATGGAGCTCTAGAACATTGAGAGGTTTTAATTTTAAAATTATACAATTTCAGGATGGCCACTGTGCGCTACATTCATTGTGAAATATTTATTACTAACGTTATTGAGGCCTTGTCGCCTTGTGCAATAACAACCTGAGTTACTCATTTGTACATTTTTATACTACACCTACCCGGCAACTTGAATGCATCGAGTCTCTTGCTTTGGGCATATCAAACGACTTATAAGTTTATATCTTATTACTAAATTTCGTTTCTAAAGTTCTAAAATGCTGAGAGTTGTCAATTTAATTAGAACTTCAGGATGCGAACTGTGCGCAATATTCAGTGTGATAATATTTTGACCAACGCAAGTGAGAACCCTTAACGACATTAGTCCTAATCACGCAATTAAATTCTGAGTTGTCGATTTTAATTTTCTAATAGTTCGCACAGCCACCATCTAGAATGTATGGAGCCTCTGATATTTCGCCTTGGCCATACAAGGCCACATTTACGGCCCACCTTGCCAATAATTGTCATTACTGTAGCTCTTCAGTGTTGAGAGTTTTATATTTTAATATTTTATAATTTCAAGATGGCAGCTTCGCGTAAAGTTCACTTTCATATAATCATCACATTGGTAACAGAGGGTCCTTATATGAAATTACTTGAATGTCAAGTACTGTAAGCATATTCATGGATCATAAGTTATGGGTTTTAATAATTGGATGATTTGTGCGGCTTAGTTTGGGTTTAGACGCTTCCCACATAATAGTTTGTTTTTACAAAAATTAGTAGAAATCCAATGATCAGTTTAGTCGATCTAAGCTTTGAACCCTCGCGTTGCCGCCATTTTGTTTTCATTAACATGGCGGAGATATCAGATATCACAGAGGTGGCCTGTACCAAAGCTATGTCTGTACCAAATTTGACACAATTCAGTTCACACACAGATATTTGGCCCGTATAGATCTCATAAGTCTAATTTCCTTTTTTTTATTTTTTTTTATTTTTTTTACAAAATTCAAAACTAGAGTGAACACGATGGTCTGTGCGCTGTATTAGCCTAATCTGATGAGATACGGGCATATCAGTTCCATGTCAATTATATTGTTCAGCATTAAACGCTCTACGAAGGTCCGTGACAGCATACCTGTGACTACCATTAATACATAGTCGACTGTACTGTAAGTGTTCTTATGTTGCAATTAGTAAAACATTTTTAACGAATTCTAACATAAGGGGATAGTCTGGCAAAAAATGAAACGTTTTCCATAATGTATCAATTGGTCTCAAATTTCAAACATATAATTTGTGAGTAGTATTAAATACAATTACAAACTTACAACACACTTGATCGAACCGTTATGAGAAAAATATTTTTATTTAATTTTTAGGGGTTTGTCGAAAATAATCTTTTTATAGTAAATTTACTTTAATGTGCTTGAAAATTGAAGACTGTATCTCATAATATAGCCAAACAGTTTTGTGTACGTTTTTGGGTATCTTGTGTGGTGACCTTTAAATTAATTTTCAAAATTTTGAATCTTCTTATCGAAATAATTAAAACATATAATTATCAATATTTTGGTTTCTAAATACTTAAAAAAATGATACTCAAGACTGTTAGCACTGTTAGTAGGGGCTGTCTCCAAAAATTTCAACAAATTCAGAAAATATTTACTAGGAAAACGTTATATTTAAATGTTCAAATTCACAAATACAAGATAAATGCAGTCAAAGTTACACAACAGAATGGTCCGCCGATCCTTGCTCTAAAATCCACCTGGGCTGTGTGTTGTTCCTTCTCTTCTCTTTCGAGCTTCCTCAGTGTGTATGGCCATCAATCTTGATGCATGTCGTCTTCGTTTTTCGAATTCTAAGCACCGTTTTGCCTTTAGTTTCCTTCGTCGCTCGTCAACTAGCATATACTGGCCTTCATGTTCAGGTTCTTCTATCCCATATAAATATTTGCTTCCATCTCACATGTGGGTGTTTCTTCTGCGTGGTTTTTAGACCACCTGCTAGTAAGCATTTCGTTTGTTTTCCGTTTTAGTGCAGTTTTACCTCTGACTTTAGGCATGATTGAACACTCAGTATAACAGAAATAACATCACAGAAAAGAGAGCACGCTTCTGACAAGCTTGTTTACAAATGACTTCAAGGAGCTTATGATCACAGAACATAAAGAACAACTACATATTCAAGTGATACCTGTAATGCACAAGAGATGGCACCACAGTCCAGATTCACATCATTTTTCTGAGTAAACAAGTAACATTGTGACAGATGTCATATGATGCCACGCCCACTTCTCAGCTGCAGGCTAGTATTTTTTGGGCTACTTTTCACATTTTGCAAAAATGAGGAAAAAGTAGACTTATGAGATCGGGAAAATGTGTGTCTGTCTGTCCTTCTGTCTGTCCTCCTGTCTGGCTGTGTATGTGTCCCCCCCTTTCAACTCGTAAACGGCTGGAGCAATCGAAGCAAAATTTGGTAGGAGTAAAGATCCATACCTGAATATCTCACGGCCATATTTGAAAATGATGTCAGTACTACCAACTGCTGAAAAATCGCAATTGAAATTTGAGCTCCATGTTGGATATCTTGGAAGGTATGAATAGAAGCTATTTCAAAATTGGGACACGTATAGATAAAAATATAGCAGTTTAATTTCCAGGAGGCCATACATGGCAGTGTTGCCAAAATGATTATAAGCCTGCTGATAGGTCCAATTTTTAAATGCATAAAACGTCTAAACTATCAATTGGAATTCACCCAAATTTCGTATGTGCTATGAGTACATAAACAGATATGACTGAGCGTATTCGTAAGAGCCTCCAGGGCTGCCAACTGTTAATAAATGCTCTCAAATATTATATCCAAATACCCAGATATCAGAAAGTATGCAAGTCGACAACTTTAAACCATGCACACGTTAAGTACCTGACATTCTATATTAATTTGGAGTTACTTATATACGTCAGTGCTACCAACATGATTCTAAGCCTGCTGAGAAGTCAAAATTTAAATACATGTAACTTCTATACTACCATTTGGATTTCAACCAAATTTCGTGTGTGCTATGTGTATCATAACAGATATGACTATGCCGATTCTTAAAAGTAACCAGGGCTGCCAACTGTTAATAAATGCTGTCTCTATTTTTGTTACCCTAATATCAATATATCAGAAAGTATGCAAGCCAATAGCTCTAAACTTTGCACACGTATAGTAGTACCTGGCATTCTACATTAATTTGGTGAAACTAAATAGGCCTACGCCAGTGCTGCCAACCTGCTGATAGGCCCAATTTTAAAATGCATGTAAATTTTATACTTTTATTTTTTCGTGTGACCTCCTGGGAGGCCGAGTGCAGGTCTTTCTAGTCGACGCCCGTGAGCGACCTGCGCGTCGGGATGAGAGATGGAATGGATGATAGTGAATGAAACTGGGCAAGGATGTGGAAGGAATCGGCCGTGGCGAGTCAGAAGGTACCGTCCCAGCATTTGCCTGGTGTTGAAAATGGGAAACCACGGAAAACCATTTCGAGGACGGCCGACGGTGGGGCTCGAACCCACGCGTCTACCGAGTCAGCAGAGAGCTTGGCCCCATGACCTAACGCCGCGATTTTAGCGAGCATAGCCACCACTGTCGGTACTTTTATACTAACTAATGGATTTCATTCAAAATTGACACAACAATAGATCATATTATTTCAGATTATTTCTGTACAATACATGTTTGTCATTGTTGCCAACATGATTTTACGCACGCTGTTATATCCAATGGTTAACTGCATGTAACGTCCATGCTATCCATTGAACTTCAACCAAATTTTGTATTCTGTACCTTAAGAGATGGAACTAAGAATATATTCAGTCACCAGGGCTGCCAACTGTAGTTCTCTATTAGGCTACATTATGCCAGGTATACAGTATTTCGAACTAATTAGAAATTTCGATATACCAACTTAATTTTGTCATTATTCTAGGTAGATCCAAATAGATTAATCATTGGCATGAATCTTAAATTTTAAGAAAAGTAGGCTCTTTAGTTCGTCACGGAACTTGTTTTTCTACATTTCCCTTTCGAATTTCACAAAATCCTTTTGTGGTATGAAAGCAAAAAGCAAAAGTAGTATACATTTTTACCATTTGGATATTGCGTTATCGCGAGGACATAATGCATCATCATGACGTCATCTGATAGCCATACGGGTGTGAGCATGTGCAGCGTGCACGTGCACATGTTAGCGTGGGAAGAGGTCGACCTTTAACCGCTTGAAGCAGATAACCTTTGGGTAACCGCTTGAAGCAGATAACCTTTGACTTATTTATGCAATGGAGGTAAACATTAATGGGTGTTGACGTCATCTGATACCCGTGCAAGTGTGCAGCTGTGCGAGCGATCACGTGATATGTCTGCAGTGTTCGTGTGAGACGTTGTTGACCTTTAACGTCATTGGGTAAGAATGTAATCTTTGACTTTTTTAAGTAATACTGATAAAAATTAATGAGATGATTGCGTCAGAAGCTTGTTTCGTAACATTTGGATTCTTGAGTGTAGGTGGGGGTGAAGGATATATAAATGCATGTGTGCGTGGATGAGTTTAACTTCTACGTTTGCGCGAAGAGACTGTGTGTGTGAAAGAAATAAAGAAAGTCAACGACGAGGAACAAATTGTGTGTGTGATGGATGTTCTAACGAAGTTCAATAACTTAGCCACTTTCGTTGAGTATTCTAATAAGAAACTATCAGAACTAATAATTGATTTACCGTATGTGGTCCAAATTATTCGGGCTGTGGAGACGAGATTTGGAAGAAAAATAGTGGTGGACATTATCATTGAAGATGAAATAACAAGTGTATTTTACCAGCAGTATTTGCAAAACTAAGCGCACCAGAGATCGATGAACTAAACTCACTCAGAGGCAAACTGAAGAACCGCTCACATCAAGTTGTTTTAAAACTGTAAATTTTTGGTGAGTATATATATGCAGATTATATATGTATTGATTGATATAACGAATGATATATATTTAGTTGCTTATTATTTCTTAATTTGTTTAATTTTTTCAGATTATCTAAAAACTAATAAAAGGAACAGCAAAATGAAGTGGAAAACTGTTAATTTTCTGAGTGGAACTGAACATCGATCGCACCCGGTAATAGAGTATCATCGTGTATGCTTTCATCAGTCTGAAGAAGAAGGAGAAGAAGATGATAATGAGGTGAGTCATAATGAGAAAGAAGCTTGTTTTAACAAATGGACATCTTCGAGTGGAATTTCAACATTTTCAGTCTACGTTACTAATGTTAGCAAATCAGATGATAGTCAGCGAGAGGTGACAGAAACAGTTCTAAGATATTTGTTACAAAAATTATGTGAAGATGAACATTTTATTTGTTTCTTCGGATACAATACATTTGATGAGGTTTACAAAATTGAATTTTCCATCACTTGTTTTGAAGTAACAAAATTGAATGAGTATAGAAACAAATTGCTTGGTAAACTTCAGGCCGAATATCCCTTTGAAGCCATTCATTGTTCACTGGAGATTACAGGCAGTAATTTATCTCAATGGCTTGAATACACTTTAAAAGATTATAGGTTTATGGTGAGCCGATGTTACAGCAACTGCTGGTGGTGTATTAACAACAGTGCAAATTGGACAATTGCTTAGACAACAATGGCAACACCTCCTAGCAAACGTAGAAAGGTTGATATTGTAATACATAATAATAACAGTGAAAATATAAGAAACCAATTGGACATTGCATTTGAAAGTGTTTCTAATTTTAGAAGTGAACTAAACGGTGCTATTTCAATATCATACCAAATCGGGGAATACACTCAAACAGACTTGATTGAGAACAGTGATGAGTTGATTGAATATTGGAGAGTTATTAGCGACCACATATTGCAACAAGCTGTGAATTGTGAAGAAATTACACTTCAAATAAAGGATGAATCTTTCTTAAGCTGTGAGTTAATTGAAACGGCATTCAATTCTAGAGTGTACACACTTGCAGTTTCAAATGTTAAGAATGAGTTTTTGGATCCTCGCGAATTTTTAGCAAATGCTAATATTTGGTTTACAAAGTATGTTAAGAAAGCGTTAACTGTGCAAGCTTTAAAGGTGAATTCAGTTTTGTGTGCACAGTATGTGCTTCGCGACATATCAGAAACAAAATATTTTGCTGCCAAAAATAAAGTAGTTTTCGAGTATACGGATGTAAATGAATTTTATAATAATTATATCATTGAAGGCACATTGACAAAAATTAGCGAATTTGAAGCAAATGGCTCTGGATGGGCTTTAGAAAAAATTCATAGTTTGAGAATTAATATAAATAAATATGTTGGATTTCAAGTAGGAATGTCCAATACTAGTAGATTGCCTGATGTAATAGCCAATAAACATGCAGTGCTAAATTTGTATTATACAAAGGAAGCTTGTTTTGCGTGGAGTGTGGTTTCTGGTTTGTATCCAAAAACGCGAAAAGTGAATCATCTTTCTTCCTATCCTAATTACAGAGATGTTTTAAATTTAGATGATATTCCAATTCCAATGCAAATTAAATATTTAAATAAGTTTGAAAATCAAAACAATATTTCTGTAAATGTGTATGGAGCACAATATGATGAAAACAATTGGGTGTGTATGGGAACAAACGAAGTAAAAGGAAAAAACATTTACTATTGTACCTTTGTATGTATCAGATAAAGTATATGAAAGGAGTGTGGACTTATTGATGTTGCAGATTGGAAACAGTGAACGTTATCACTTTTGTTTAATTAGAAATCTCGCTCGCCTTGTGCGTTCAAGCGTCACTAGCATTCGTAGACGGATTTATATATGTAGACGTTGTTTGTCATATTATTTTCTTGAGGATGAGTTAAATGTTCACTTTGCAGACTGTAAACAGTTTCCTGTTGCAAAAAGCATATTGCCAACTGACGAACAAAGATTTGTTAATTTTACAGAATTTAAATTTAAAGATACAGTTCCATTTATAATTTATGCAGACACTGAATGCGTTTTGTCTCCTATTTCCTCTTGTTTTCCAAATAGTGACATTCCTAACTCTACATTAACCCATAAGCATATTCCTTACAGCATTTCTTTATACCTGCATTGTAATTTTGATAGTTATTTGTGCAGTTTTAAACTCTTTAGGGGAAATAATTGCATAGAATTGTTTGTAAAGGAACTTTATAGTATTGTAGATAAACTTCAAACATATTATTTATCAGCTAAACCGGTATTAAAGATGACGGAAAATGAAGAAAGATTATTTTTGTTAAGTAAAATTTGTCATATTTGCGAGAAAACGATTGCAGATAATGAACTCAAAGTACGCGATCATTGTCACATAACTGGAAAATATAGAGGAAGCGCACATAATAGTTGTAATTTAAATTACAAAGTAACAAAGGTTCTGCCTATATAATTTCATAATCTAACGGCGTATGATGGACATTTTATAATTAAAGAAATTTGTGAGAAACAAGATGGTGAGGTGTTACATAATCCTGGTCATATAAGTTTGTTAGCAATGAATATGGAACGTTATAAAGGGTTTACAAATTATGTACGGGTTAAGAATGGATTCATTCAGTTAAAATTTATCGATAATTATAATTTCTTGTCCTGTTCACTAGATCAATGTTCATCTTCTTTAAGTGAAGATTCAAAGCAAATAACTAGACGTTATTTTAATGATGATGCACAGTTTTGACTTACTGCGGGAAAAGGCGTGTTTCCATATGGATACGTCACAAGTATGGATGTACTTAACGAAACTAAATTACCTGAAATATCCATGTTTTATAGCAGTCTTTATAATCAAACAATATCGAACGAGGAGTATGAGTTTGCTCAATCGGTGTGGGAAACGTTTTCCTGTCAAACATTAGGAGAATACGCCGATTTGTATTTAAAAGTAGACACACTTCTTTTGGCGGATGTCTTTAAAATTTTTAGATCGAATGGCATGGAAACGTATGGCATTGATGCAGCTCATTTTTACACTGCACCATCTATGTCTTGGTGTGCAATGAAAAAGATAACCAATGTTCAACTTGAATTGCTTCAAGATATTGATATGTTACACTTTTTTGAACGATCTATTCGAGGAGGTAATGTTCAGTGTATAACACGACATGCGATTGCTAATAATAAGTATATGAAAACTTATGATGAGAAAAAACAAGAGTCCTACATAATGTACTTTGAATTTAATAATTTATATGGATATGCTATGATGGAATATCTTCCAACAGATGGCTTTAAATGGGTTGCAAATGTTGAAGGGTTTAATGTTTTAAATATTGATGATACTTCAGAAATCGGATATATCTTGGAAGTAGATTTGAGTTATCCTCAAGAGTTACATGACAAACATTCGGATTACCCTCTATGTCCAGAAAAGTGGACAAAGCTAATGGCTACCCTAGATAATAAAAACGTTATGTTTTGCATTATAGAATGTTAAAGCAATGTATTCAACTAAGAATGAAATTAGAACGTATTCACAGAATAATCGAATTCAATCAGAGTCCATGATGTGAACACAAAGAAACGAAAACAGGCAAAAAATGATTTTGTTTTTTTAATAAATTGATGAATAATGCAATTTTTGGTCGTTCACTGATGAATGTGAGGAAGTTAAGGGACATCAAATGGGTTACCAAATGGCATGGAGCCTATGGTGCTAAGTCTTTAATAGCTAAGGCTAATTTTAAACATAGAATTATATTCGATGAACAATGTATGGTCAATGAGATGAGCAGACTAAAGATTTTTCACAATCAACCAGTATATGTTGGTGCATCTATATTAGATTTGTCTAAATGTAAAATGAATGACTTTCATTACAATGTTATTTTAGCAAATCTTGAATCAAATGTGAGGTTGTTATACACAGACACCGATAGTTTTATGTATATATTCTATTATGATATTTATGAGTTCATAAAACAGCATTCAAATTTGTTTGATACTGGAAACTATGAAACAAACAATCCTTTTGGCATTGTCAGACAAAATAAAGGTGAAATTGGTTTAATGAAAGATGAACATGCTGGAAGGATTGTTGAAGAATTGGAGGGGTTAAGACCCAAAATGTATGCAATAAAATTGTGTGATGAAATGAATAGCTTGAGTAAGGCTAAAGGCATTAAGAATAGCGTGAGTAAAACTATGAATATTGATGAGTATCGAAAGTGTCTTTATAACAGAGATCAAGCCAACAAAGTTCAAGTTTGTATAATTTCAAAATCTCATTCTGTATTTACTTTTCGGCAAAATAAGTTGGCAATTTCATCAAACGATGATAAAAGACACATAACTGAAAACGGAATTGTTACTTTACCGTTTGGTCATTTTTTTCTGAAAAAAATGATTAGAAACAAATTTGAGATTAAAGCACTTCATCTCTCTTACTTACTTTATTTCTTTCACACACACACTTTTATTCTGTTAATAATACTAATTTTTGTGTGTTCCTTTGCTTATGAAAAAGAGAATAAATAATAACCCAAATTTTGTGTGTATTATTTACAACTCCTCCCCCCACCATTCCCATTTTCCTGAAATATACATATATATATATATATATATATATATAATTACATTACATTACTTATCATTTACTAATGGTGCGTTGTAAGAGGAGCAACTCTGCCACTAAATATAAACGATCAGGAAGTGGATCATTAATTAGTCGTGTACTTAATAAAACTATTGATAATTTACCTGTGGAATTACACATCCCGGGATATGAATATTGTGGACCAGGAACAAAATTAGGAAAGCGATTGAGCTGTGGTGATCCAGGAATAAATATATTAGATAAAGCGTGCAAATAGCACGACATTGCTTACGCAAATCATAAAGATTCAAACATAAGAAGAGAGGCTGATGAAATATTAGCTTCAAAAGCTTGGTCTCGTGTAAAATCTCGTGACGCATCATTAGGAGAGAGAGCGGCTGCACTAACAGTCAGTGGCATAATGAAAGCTAAGTCTAAGCTTGGTGGAGGTAAACGAAAATTAAATTTAAAAAAACAAGAAAAGATTAAAAAAGGGCATCGAAAAAGCAAGGTGGTATTTTACCCCAACTTCCGATATTTGCAGCAGGCGGAGCAGCCGGGGTAGCGTCTGCTATAAACAAAGCGAAAGATGCACAAGAAGAATTAAAAGAAATGAAAAGACACAATCGAATGATAGAAGCAATGCAAGGAAAAGCAGGTCAAGGCATTTATTTAAATCCTCCTGCATACAAAAGATAATTAACCAAATACCAAATAAAGCATTAAGTAATTTCGATTTAGCTAAATACGCACATCAATTAAAGATTCCAAATTTTAGAGGAGTCTTTATGCGAGATACGTTACCAAGACATCCTCGAAAAAATGAAAACTGTATTGTTAACCGTGAACCGATGGTTAAATCTGCTTCACATTTGGTGGCTTTCAGTAAACGAGGTAAATACGTGCATTATTTTGATAGTATCGGTAATTTAAGACCGCCATTAGAAATTTTAACATATCTTAAAAATTGTTATCTACAATATAATTTTCATTCATATCAAATCAATTACTTCTTCGATTTGTGGACATTTATGTTTAGTCTTCTTGTATTGTATAAATAAGGGAAACACAGACTGTCTTTAAACATTTCAAAGATGGCTTTCGAAAGACGGATAACTCTTGAAGGTAAAGGCTCAAAGATTGATGTTACATTGGAGAACCCGCTTCATCATGTAGGAGCAGAGTTTTTTGAAATAGGACTTGCAGGATTATATACATCTAATTCTATTCGAAATGTTACCAAACGAAATAATAAATTTCGCATTCATTTTACTAAATTTTTGTTATCAATTGATTTAGTGGTACCACCAGGTATTTATGAATTTGAAGATCTAGCCTCAACATTTGATGATTTACTTAGTTATCACTCATTGTCGAAACTTATAACAAATCATATACAAAAAACAAATCTTTATTTGGAAGAGGATAGAAATGGAAAAGGACGCAACCGTCTTGTTTTGTCTTCTCCGTTTAATATTGATTTCAGTGTACCCAACAGTGTAGCAGAGGCTTTAGGTATTGAAAAGAAAGTTTACCCTAAAGAGAATAAAAAAGGAATTGGGATTGATCGAAATAGAATCGAAAGTGAAGTAAAAATTAACGAAAATAATAACGTTTTAGCCATAAAGATGAACGATGTGGATACAACAATTTTAATAATACCTGATGCTAGATATACGTTTCAACAATTAAGTGCAAAGATTAATGAATTATTACTAGCACATTTATTATCAGTTTTATTAGGTGAAAAAGACAAATTTCCTTCATATATTTATATTAATTATGATAAAGTGTTCTCTAATTGTAAACTATATTCGAAAAACTTTGCTATAGATTTTGGTGTTGCAGATTCTATTGCAGATTTGTTAGGATTTTCTCATAAAAAGTTCGAGGCAAACACAACTCATCATTCTGAATATATGATTAAAATTAACACTGTTAATAGTATTCAAGTATGTTGCAACCTTGTGCTTGGTACGAGTTCTTATATGAACCATAAACCAACACACTCTTTATATAATTTTAAAGCTCATGTTCCTGCTGGTTATCCGATTGTTGTACAACCAACAACAATTAATTTTTTGCCTATGAACAGCAAGGTTATTCAACATGTATCTGTGCAACTTGAAGATCATCTTCAACAGCTCATTGATTTGCAAGATGAAGATTTAACTGTAGAATTAATTATTCGTCCAGCACGTTATCTTGCTATATAAAGTAATGAAATACTGTTATATTTTCATTCTAGTTGAGTAAGCTTACTAGAAAACATTCACAAATATGATTATACTATATAATACTCAAAGTTTGAAAAAAAAAAAGAAGTCGACACTGATTCGAAAAAGAATTATAAATCAATCAGCTAAAATTAAAAAAAAAAAAAACGCATCACACCTTAAAATCTAGGAAACAGTTATCGAGTAACAACAAACATTTCTTACAGTCTTTAGGCTATCGCGTACTTTAATTTCAATATAAATATATATGCAATAGTTAATCTTATTTAGTTTCTATCTATATTTGAAGCTGTTAACATGTTTAACATGTTTAACATAACGGATAAAAGAGAGGTTGACAACAGAGTTGTGCGACGAGAAGAAAGAGTTTACCAACCTTATTCAGCAAATAAATTTGAAAATAATGATGAAATTCGAATACCAATTCAAAATGAAGAAAACATAGTTTTATTATCAGAAGGTGTTCTTCACTTAGAAGGACAAATTATTACTTCTAACGTAAATCCGGCTGCTTCTACTACAGCACATCCTGACCAAAATTTTGGGGCTAATCTTTTTAGCGAAATTCGCGTTACGTTAAATGGTAAAGAAATTGATCGTACAAGCCATCTAGGTATAACAAGTTATATAAATACCTTTGCATCATATTCAAAAGCGAATATACAGCTTTACAAAATGCTGGTTATTTTCCCTCTTTAACAACACCAGCAAGTGAAGCAAATATTGTTGATAGTATCACAAAACGTTTCCATGTAATACTTCCTTTAAGCAACCTGTTAGGTTTAGCAGAGGATTATAGAAAGCCGATTTTAAACTGCAAGCATGAGCTAATACTTCTCAGATCGTCGAGTGACGCACCTGCGTTGCAATCTGCAACCGAAAAGGATCTTTCTAAGGTCAAGTTATTTAAAGCTTATCTAAAAATTCCCGTTTTATTATTATCGGACGAAGAACAAATTAAAAGATTAAAACTAATGCAGAAAAATATTCCCATTCAGGTTGGTTTTCGATCATGGGATGTTCATGTCTTGCCATCTCTTCCTAGAACAACTAAATATAGTTGGACTGTAATGACAACTTCTGAAACTCAAAAACCACGCCAATTTTTATTAGGTTTTCAAACTAAAAGAAATATACTAAATACGTGCTCTTCCTATTTTGACCATTGTAACATTAAATCTATAAGAGTTTTTTAAAATTAAAATTTTTATCCATATGAAATGCCAACTTCTGAAATTGCTATAAATGACTACATCGAATTGTATGACATGTTTGTTAAATTTCGTAATGTATATTATCAGATCGATGATTATCGTTCAGAGACTCTAGTTTCACGAGATGAATTTAAGTCTCATTGTCTGATTATTGTAATTAATTGCCTGGAGCAAGTGGAGGCAGTGAAGACATCTTCAGTTGATGTGCGAATTGAAATCGAGACAAGTGAGAATATACCTGAAGATACAACTCTTTATTGTGTTCTTATTCATGATCGTCAAATATCTTACAGACCATTAACAAAAAAAAAGTTAACCCCTGGCACTATCCAGTCCATGACGAGCTAAGGCCGACCAAGCGACCGCTGCCCAGCCATTTGGCCTGCCGATATTGGGGTGACGCGTGATCAGCGCGTCGGGTCCCCTCGGCCGTTAATCTTGGTATTCGTGATCGGGGCGCTGTCTCACTGTCAGACAACTACTCAATTGTCCTCACGATTCTGAGTGCACACCGTTCAAACCCTCACGTCAGTTTTAAAACCCCTGACGGAGCCCGGGATCGAACCCGGGGCCTCCGGGTGAGAGGCAGGCGCGCTACCCCAACACCACGGGGCCGGCACAGACCATTAACTAATGAAGTAATTATCTAAACCAATATTTGCTAAGTTATAAGCAAGCAAGTAAAGAAGTATTCTCACTTTAGTTGCAATCATGGAATTGACAACAACAAACTCTCCTTCTACTGATGCTGGCACGTGGAATAAGAAGCAGCCAATAGTTGCAGATTTTCGCAAGCTACCAAACGGCAGATTGGAACTTGCCTCCTGTATGTTAAATAACAGCAATATACCTTCATTCAGTCCTGTGTTCACATGGGTCGCCGCGTATTGTGAAAAAATCTCTTTCTTCTTTTTTGACTCTATTAAAAATAAATATGAATATTTAGTTGTGTATAATTTGCCACAAGAATTTTCTTTGTTTGCACTAAAAACACTTTCCCCTGGGTCATTAATCGATCTTAATACGATTGATGGAATGTCAGATCTAATGTTGAAGCATAGCCAACGTTTACCTACAGATTGTCCAAAACATTTACCATCTCTTGCAATGGGAAGCAATAGTTGTGCTAAATTTAATGTCAATGCTGTTCAACATTGGTTAAATTCTTCTGATGGCATCATGAAAATCGTGTGTTCGATTATAAACAAGTTTCGAAACAATGGACTTCAAGGTTTTAATAAGTTTGATTGGAACTACTTTCCTATAAACATACTGACTATATATGAGCCACAACGAATTCGTATGGAGTGGGAACATCTACCAGATCATCTAAAAAAAATTCAACTGTTTCATCTTCGCTGCAAATGTGATAACTGTAATCGCTATCTATAAAGGGTAATTCATTAAATCTACTAGTGTTGTTGACACCTAGACATATTTTGTTTTTGTTTGCTTTTTTTAACACAGTGTATATTTTTGTCTACAGAAAATAAACATCTGGACAACTAAAAGAACAAGATCATCTCAACACACACTCATCAGGACAACTAAAAGAATGAGATTACTTCAACACTCATACAAGAGAAATAAAATTGTATTAATTGTAATTCTAAATGAATAAAGAAGAAAAGGTCTTTGTACCACTTCATATTAAAGTTTCTTTAATGATCAAACACCTCCTCACTCCACATGTATATAAAATAATATTGTCAGGTGAGGGATTCGAACCCTCGCTTTCAATTTCTGAAAATTAGATCTTAAGTCTAACGCCTTAGACCGCTCGGTCAACCCAACACACGCAAATCTTGCATATTAGCCAGCGTGTTTTGTTGATTCATATCAGTTCACATTTAGCTTCGTGTGGGGAACATCTTTTTTTTGTGAAGTAAAGCATCATCATGAAGTATTTTAATTGTGTAAAGTATTACAAGAAACAGTTAATGCAAATGATATTGAGTCAAAAAAGAATGAATTTAAAATCTGAAAGACATCGGCTAAAAACATTTAAGAACTGGTCTTCAGACAGTTTTACGAACACTGCATGGTTAGCAGCTGCAGGATTTTACTATCATGGATATAAGGATATGGTCAGGTGTGCTTTCTGTAATCTGCAACTTAGTTATTGGGAAGAAGATGATGATCCGTTTGAAGACCATAAGAAATGGGCTTTTTCTTGCCCTTACGTAAACAATATTTCTCCTAGCATAGAATTAAAATCTGAATATGAAAGACTTAAAACTTTTCAAAATTGGCCTCCTCCCTGTCCAAACGAATTTTGTTTAGCTTCAGCAGGATTTTATTATACCGGTCATGGTGATAAGGTGAAATATATATTCTGTAAGATTGAAATTGAAAATTGGAGAGAAAACGATATTCCTTTAAATGATCATAAAATGGGCACCATGTTGTCCTTATTTAAGAGGGGTTTATGTCGGTAAAGTTGATTTAAATCCTGAAAATCCTACTATTATTCCATATAACACAAGTTATTATACGTGTGGAAACAATATATGTTGATGTGATGTGATTTTTTGTGCAGTGTGCATTCTCAGACGTAAACGTTGACATGCTGAAGTTTGTTAAGCAGTCAAACACTCTACCAGTAATTTCATTTACTAATGGTGAAAACCAGAGTAAAAGTGAACAAGAAGTTCTGTGAAGAACTATTCAGCCTACTTTTCATGCCAATGATTATTCTAGGGTAACAAAATAATAAGAAATGTTAAAGATCCAATTCAGAATCAAGATGCGGTATCGTATTCTTTTCTTAAAACTCATGAACAAAAGAACTCGATAAAATTAAAAAATCTCTTTTGAATATAAACAAAGATGATGAAACTGTAGATATGTTAAATAGAAGAATAACAAACATATCTCAACCATTCGATTCGTTAGATGCAATAAACAAATATTATTTAGAAAACTTCGCTGCTTCTCGAAAAGATCTAGAAGACTTAATCATTAAATTTAATAAACAAAACTTCTTAAACGTAGACGATGGTGGGACTTTAAATATGATGAGTAGACGAATTACTCACGTAAACAATCCCATATACGATAACGATGTTGCAAATAAGACGTTTGTTGAACAATATGCCGCTTCTCGAGATGAATTTGAAAAAATGAAACAGACTGTAAACAATCTACAACATCAAAAACAAACAAATGTCGAGTTTCCTGTTAACGACCAAGATGTGACAAATAAACGGTTTGTAGAACACTATGCTGCTTCACGAACTGAAGTTAATCAACTAAAAGAAATTTTAAGCAATTTACAAACTCGTATTGAGGATGTTGCTAACAATCTAAATATTGTTAAAAAAGAAGAACTTGAAAGTTACGCTGCTGCATCCAAAGATGAATATAACAAGTTAAAAACTGAACTAGAAAAAATAGAGCAATTGGTTAACAAAGAACCGCTCGAAAGTTTTACCGCATCCAAAGAAGAATATGGTATATTACAAGATGAAGTAAAGAAAAAGAACTTATCGAAATTTATTCTGAAATTCTCCAATACACCATCAATCCATTCACCGGTATACACGCTTCATAATCATAATATACAATACCAACTTCCCTATAAAGATATATTAAAACCAATTTTTGTTTCACCAAGATCTCCAATTGTGTATGCAATTTTAAATATACGTCAAGAGATTGAACTGGATGGCAGTGACATTGTAGTTGAAGAACAAGATGAAATACAGTTTCGACTTAGAGACCCTTCCTCTTCAAATTGATTTTGAATATACTATAAATAAGTAAAACAACTACAAGTTTAGTTTAGTCATGGAGAAGAGCTTGAAGATTAAAGCTGAAAGTCGAGTAAAGGATAAACTTTCTCGCTTAAAGAAGATGTTAAGGACAAGTATCTTTCACTTCAAAATGATGTTAGACGTCAAGAATTAGATATAGAGAGTAAGTTTAAACCAGTAACAAATTCATTAAATCAGCTTGTAACTATTGCTAATACAACGTCAACTAAAAAAAGAAAATCAAAAAAGAAAAAAAATATGATGATTCTCAATCAACTGCTACTTCAGACGAAGAAGATTGAGATAGCATCAAAATAATTACACTACTTAACCGCTACTTTGATCCGTCCATTAAACAAAACGTGGCTAGAACATTTGGTATAACGATAAGAAATGATAAACAATACTTGGGATGTGAACGAGTTTTCTTTGATAAAAAGTGGATAAAATTTGGTGGTGAAAAATTTCCTTTAACAGATGGTCTACTTGAATTGATTCAAAGGAAAGTACCAGATCACTCTCTAATCGACAGGAGTGATTTCAGTTCTTATTTGAAATTATTAAATGTTTCAAACGTGCACAAAAGAAATTATGCAAGCAATGCAGAATATAATCGAACCCCTTCTTACTGAAGACATAGAATTATAAAAACAACAGATGAGAATGAAGAAGCAAATACTACGATGCATACTGGATATGGCCAAAAGAAACACATCACACAACAAGCCATTTGGAAATTCGAAGGAGGAAACAATATTGAATTTGTCCATTGGAATGAACCAAACAAATTAGTATCAAGACTTAAAAAATGAATTGCATCGAAAGCTGCAGGTCACACAGGACTCGACAGAGAAATCTTTGCAATTGAAGAAGAACTAAGAAATGCAGGATATATTGAATAAAATTCAAATATTTGTAAAACAATGCACAGTATGTTATAAATCTTTGTTTAGAAATTAACTATGAACGAAATCAGACGAGAAATTGCAAAAGAAATTCATGCACCTCTTAGAAAAAGTTTAAAAGACGACATGTTATTAGCAAAGGAATCGATGACCTCCATGAAGCTGATCTTGTGGACATGTCAAAACTTGCAAAATGAAATAATGGATTTAAATATTTATTAACCATTATTGACGTTTACTCAAAATATGCATGGGCAATTCCTCTTAAAACCAAAAAAGGAAGTGAGATTGTAAAAAGTTTAAAATTTGTTTATTCTCAAAGTAAAAGATTGCCCAATTATTTTCACACTCATCGTGGAACGGAATTTTATAACAGTGAATTCAAAACATGGTCTCAGAAACAAAATCTAAAGCATTATTCCACTGGGAGCTCCATAAAAGCGAGTGTGGTAGAGAGATTTAATCGAACTCTTAAGGAATCGATGTGGAAAGAGTTCACAACACGTGGTTCATACCGATGCGTAAATATTTTGCCTGAGTTATTAGTGAAGTATAATCACAAAATACATCGCAACATTGGCATGAAATCTATTGATGTAAAAAGAAACAATGACCCCGCTTGCCAACACAATATAATTAAACTTTAAGAAAACCAAAATATAAAATTGGCGACATTGTAAGAATATAAAAAATCAAGTAACATTTCAGCAAAGCGTACGAATCTAATTGGACTACGGAATTATTTACAATTTATAAAGTTCAAAATACTAATCCACGAACATATCTTTTAAAAGATAATAAAATTTGCCGATATTTGGGGCATTTTATGAAGCCGAGTTACAACGAACCAAACATCCTAATATTTACTTAGTTGACGAAGTACTACGTAGAAAAGGAACCGAAGCCTTCGTATCTTGGCTAGCATTCGATTCAACTCACAACTCTTAGATTTCGAACAAAAACATATTCTAATTAAAACAATGTAAGTTTTTTTAATTAATCGCAAAAAATATTATTATTATTATTAATATTATTAATATTATTATTATTATTATTATTATTAATGTGTCTCTATATATTTTCAGCTCACTAAAACCAACACACCCAAGAAAGAAAAGAATGATTGTACTTACCTTCCGCACAAGATCACCAGCATATTCAACTCTGCAGACTATTTCGTATTATATAATTAATGTAAACCACAATGATTAAAATAAATATATTTTAAAAAAATATACATTTCAATATGAAACACCACCGTTCACAGTCCATTTAGTAAAGTATTTGCACTTCTTCTTCTTCTTCTTCTTCTTCTTCCTATTCCATATGCTCTCCATCTTATTCTCTTTCTTCTCTTTGCACAAGATCTTCAACCCTCACTTGGTCTTGGTATACTCCATTGGGAGGGGGAGTCGCCCTAAATGCTTCCACTCTGGCTAGGATAACATCCAGAATGGTTAACGTTAGCCCGTTAAGCACAAATTCTGTGCGTTAGCGTTCGTCTCTTAGTATGCCAAGAATCTCTACGTCGAAGAGATCCCTCTCTAGCGCAGTGAACGATCTAACAATAATTTCCTCCTCCATTTTGGAGGAGGAAACCATAAAATTACAACCCAACATCCTGGCTTTCTCTGCTAGCGTCTTAACCTCTCTCAGATGTTGCATCTTCCCAATAAAAGAGTAGCAGAGAGACATGTTGAATAGTAACTACTGCATCATAATGATCTTGCTCTTATATACTATGATGTTAAAGAAACAAAAAGCTCATTAAACATATCACATGAATGAAACTTTGTGAACTGATATCCAAACTTGTTCTCTCATTAAAATAATTTCCGAGTTCAATAATGATGGTTAAGAATTTAAAACAAACAAGCCAATATTAATTTCATGCAGTCAATGATATATATTTGTCTTATAAAACAGTCTATGCAGAAAGAGACCACAGAGCATGCAAGCAGGCAAAAAATGTTAACTAACAGCTGCACGTCCTATATGGAGCATCAAGCCGGACCCCCCACGTTCAGTATGCTCGCGCTAGCCAAAGAACGATAACAGCCGCGAGCAAAGGTTATCTGCTTCAAGCAGTCAAAGGTCAATCTCTTCTTGCTGCTAACACATGCTGAGCAATTAGCAAACGCGTGTGAATAACCAACTGGCTCTCCACGGGGGCGTCGCGCCCAGACAGTATCATTCAAATGTTAGTACACCTAAAACTTTTCTGCTAACAAAGACCCCATTTGAACAATTTTTTTTAATTGTTGTCCTATAGACCTGAGAGTTGGTTTACTGGTAGAGGGGATAGAGAGCTTTCATTTATGATAAACAAACTTTTTTGTATAATTCCTAGTTTCCAAAATAGTGAGCATTTTTCAAAATTAATTTTCTTTTGTCCTTGACAGTTGAAACTTGGTATGGCGCTAGAACAGCTCAAGGCCATTCATTTATGTCAAACAAACTTTTTTATAACATTCCTAATTTTGAAAATATAGCCACGTGCTCGCTCTAAGGGTCCATGACGTCACCATGATGATGCAATATGTCCTCGCGATTACGCAATATCCAAATGGTAAAAATGTATACTACTAGTAAATCACAAAAAATCAATATTTTATTGCCAGACTATCCCCTTTAAACACATATAGAGTTGTTGTTGCTTGTTTCAGGGGCTGCGACATCTTGTTCATTTAGCCCCGTGTATTTGGCTGTGTGTGGAATTTGTTTGATAACCTGTATTCTTGTGATGGCTGTGCTAGTGTGTGTATTTATAAATCGGGGACCGTCCCAGCATTTGTCGGAATCGAACCTTCCTCTTTTCAGTTTTGCCTCACGAGGCTGAGTTTACCACGTTCCAGGCTCCAGCCCTCACACTAGAATTAAAATTTCTTGGCAGACCCGGAAATTGAACCCGGATTTCAGGGGCGACAGGCAAGAGCAACACATATAGAGGGCTATGCATTACATATTGATACAGAATATAAGCTGGCACAGACGTTTTAAAGAACGATTTGTGATCAACAATATCATTGATGGAATATTGGTACATCTTTAATGATTAGGCAGTGTGAGCTGAAAAGGCGCACGGACGTTCGTTTTTGTTCAACTAGCTTCCCTTGAATCGTTATTGCTCGGCCTTCAGGGCCTCCGGAAAACAGAAAATTTTCAAAATGTCATGTTTTTCGTCATATTAAGCTACGGACCCTTGACTTTCTAACGATACATTTATTTTGTTAATGGCTCAGTTTTAAGAATACTTTCCTTGTTCATTTCCACATCCGTGCGTCCAATTAGTACACCCACACTTTTTGTTTTTCTCTGTATTTTGCACTATATTACTCCCAAGTTCATTAGTTTTCTCTCAATTGGACAACAGACATATAGAAAACAATTCTACGGAAGCAAAACGGGTGTTGCGGTGTAGGTTCCAGTTTCTTTCTAAAATACATTTCTTTATACAAAAAGTCCCTCTTTTCCGCAATATTTCAACACACAAAACTGGAAGTTTTAGAAGTAATTCCCCCATATATGTGGTATATCTCAACACAGCTGTTTTTCAAATTTTACTTTAGTATAATTTTGCCTGGTGGAAGTGTTCATGAAAATTCTGTTGAAATTACGCCATTTCTAAAAAAATCCACAAGAAATAAACACTCTTATTATTTTCGAAAATCCTGCGTTAAAGTAAGTCAAAAGCGTCAAGGAACATTCCTAAAAGAATGCGATTAGTTCCTGTAAATAGTTCGTGAGAAAATGATGAATAAAAATTGAAAATTAACATGGACAGCCTAGGCTCGCCTTAAGACGAATGTTTCTACATTTACGAACCTTTGTCCAAGAAAGCTTTAAAGCATGTCTAAAACCGCATCAAAATTCGTCCTTTAGTTCTCGAGATTGGCCTGGACAAACAGAGAGACCGACAGACAAACAGACTAGGTAGACAAACAGACAAACATATGAATAGACAAACAGACAAACCAACTGACAGACAAACATTCGAACAGACAAACAAACAGACAAACAAACACACGGACATATTAACAGACAAACAGACAAACAGACAAACTGACAGACAGACAAAATGTAGGACCTATTTTTTACTAACAATAGGAATAATGGAATAACCTGGCATGTTTCGTTCTGGTGTTTAAACATGAGCGATGATTCTCTTAAGTGAATAACATTTGTCTTACTCTGTACTCACAAGGGATCCACCAAGGTATCCCATTGAATTGCTGAGGAAATTAATGTCATAATGTGAATTAAGGACTCTTATTCTGCAACGCGGAAACCCGAAAGAAAGACTGTACTAACAGATGTGTTGTTGTGTTGTTAATGAATCTTTTAGGGCCATTGCGACAACGTAATTATACACACCTGTGTACTTAGGTTTGTACAATAGTTTGATAATCTGTATGACTGTGATGCCTGTACTAGTGTGTGTACTTTTGATCAAGGTAGGATTTGCGCAAGAAATGGTCATGGCCTTATGTTAAGTATCATCCCAGCATATGTCGGGAGTAGACGTGAAGACACCACGGAAAACCAGAGGTAGGAATCGAACCTGCCTCTTCTAAGTTTTGCCTCACGAGACTCAGTGTACCCTGTTCCAGCCCTCAGAACAGTATTAAATTTATTGGCAGAGCAGGGAATCGTGAGAGCCAAGAATGCTAGCCAGTACGCAACGACTAAATGTATTGCTCTATTATATTTTGCATACGTCTCATTTTGCGTCCAGTTATTATGGGTACTTGCGATCTAATCAGAGGAAATCCATATACAGTAAGATAAGCGTGTCTGTAACACGGTCTAAGAAAATCTATAGGTGTCCCTGAGAGGAATACTATTACAGTGCAGTACATATCCAGCGACTTTCCGTGGGCCTGCCATGGTAGTTATGATCTAACCAAACATATGTGTGAGATTTTAATTTAGTTAATGCTGACCTGCAAGTCAACACGTTGGGATTTGGCATTTGTCTCTGTCACAAGCGGGATGGAGCTGATGATATAACATCGTACAAATGGGTGCCAGACACGTGTGGGCTCACTGCGGTCAATCACTCTTCAAATGAAGCCAGAAAACCACTTTTACAACGCAAAAAGCACACAAACATGGGAACATTTCATTTAAAACTTGTCAAAGTGTTCACTCAGAATGTTTCGCTCGTACGCACTGTCTACTGATCATTATTTTGTTCTTTCATTTAGGAGCCTGGAAATCGTGGTCATGATCCGTATGTATTTATAAGTTTGTCTGATAACCCGCGATATTTTGGTGTTTGTAGTAGTAGTAGTATTACTAGCGGTAGTAGTAGTAGAATTAGCAGTATGCATTATTGTAATTGAGGCTTGGGTAGATAAGAAGGTGGCTGTTGCCTTAAGTTAGGAACCATTCAGGGATTTTTCTGGAGTTAAATGTTTTAATAAATGAAAACAGTGACCATACAAATTCAAAGAAAAATATATATAGTTCTAATCAATCGACTTATTTCAGCGAGTGAAATCTCGTTATGGTTGACTACCGTAATCTTAACCTACATGTTACTTTTCACTGATTATAGATAACAAGAGTTTAGTGCTTTTCAGTCGGTCAACACGAATGTACCCAAAAGAGCTGGTTTATGCCCTAATCCTGAAATAAATTACATGAGATTAATAAATACACTAAGATGACCAGTTTCGATCGTCAAGCGATCATCATCAGATCCATTACACTTAGGCTGTAATATCTATGTTTGGAAATACAGGTGAAAATATATACAATATGTACAATTATTTAGTTGCAATATTGGTACTGCAACTGTCAGTGTATGCTAAATGCAGTATATATGATGTTAGGTGAAATGCTAAATGGTGATAGATATCCGGAGTTCGTAATTTGGAGTGTTTATATGGTTGAAAAAATCAACTATGTTTAAACTGTAATATTACAGGCTACTACTTATCTGGTTGTCTTCCTTGCTGGAGCTACGCGCAGTTTTCGTTTTCACTGTTACTCCAGGTGTGGTCGTCTGAGATGGGCTGTTATCTCAACGACACTGGATTTTCCCTTATCTGCCCCCTGTTCATATGTGCTGTGCGGAGTCAGTGCGATGTGTTTATGTGGGGTGTTGCCAACCTGACCGACTGAAAATCACCAAACTCTTGTTTACTAAGGCAACACTGGAAAAATGGCTTCAAACCCCACAATGTAGATTATAGATGCTGTTCATAATAATTCCTCAGATATTCATTCCTTTAACTCATCACGAAATGAAACCTAATACAGTGAAATTCTACTATAAGCCTAATCTAAACCTAGTTACCTTTCGTAAATTATAGACGAGGAGCATATCTTTCCTTCAAATATGAATTCATTTTAGCCGTTACGGAATGAATCTATCATTGTTAGTCAAGCATGGTGAACAAATGCTATGAGATGACCATGTCTTGTCGTAAATTACAAGAAGGCGCGAGTCATCCTGTTTAAAAGGTGACATCTGTTTCTCATATGCCTATCACAACGAAAGGTAGCAAAATGAACCTTGTTTAACTAAGGATTTTACAATGTTGATAGGCGTTCACACGGAGACTTGATTTAACTAAATTATGATAGAGAAAGAATCAGTAAAATATATGAAAATAAGCGAATTAGTCGTTTGTAAATCATACCACGAGTGGACATTTTTAGAACACCTGGTATTATCTTGGAGTTGAATCTACATATACACGTATTAATGCGTGAGTTTCTAAACGCCAACGCGTACATAGTAATCGTTGCAGATGATGAGCAAAAAAGTTCCTTTAACTGACTAGGATAACATTACCACCAGCACATGTACATCCAACATTCAGAAATGATTCCTCAATATAATCATATTAGTAATGCACATTTAACCACAATCTTCTTTCCAATGGAATCGAAGACCCCCTTATAAGCCTTTAAAAATAAACGGAATTAAAATAACTGAAATACATGTTACTTGGTAAGGGAAGCCTATTGTATTTTTCATATTTATTTATAATCAGCACATTCTGTTGCTAAATATAACCACAATGCATGAAACATATTTTCGTATCTCATTTAATTCCATGTTTTAGTTTAAAATTCTCTGAATGCGTGCAGTGCAGAATTAATCTTTTCGAGTCCCGCTTCGTGTAACGACAGGGCACTGCTTTGCACTAATTGGCTTTATACATTACGAACATACGCTGCCCTATCATAATGAGAATTTGAAGGGAGTTACAAAAATAAAGACTTTTCAATGGTAAAGGCCATTTCCATTAGTGTTGTGATTCTAATATTGAACAACCATTCTCATTTAAGGAAACTCAAAACCTTGCGACATATTCTAATGCACATAAATTAGTAAAACTCGATCTCTACATAAGATATGTCCCTCATAACACAAGGGCTCTTGCTATTTCTCTGTAAAGGACCAGGTTGCGATTATTTGTGGATTCCCGCGTAATGAACGTTTGATTAGCATTATGTCCAACCACCTCATGGTGTAGTGGCTAGCATTCGTGACTGGCGAAGAAGAAGTTCGATTCCTATCTCTACCAAGAAATTTAATTCTGGTCTGTGGGTTAGAATTGGGACACTCAACCTCGTGTGGCAAAACTGGGAATTCTCACTTCAGCCATCCTGTAAGTGGTTTTCTTGATTTTCCGCTTCTACTCCTGGCAAATGCCGGGATGGTTCCTAACTCAGGGCGACGATCACCTCCTTCCCAATCCTCACCTGAATTACAAATTCTACAGACGCCACAATAACACACGTTATCAGAAAAATTATACACATACCCAAATACACAGGGCTAAATGACCACGATGCCCATGTCCCTAAAATGAAACAACAACATGTATTAGGTAAAGACATGTAAGCAGTATATAATTTTCCTGTATTTCATGCTTTTCTTTCCTTTCTAGATACCATGGGTTTCCCATATTTTACGTTTTCCTTATGTTGGGAGGGGCAGATGACCTCGATATTCCACTCCTTGAACAACAATGGACATCAAGGTCCTAAATTAAAATCTGCAGCTAGACTCATATGCAATTTTAGTAGTGTCAAATTATTTTAAAACATATTTCAAAAATTGGGATGTAATAATTTCAGTGGTTATTTTCCAAAAGCTGATGTGTCGGATTTTATGATTACTATTGCCGGTTGTAATCAGCTTATGGCATGGAGGGGGACAACTATAATGACACATGACATTTACAAAAGTCTAGAGGAAGAATTCTTGACCAAGGCACCATGTTAGCTATCTGAAGATCAATGGTAACTGGTCATAAACACAAAACAGCATGACGTAAAATACGACTTTAAATTACATATCAGCTCTTGACAAATAACAAAATTACAGTGCAGAAAGACCACTCCATTAGCAACAAGCAGTCCTTCAACGAACTTTCTGTGCGCTCCGGCTCCACTACACTGCTGATATAGCTAATGTTATTCGGATACGATTGTCTTCACCGGGCATCCGACCTTAAATCCCCGGCCAAAACCAAAATGAGCCTGGTTGGCTCCGGCGACCCCAAAAGCCGAAGAAAGAAAGAAAGAAAGAAAGAAAGAAAGATGTTCTTCTTCACCGTTGACGAGACATTGCGGATTGCCACCCTCTATAAGTCACCTACTGCTCAAGAAAAATTACCGTCATGCCGAAGAGTGTGGCGCACTGGGCTGAATGTTGACGTTTTTGTTTGCTTTACACATAGAGCTTTCATAATTACAAGGGAACATATTTAGAATTTGAATTCTGTGCCTGAAATATACCATTCTAATAATACATTTATTATTTTCACTCGAAAAATAATTATCTACCGGCCGTGGTGGTCGAGAGCGCTAACGCGCTGCATCGTGCCTCGCTGGCATCGGGGAAGCATGGGTTCGAATCCCACCTCGGCCGTTTGGAAAATGGTTTTCGAGGTTTCCCATTTTCACCACCAGAAAGATGTCGGGACGGTTCCTTTCAACCAGTCCACTTCCGACTTCCTTCCGAAATCCCTTCCCTGACCCTTCCTTAATGAGACCCAAATGAACGGTTGCCTTGGCGATCACCCTGCGACCATCCACAGTTTTATGTGCTCACAAAATGTGTTTAGTTCCCATTCACCACCCTTGCGATGGTAGATGAATGGTCCCTCGCAGAGTCCGTGGGTGAAGCCAAGCTGGGAGGATAAGCGATTAAAATGTTTTTTTTTAAACCATACACATAGGCCTATAAGGAAATGATTTTATTCTCCAGTACTTAGAGAGATAGGTCATTCTAACTTCTTGTATGACAAAAATGCCTGAATTCTAGGTCAAAACTGTTGGGCATATGAATGGTATTTACAGTAAGTTACTTTCTGCACATATCTGACCCGCATGCACTAATGTTGTATGGGATGTGTAATAACTGATTTTCACAGGGATAACACTGCATGCATGCAGACTACGTCAGAAAACGAATAGATAACAACCACATGGCCAATCACTGAATAATCCTGAGCGCTATCAGTCTAATGCGCCTCATTGGGTAATGAAACCTCGCTTTTGAGCGCTTAGTAAGCTCGTATTTGATACAACTGCACTTACTGTAAGTTGCCGTCAACATATCGACAATGGCCTTGGTTTTCAGCAACAGCGAGAACACACATAATTTTAATACTTGGAGAATCTACTCATAATCCAACTGAGGCTCGCACATTATAAGCGCAAGAGTTTCCAAATTGGCGTCTGCCTTCTGTACACGTATTTAGCTGAATAGAGCGGCGATTAAGAACTAATGGAATGTTCAAGGTACACTCCAGCAGAGCTAGACCCGTCTGCAGTGATGCTGAAGTGCAGGATGTACAGCAGTACTTCGATCGCAATCCATCACATGGTAAGTTAAACTTCGCCTTACTGTGATGGGGATGATGATGATGATGATAATACTACTACTACTACTACTACTAATAATAATAATAGAAATAATAATAATAATAATGCTCTAGCAATCCTATTAGGTTATGAGGCTCTGTTGCGTGGTTTCGCCTAGGTGCACCAAATCAAACTCATCAGTGGGCACTTGGTGACCTGCTCCGACCACCGCTGGGGTATCGCAACTACAATATGTCCCATATTTATAGCACACAGCTGTGCTACTTTATTGCGGGAAAGCCAATATGTTAATACACGCATCACAAAACGTTTTGCATATTGCCATAGAGGACGAACTTATTTCTTAAGCAGTGTCCACGTCTGCTCTACACAATTGATATCGGGAGCATAGGCAGGTCGTTCCATTCTGTGAATACCATTCTCCTGAAGAAAAGCATTTACAATGCTAGCTCTGTGAGGGCGAGCGTTATCGTCCACGAAAGTGAAATTTGGGCCGAAATTGTCAGCATAGCCTTTCACAACAGGTGCCTGTAACGTATGCCTGTCTTACGCCCTGGGATGTACACGAGGAGTTCGGCGACCAAACATGATGCCAACCCAAAACATTGCAACACCTACTCCCTGATGGTATTGGTCTCGGATGTATTGGTCATGCATACGTTCACCGGGTCGTATTCACAATCACACAGATCTATCCTCACTGACACAGGCGAGTGTACACGGCCGATATACACGCTCGCATGAACGACTAATGGGTTTGAGACCACTACGAATCATGGCCAGCAATATGCAAAACTTGTTTTGATGTGTGTAATAATAACAATAATAATAATACCAATCATCTATGTTACAATGTGCACATGTTTAATGTTGCTTAGAGCCATTAGGACCTGCAAGGTAGCTAGGGGTGCCCCGGGTGTCAATACAAAAGATACTGAAGGAGAGAAAATGGCATCCGTATAAGGCGCAGCTACATCAGCAACTGTGTGGGAATGGTATTGATCACAGGCTAACGTATTGCGGAAGAATGGCCGCTGCACTACAACAATATCCACATTTTACCAGTAATATCCTGAGGAATAATGCTTATTATTTTGCTAGTTATTCCACTGTCAACACTCGCAATCTCCGTTACTAGGCTTCAGCAAACACACATTGGGTTCAAGCACAGCATTTGCAGATCCACTGGGGTGTTAATGTGTGGTGTTGTATTGTCGGTGACTATATCATTGGGCCTGTTTCGTAACTCCTCGACTCACAGGTAGACTTTATCTGGAATTTATAGAGGCCAACTTATATCTAGAAACCTGCAAGAAGATATTCAATTCTAGCTATTATTGCTACATTGTCTCCAGTATGATGGAGCTCCACCTCGCTACTTTTGACCCGTTACGGAACATCTTGTTGCACGATATCCTGAACGGTGGGTAGGTTGTGGAGCATCCTACAAGTGGCCACCACGATCAACTGATCTAACCCCTCGGGATTTCTTTCTGTGGGGCTATATCAAATCAAACGTATTCGTGACAGCGCCAGAAATTGTTGATCAATTACAACAACGAATTTGTGAGGTCTGTTCTGCAGTGACTCATGAAACTTTAAAACGTGAGAAATGAGCATTTTCATCATGCATGGTTATACAGGGAAACGTTATTTTATTTTATATTATTTTATCTTCTAAGCTTTGACGCAATAAAATAAGTTAATTTTCCACATAGGAAGCAACTCTTTGGTAGAGTGGTAATTTATGAACCTGCAACAATTAATACCTTCTTTTCTGCATCTTTGGCATATTGACAAATGAACGCTGTTCATTACGGAACTATGCTTAATCGCTGTTTGCTAAGGAGCGCTACAACGTGCTGTACGTTGGATGTTGTGAAACAAATAGTAGTTACTTTACTACTCACTTACTGTTACAAGAATATCGTTATTAATAATAATAATAATAATAATTTTATTAATATTATTATTGTTACTTGATCATCACAATAAGGTGGAATTCAAGGATTCAATCAAAGCACTGCTGAACATTCTGCAGAACGTGAGCATTACATGTGCCTTGAAGAATCCATTAGCTCTTAGTTACAGCTCTGCTCTTCTAAATACGCCTAGCCTACACAAGGTAGACGTCTATTTGGAAACTCCTGCGCATATAATATGCGAGCTTCAGTTAGATTACAACCAGATTCTGCGTGAAATAAAATTATGTGTGTTCTCGTCGTTGCTGGGAACCTCAGCCAATGCCGATATGTTGACAGCGAGTGTAACGCTGCTGAACCAAATACAAGCCTACTGCAATGTGCTCAAAAGTGAGGCTTCATAACGAAATGGGGCACACTGGACGAGTAGCGCTGATAAACATGCAGCGAGCGGTCGTCTGGTTGTTAACTCTTAGCATGCAATGATACCCCTCAAGAAATCAGTTTTATACCTCTTGTTCATCATTAGTACATGCGGAACTCTTATAAGTAGAAAGTACGGGGCAAATGAACCACCTGGTATACGACCAAACTCATGAAATGCGTTTGATGTATTTACCGACAGCGCTAGCTACGTTCGCTAACGCGTAGCTCTAGGGCATGGAGCCAAGCTATCGGCGGACTCGGTAGACGTGGGTTCGGGCCCCACCGTCGGCCTTCCTTGAAATGGTTTTCCGTGGTTTCTCCATTTTCGACTCCAGGCAAATGCTGGGACGGTACCGTCTGACAGGTCACGGCCACTAGGCTATCTTCCACATCCTTGCCCAGTTTCATTCAACTTCATGTATTTCATCTCTCTTCAACTCCTCTCATGAGGTTGGCGTAAGGAAGGGCATCTGTTCGTCAAAACCACACGCCACATAGACTTTCATTGCATTTCATCCCTGATCCCATTGAAAAACGGGAATAAAAAGCGGTAGATATAGATACACGTCTGATCTATTTAATGTGTTTGATACTTCAGAGGACACCTATGCTGAGATTGCTGGTATGACCGTAAACAAAAGTATAAATTCTTCCTCAACAGAATTTATTTCACAGCGTTGATGAATGCGAAATAGATACCTCGTTATAATAAATGTATTGTGTAAAATAACAAGTAGTTCCGTGAAGAACGTTACAGCCTATTTTCATATATCCTACTTACGTTACTTGCCTCTATCAACATACAAAATTTCAGTTTGATTGCTGTAATAGATTCGTAGATATTGATAACCGTCCAAATATTTCGGTTGGTCGCCATGTTTTTTTTTTTTATAAATGTAGGCCATAGAGTTATATACTATTAGATGACGATTTTTGCGTAGGTTCATTATTGAAACGTTCACTTCGATCGCATGAATTATACACAAGAAATAGAAACTTAATTTTAAAATTGCGCACAGCCGCCATCTTGAGGTTATGTGAACAATAGAACTAAATTAGATGCTTGTGCAATACAATGTGCATAAACATTTACCGTACCAAATTTCACTGCGCTCAGATGGTTAAATCGCGAGAAGAGTCAATTAAAGTGTTTCACCTTCGCTTGGCCACCATGCTTGTTTTGTATTTTACAGGTTATTGGAAGGATCGTAGCTGAACTTCTAATAGTACTCTTTATCACTGTACAAAATTTCAGGGTGATATCAGTAATAGTTTCGGAGATATAGAATGCCGGTGAAATATTTCGCACAGCAGCATGTTGGACTCGTGAGACGTAATTAAATTTGAAGGACACGGTCGAGGTCGGTCGTAATAGTTCTATGAACATATCGAGTTTCATTGAAATTGCTCCAGCCGTTTAGAAGTTATTAGAGGGGGACTCACACACAAACATACGCCCACACACGGACAAATGGTGATCTCATAAGCCTATTTTTTTCATAAAATGAAAATAGGCTAAAAGGGAAACAAAACGGAATATACGTATAGGCCTATTATGATGAGGCGTGAAACCGCAACTCCAGACTTTTACTCAAATGCCCAGTGCTATGAAGGGTATTGTCCTCCAGTGGTACTGAAGGAGTACGTTTAAATTGGTCGTGAGTGGTAGCAATGGCTTGTTTACTTGCATACCAGAACTACATTTCTTCAGGCAAGGCGATAATCCACCCGAAACCTATTATTGACCTTTAGGAACCTTGCCGCGAGAGATTGAGGATTGATGTATCATAGCTAGTATGACGAGACTTCGAGAATCGAGTCAGCACATGAGCACGTTCTGCCCAAGTAGTATCGTACTCACAGCAGTACCGTGTCCAGGTGCAGGAGTCAGTGAACTGGGAAATTGATTACAATGCAAAATGAAGGGTGTAGGAAGAGTATTCACAAGCTGAGAGAAAACATAAGTGCGAAGTGTGACATATGAGAAGAATTTAATTTTGTTATAGGTAACAATTACAAGAAAGTAATTACAAGGGAATTTCCTCAAGCGACTGAACAGGATGTGTTCCAGATTACGACCGTATACGCTGCATTAGAAGAATGATCTTCATGTGGTTTGATCATACATTGTTAAACTATATTGTACAGATATTTAAAGCTAAGTGAAATAATTTATATTAAAGGAATGACGCTTGACCGAACTTAGTTGCTAGAAAGACAACATGAGGAACGTGTTTAAAACGTGAAGACGCCATTTTTAAATGGACCAATATTTGATGTGCCTTAAAATATCAAATTCAGATTGATTCTGACAAAGCCTGGAATTAACTTTTGGCAGTCAAAGGTGGAAAACGTAAAAAAAAGTGGACATACTACATTTACGAGGAGATGCCTTGTACCGTAACTGCTTTCATTACTATTGCTTGTTGTTGTGAGGGCTACACTTTGTCATGTCATACAATATTTCGTAGGCCATTTGTGTATACGAACTAAGGTAATGGGTCACCGAAATACACTGTCTGCAATATACCGCGTGTCGAGGGAATTTAGATGAGGAATTACGAGAGGTGTGATTTATTCAGAGTACTATTGATATTCTGATTATCAAGGTGAAAGCAAAAATAGGAGCATTTAAATTCTGGAAGCAAACAGGAACGTAACCTACACCCGCTCTCCACTAGATCGTAACTTTTACCAAGATACGAGCCAGTATATCTACAGATGCAGAAGTTGCCCGGTAACGAAAGCAGATCTTCAGAACTTTTGTATGTGAGTACAGTTAACGAATTATATTGGAGGAGAGAGATAACGCCAATTGCCTCAGCCACGAGCGATGGTATGCCAAGCTCTCCTTTAAATGGTAACTTTAATGTCATAATCATTAATGTTACGGCAAACCTTACTTACATGTTTCATGTGACTACTCTAGTTGTGATCGGAGATTAATTTGTTATTTCAAGGGTAACTTACTGTATATAAGAGTGGTCCTGGTACATTCTGCGAAAAAATGATAGATTGAAGCTGTGTGTGTCACAAGAGAACTTATCGCCTTACAACCCAGTAGATCAGAATCAGTGTTCTACGATAAATATCCAATTAAAATGTCGTAATTATTACGACTGGTGCCCACCCACAATTAATTTGACTAGATGCAGCATTTTAAGAAAGCAGATAAGCAGGAGAGTTGTAATATGACCTTAACTTGTAAGCTCCCGCGTATGGTACCCAATAGTTTTGCCAGTCACAGGAAAAGCAGATTGTGCAATGCTATTTTATTACAGTACAACTTAGTTGTCACATATAGCCAATAGATGGGCTATTTACATCGTTATTTGTACAAACACAAGTAATTATTTCACACCGTACTTATGGAAACCAAATTACAATAATTAAATATAATTAAATATCTTTCATTAGTATTAGTATCATAAAATAATCAATAAACACTGATAAAATTCAAATCAGTTGAAGCAAAGTGGAAACTGTATTTTCTCTAAACGATGAAGCACTCTATTGTTCACCCCATCACTTTTGTTTAACATCATTAAATACGATACGCTCACAAGGCCCAGTTGGCGCGTATTGAGTTAATGAAAAACACTTGTATAAGTAATTAATAGTAGTTTTTGAAACTAAGGGTTGCTTTACATCTAGAAAATGAACTGATAGCATTAAACATAAAACCTAGAACTTAGAAGATATACTGATTTAACAAAAGCACTTTAACTTCGAATATTTGTGCTTGCCTTTGACATAGGCCTACTTATGGTTTTGAGACAGGAGAATATAAATTAAGATGATAAATATATATTTAACAATTCGTAACTGTACTCTACCAACCAGAACATCTACTAAACTCGAAGCAGAGAATTGGTACTATTTCATACACACGACTGTTTACATATTAGGCTAGTTATTTCATGCTCCTTTTCTAGACCCTACCATGAACTTAAAGCTTGGGATTATCTTTTACTTATAAAGAGGGGTTGGGTATTGGATCGCACCCCAGGACCTCCAAGTACTGAGCTCCCGCGTATGGTACCCAACAGTTTCGCCAGTCACAGAAAAAGCAGATTGTGCAATGCTATTTTATTACAGTAGAACTGAGTTGTCACATATAGCCAATAGATTGGCAATTTACTGCATACACGTTGTGAGTGTTGTGTGCGATAGAACAAATCCGCCCCTCTCGCACTTTTCGGTCACATGTTACACATCCTGAGATAATGAAGAGTCAAAATGTACGCACACTCCACACATTTCAACTAAGTTCTTTAGGACTCAAAATGTTGCCTCAAGAGATAAGGTACACACTATAGTAGAAAGCATACTCTATCAAATTAAGAGAACGCTCATGGGTGAAGTTAAAGTGGACGACCGGTTGCAGTTTAATAAGACTGTTTACGAGAGAAATGCGAGTGATGTACTCCGAGACAGAACGTATAAATGTCAAGTGGTTGAACTCACTCAATATATTTCTAGTTTACTTCAAACCTCATGAGAGCATGATGACTGAATGTAGGTCACGATTCTCCAGGAAGGGAGTCATGCAATATTCTTTGAAAGAATACTGTAATTCTTCAGAGGAAGTAATTCCCCAAGAGATTCTTCAAGTGTTCCCCACTTTTTACGGTGCAGTGGGTCGAACCGCTACTTATCAAAGGAGCATATTGAATACGGAACAGCTTTTATATATTCCAGAATGGTGGACTACTTCAACGACCGTGTTAAAGACGAATGGAAGCTCACACCTATTAGGTCGTGTATTGTGCAGGATGTACAATGTATTTAGATGGAGGGTAGAGACATATAACATCTGATCCATGCGGGATTAGAAACCACGATCTCCTGCCTTGTACGCTTTTGAGTTGATCACTGAGGTAATGGAGCAGCGTGAAGCCAGTGTATACTTGACTCATTCACATTGTATTCGATACCCACAGAGGACTTTGGATTCCACGGCATGATTTGTATTCTTTTAAATACACATCCAAAGCCGGAAGTTGCGGGTTCGAGTCTAGCATGAGTCAGACGTTTCAATAGGCCTACATATGCAAATCCGAAAGTCGCAAGTTCGAGTCTAGCATGGGTCAGACATTTAAACACGCGTGCAAAGGCAAAAATCGTGGATTCGAGTCTCGTATGGATCAGACATTTTAATACACGTGCAAAGCCAGAAGTCACAGGTTCGAATCTCGCATGGATCAGACATTTTAATACGCGTGCAAAGCCAGAAGTAACGGGTTCCAGTCTAGCATGGGTTCGACATTTTAATACAGGTGCTAAGCCGGAAGTGGCGGGTTTATGTATAGCATTGGTCAGACATTTCAATACACGTGAAAAGCCAAAAAACGCGGCTTTGTGTCTTGCATGGGTCAGACATTTTAATTCTCCACGATCCTTGCAATCAGCTTGCACTGTATGTAAAATACATGACCTGATATTTGTAGACTTCTATTTGTTAGGGACCACCTCGTGGTGTAGTGGCTAGCATTTTTGGCTGCCACCCCTGAGGTCCGGGTTCAATTCCCGGCTCTACCATGAAATTTAGTTCTGGTTTGAGGGCTGCAACGAGGTATAATCAGCCTCATGATGCAAACATGAGAGGAAGGGGATTTGATTCCCACCTAAGCCATCCTGGAAGTGATTTTCTATGGTTTCCCAATTTTTACTTCAGGTGAAGGCCGGAACGGTTCCTAACTTAATGCAACGGGCGCTTCCTTTCCATTCCTCGCGTGAATTACAAATACACGAAGTTAATACAGCCATCACAACAACACAGGTTATCAGATAAAGTTCTACACATACACAACTAAGTACATAGGGTTAAATGTCGATTATGCCCAAGTCCATCAAATGAAACAACGACTACAACCATTTGTTGTGTAAAATAATATTTTTCAGTCGGTCAGCATGTATCCCGAAGTCCAGTTATCTTCTGAAATATCTTAAAGAATTACACAAAGGAGATACTTTTAAACTGCACTGATTTTGAAAAAAATAATCTGTAACTAGGATAATGAGATCAATTACTTCTTCTTGTTTGTATCTCTTATAACGATTGGCAAGCATATAGTCCTCCTTAGGCGATGTTCATATTCTTTAAGTCGCACGTAAAAGGTGCACTGGAAGAGTTGTTGCAAATTCATTTTAGGGGCTTAAGGCATTTTTGTTATCAGCCCCATGTACTTTGGCATGGTTTCAATTTATCTGATAACGTGAGTTCCTTTGATGTCTGTAGTAGTGCATTTAACTGTATGTATTCGTATTGTGACCATTTGAAGGAGCGTCAGTTGCCAGTTATGGAGGTGATGTTTTTGTCGCGGCTGTATTTGAATTTGAAGCGAGCGCCTGACTGAGTTGAGATTCACCGCTGCAGAGTGCTTGTTGGAGGAGATGCGCAGACGACGATGCGCGTACGCATGCTAACACCTAGCGATCTGCAGGGGTCAAGCAAGCAGCTGTGAGGAGAGTGACAGTCGTTCTCGTGCAGTAATTCTTGCATGAACGGACGGCTCAATCAATCTTAGTTACGAGTACCGGACCTGAAAGCCAAAAGTAGCCTACGGATGAGACATTGTTCGCAATGCGCTCAAGAAAGTTTTTACTAGGTGGGACCAACTTTTGTGAGTGCAAAGTTGTGTTGGGTAATACCCGAGCTCACAGCATATTTTAGCCGACGAGCTGGAACTAACTCCTGACCCGAGTTATGTGAAGATAATATCTTCTACCAGGGTAGATTACTGGATAGCAGATGACATGGAAAATAAGGCTGAACAGGTGTGTAAGTGTATTGCGATAACTACAGAAAGATTATGAGCAAGTAACCGTGAACATTATTGTGATTATCGGAGATATTTCGGAACGGTGAAACACCGGGTGATTGTCGTGGAATCAGTGAAAGTTTTAGACACGTGTTTTTCATAGCAGAAGCTATGGTGTTAAGAAAATTCGATCAGGAGGTCATGGTAGCGATACGCCGTTATGAACTTTTGGAACCTACCATGAGTCGAGCTATTACTATGGTGCACAAAATTTGAATTGGGTGTACAATGGATACCGATGTGCGGAGACTTGCGACTTGGACCAGTGGAGCCAGGAAGGTGACCTGTACACATTCCGTGTACAGAGGAACGCTTGAGACTTTATGCTCAGACCAAGAGCATTCCACCGGAGCACTAGCCTTCTTCAAGAACATCTGAAATGGACGTGAGCCCCATATTCTTTTTTTAATTGCTAGTAACGGTGAATATCAGACTATAGCCTACACCATTAAACCATGTAGGAATCGTTTTACACGCCATGCATCTTTATTTTCTATATTATGCTGGAGCATAAGCCTGGAGCCTATTGATGTTGTCCACTCTTCGAATTTTTGAGATAGCATATCCACGATAGGCATATCGTAGAATGAGTATATTTTTACGAAGGCATCCAGCTGTTCTAGTTAGACAGGAGTCTCATCCTGATTTTTGTTGTACAGTCCTGTGCATATTTTTATGCACAATGTTAATATAAGCTACTTTGTTGGGATAGTTTATTGGTAACTTTGATTATTTAATTGTAAATTACTTGTTGTTTTGATTCGATTCGTCTTAGATAAGTTCTGATTATCATTTATCGTGAAATGTTTCGATTTTTCTTGTAGTTCAGGATTTCTTTAATAATGATACTGCAGAATGGTCATGTATTGGAAATTACATGTGGGATTAAGGAAGAATATTTATAACAATTTAATGGATCTTATGAAAAGTAGAACATGGTAATTTTCCATGAGAATTTCATTTTTAATAATAAATAATAATACTAATAAATTAACGGACGAGTTTGAATAATTTATGTGATGTTTAATTAAACAAATATGAGTTAATGAGAACGGAGAAATGAGAAATAAATACTGAATTAATGCACATTGGAATGATAAAGCAATCGTAAAGTAATTTTGTTATTAGAGCAAGGTGTATCAATTAGGGGGATTTTTGTTATGGTGACAAGTGGATAATTGAACAGGTTAATTGGAAACAGTTACTTATAACATCCATATGATAAATCTGGTAGGGTGATGAGTTGAATTGGGAATGCGTGCGAGCATTTTGGTCCCATGAATAATTCTGATAATCCATTAAATACAGTAAATATGACTGGATGGAAATTCGATGTGTGAAAATAAGGTATAACATAAATAGAGTTGTTGAATATAATGAAATGTTGGAATTTGGAGGATATTGCCTCATATTACTCAAAAGAAGGGTAGTGCCACAGTTGCAACCCCACGCCACTATCCGGATCTTGTCATTAAAGGAATTCTAGATTCGGCTTTAATTTGCTCTAACCATAATTAAATGGTTTCTTGTTGAATGATATAAACCTGCAGATAGATTAAAATGCTTACTAATCTTCCCATATTGTGATATTATGGAATAAATCAAATTGATAAAGTGCATAGAGAAATGGGGCATTTAAAATGCGGCCTCATGTTCCGATGAAAATTTTGAAATAGCTACGAATCATCCATAAGTGTTTGAAATTAATTGGAATAATAAGGTTGAGTTGTAATCAGCATCACAGAATAATGAATCCCATAATTTATTTATTATTGAGAATAAATCACAGATCCATAATTTATAAATTCTGATATGAATATTCCTGTGTGGAATTAATGAAATTTAATCCGTATTATATTTCTATTGGAACAATGATTGTTTGACTTGATCTGACTTGCATTAAGTTGCGTAATTAACAATTCTAGTAATGTTTTGGAATTTCTTCTCCTTTCATGGAAGAGAATATCCGATAGGATTATCCATGATTTTTGGAAATATGGAAAAGTGTAGGACATTGAAAATAAAATTTTATTCAAGTGTTTAATAGGACGATCAGTGATGTACACATCTTGAATACTGTAAACAACGTTTAAAATATAAGGGAATACTATGATGGACTATTAATTTCTAACCAAAGTGAATGTTTAAGAATCGTTGATTTCTTTGCATAATTAATTTTTTGAAACGTTATTCAACGCCTACGATTAAATAGTATACGATCTTGCTGTAGTGCATCTGGAGAACAGCAGAGCTTTTATTTTTCATTCTACAACTTTGTTGTTTGCTCACAGTTAACCCCGAGATATTTTTGAAACTTGTGCTCGGCTGTTGTTCGGATGCGCACTTGTGTAGTCGTGGGACGTCCATCAAACGGTCACAGTATCAAGATGGAGTGGATACCTTGGGACTTGAAATAACTTATGTCTAGAGAGAGTGTGTAAATCCACAGTTAGAATGACTGCTATCAACGCCAGGGTTCATATGTCCAATCTACGGACGTGCTGTAGCTCGCCCATCGCGGTCGTGGAGAACGAATGGACACATTGGACGTAATATGCAATTATGTTTCATTCATACAACAATTAATAAGGTGATTGTAGTGGTAGTGATTGTTGATTTTGAGGGGTGGAACATAATATCATTAGCAGATAATATTCTCCGGGACGGAAGAGAACAATATTTAACCAAGACAGTTTGACAGGAAATAGAAAAGCACGGTACAAGAAAGTGGAAGCATTATCGAACTCAACTGGAGTCCCGTGGTCGTCAGCCCACATCCTACTACCTGTGAGACCATAGGGGGTGAAAAAATAGATAGTAATATTTATAATATACTATCATGCAAACAGAAAATTTCCACCACTAGTAACGCAAGCAGTTTACATAAATGGATAAGAGGATCAACATCCTATTGTACTGGCTTGCGCGATGGTCCACTGCACATGTATACTGATGAGACTTGTTTTAGAACGAATACAATTTTGTTCCTTTTGTTGTTTTAAAACAAAAGTCTATATTTAACCATATTTTATAAACTGGTGATTTGGTACGTTTCGAACCTTAACTCTCTGCAGAATTATGAAATTGTGTCTGAACTTATTAAAAGACAAGTAGTTCCGTGTGGAACTAAGTAGCCTATTTTCGTATATCCTACTGGTATTTTCCATTTAAAACTTCCCCAGCTATTAAAAGGATTTTCTATATGATGTAAACCAAATTGCTTTTGATACACGACTACACCAACACCATTGCATTGAGAAAGTATGTGCTACAATATAAAACTTTCAGTATCGGTGAATAAGACTCCTCCCCAGAGATGGCATCTTTCTGTAACGAGTCAGGAGAGTTTAGTTTAAGAAAAGTCAAATGCACAGCTTCTATGATTTACGAAAAGTAAACTATAGAATTTAATGCTATTACTTCTTAATTAGTATAATAACCTAACATGTAAATCCTCTCTTCAATCGCTTGAATAAGGTACGTGAGATAAAAAACGAGATTTTAAAATTTCGAACTGATGTCAACTTGAATTTTTGAAAAACAATTAACATCATATGACTCTATACTAAGCTCTGATTAAATATTCGCTGTTCTTAGCATCACTGCTCTAGGGTCATTAAATTGCTAGAAAAATCATCTTAAGTAATTGAAAATCACTTGGCCGGCATGTCGTTTTTGTGTTTCTCAGGATTTAGAAAGTGACATATATGTATTAAGTAAATAGTCCTCTATCACCATAAAGAAATTCAGTCTGATTGCTAAGATATTTCAGAGATATTGCGAACAGGTGGAACATATTGTATGGACGCCATGTTGGATTGTTTCATATTCAGAGTGGTCCACTAACCCCTTCTTATTTAGTTTTATTAAACCCAACTAACATTACATTTCACCCGATGTTCGATATAGCTCTGCGCTCTGCCTGTGTGACAGCAATGTAATTGAGCCATGGGTCTAGCATGGAAAAGACGACCCTGAAGATTTCCGTGCCAAATACTAAGGGCCATTCTACTAACATTTGATTTATTGCTCCTTGAAAGAACACATATACAAGTAATACGATCGAATTAATAGTTACGCTATGTGATCTGTAATAGTAGAAAGTTAAATTAACACCATATACCATGCTTGAAGACTTTTCCATCGATAATAACGTTTGAGGTGGGATGGCCACTGTAACTAGCACACGTGCAGCACGCACCCGCTACGTTATAGTAGTGGCTGAATCGGTTAAGTTCCGGCTGGACATGGTGGGTGGGAACGGGTAGAATGGTGCTTCGTATCCAGCCGTAGGCATACTTTTTTGAACGACAGCCCGTGCTCAATTTTGGTGGGGATGTAATATTAAGCCACACGTACAAAGTCACATTGCCACATTTATTAATATGTTATTAAATTCTAACAAAAAGAAGACAACTCTATTTGAGGTGTACATATTAAGATGTTTCGTGTAATACCGCATTCGAACACTATGTAACGTTCATGGAATCCAACCTGAAAATGCATCTGCTCGCTATATTACTAGTGCCCGATCCTAAATAATTAAGGTAATTGTGACCTCTTGTCTCGTTTATGACGTAAGACATTGGTATAGCGGTCAACACAGATGATAAAACGTAACGAAAACAAATTTAAAATTCTCCTCGTAACAAGTGTCGAACCACAAATTTTTCAATCAGCAGTCCAACGCGTTACCATTTCAGTTAAGGTCGCTCACACACTGTACGAAGATAGAAAGTGTGAAGGTTTTGCGTTGGTCACTTGCAACCGCCTGCTTGATCGCCGAGTCTGGCCAACTGAGCATCATGGGTTACAGAGGGCTTTGATTTGGCACAGCGTAAGAATAAGCTGTCGTTAAACCTAGTGTTACAGAGGACCTTGACGCGACACGTGTGGCGGCCTGAGTGAGTCTGAGTTTTCCTTTAAAACAAGGTGGCCAACATTTCGAACACATGCTACCCTGAATGTACAGAGTACCATGATTTTGTTGTACAGATCATTATGCCATCGTCTAATCTGGCTGCGTACTGTACCCGTATCCACAGGGTCTTACCTGTTGATAACCGATGGCAAAACTGGATCGTAAAATCTGGAAGTACACGGCTGAAATAAACCCCCCAAAATTCTGCCAACATGGATCAACCTGGGATAAGGACACGTCAATATAAGAGAATGTGTTAAGAAATTGCCAGTGGTAAAAGAACAAATAAAAACTGGCTCAAAAAACTCGAAAACTCTTAAATTAATCTCGGGCATATGGCTGAACGTTGGAAATATTACCCCACTGGTTATCCTAGCACATCCTGTTTCTAATATAAATCATTAAATCATTCTGGATTTAAAATGAAATATTCAGTTTATTTACAGAAAACGTGAAATTATAGATCGAAATCTATGAAGTATGTTGTAGCATGACAAAAACTATATAATTGAATCGTCTTAATCCTGACGAAAACATACCATGGAATTCGATTTACAAGTTTTGTTTCAAATCCATGAAAGCTTTGACATACGATAAATTATATCGTTGATTATTATACACAAATACACAGTAAATTGTTAATTATTGATTTTATACATGAATTTACATTTTAATTCGTTCGCCGAATTTCGCTATTATATAGTATCATCATCCACTGACATTATTATTATTTACATTTATTTTAATCATGTTCTGGCTTATCGACGATCATTCAAGTTTATCGAACGTACAGTTCCTCAAGTTATTACTTCAATTATATCTCCAAAATATTACAATATTATTATGTCTTTTCTGATTATAGCTTCACACTAGATATTTGTTATTATTAACCATCTAAATCATGATGAAATATTATCCGCTTAATCAACATTTAAATGGTGGGTTTTATTTAAATACTAGCATTGTAGCTTCAATGTTCGTGTTCATCTCACGCATAATTATACTTCATCATTATATACTTTAGCGATTGCCAATTAGCTCGCACAGTTCACAAAATTCATTACATTAACGGCAATCTCTCCACATTCGAGATCACTAATATAAACTTCATACTATTTCTGACCATCCACTGATGTCTAAATGTATTTCAAAAATTTCTTTAACACCTGCATTGCTTCATTCAATACGAAAAGTAACACTTAATGGATGTAAATAATATTTCCACACCTATATACAATTTATGTAAGTGTCAAATAATCACCTTAAATTTAAAATAGACCAAAGAACAGAAATGACAGAAACGTCAAGTCACAATTGACACGACTATCAAAGTGTTAAGCCATTCATAATTATACGATCAATTTATGACATCTACAAATTCCAACAATGTCATACTTATTCATGACGGAATATATTTTACATAATATTGAGCTTTATCTCTCAATTATACTTCATTTCATTATGGATTTCCATACTCACAAAAATATCTTACAAGATATTATAACTTTCTAGAATTTGAGATTTAATTCAGATTCGCAAAAACAAATTCAAAAATGGGACTTCCTCTTAAGAAAATCGTATAACTCTACACCATGGAAAAATGCCTAGTATGAGTAGAATACAATATAGACCATTAGAATCATACGAAATTAGAATAGGTGTAAACCCTAAAAGAACTATAAAATTCGAAAACTGAATTTACTGTACCTCAAAAAAATAACTCTACTCAAATCTTGATTAAAAAACTGGCAATAATTGCCTAATCCAAAAATACTGCAATTGTTCACTTTAATAATGTTCCAAACATACATACATACATACCTAACTATACGAACAAATTATACAGTCATTTAAAATGCAATGCTGTATGAACTGTCGAAGAAATTCTGTTTCGATGCTCACTAGTAAACAGAATTAATGTTGTAAAATGTTCATATTATCGTAGTAGGTCATCATCTTCCTAATTCCTATTCTTATATAAAGATATCGTAGTCTTCTTCCTAAAAACTCTTCTTCTCCATATACAGTGTGTTTCTTCTCAACTAATTATAATGCTCGTATTTTATTACCAAAATTTTAAATAGTTATGTCTTAAAAATATCACCACAAAAGAGATTATCACTTAAGAATGACTATATAAGTGCATCCATAGTTGGATTAAAACTTAAAATAGACCATCGAACAGAAATGACAGAAACGTCAAGTCTAATTCTCAAGTCCATTTCCAAACTACTAAACAAAAATGACATGATTCATACCGTCTACAAATAAAAAGATCTCAAACTATCTTAGATGTTTTGATGTGAGTAAGTGTATGTAAGGACATACATCACTGTTGCGACCGAATCGTCATCCTCGGCGTTGAGAAGTTGAAGTATTGGTCGGTAATTCAGGTGTTCGAACCCGTCTCCTCTCCGTCCGAAACAGCTGTCCGTAACACAATATCCGTCTCGCGTTGACCGCCTGGATTGCGTTAGTAGCGAAGAAATTGATGTCACCTCCACTCTTGTTTGAAAATCCATTATTGTAGTAGTAATTATCTCAGTATCATTTTATGTAGTGCCTTTAATCTCCTCTTATATAGCCTTCTGCTTATAAATTCCATTATCAAGCATTGGTCATTCTTGGAAGTTCAATTCTGCTTAAATGCTGCATTCCTTGTCAGTGCTTTAGCAAGTAATTGCTACTCTTATATAGTACTGGTTCTCCATTCCCCTCACTTCAGTACTGTAATCCATTGTAGTATTGTGTAATGATTACTGGACAATGTTATAAGTTCCTTCGAAATAGCGAATGAGCTAACGAACAGTCTATATGAAGCACTAAGTTCAATCGCGACACTTTCTTATACCGAACTGTGTTCACACAAGGATATGCGGTCGTCCCCTGTTTCTCGGCCGCGCCTGCCTGAAAGCAGAGTAACAAATTTCCCGTACCGTACTTTTACAAAGCAGACAAATATTTCAATGTGATTTGAGGTTGTTGTTCTGACCGAACCAAAAAGCGAGTGTCTGTCTCCATACCGAGCTCCTCTCAGCTGGACTAGATTTTACCCATGGTCCTTCTCTGTCCGGTCGATATATCGAAGTTGGTGTACCATAACTGCGATAAACATCTGTTAGCGTTATAAAAGCATTAGTAACTTCTTAAATGTATTTAAATTATTCTTTCTTATATATTTCCATGTCGTCGATCCCCTCTGCAATCTCTGTAATTTTTAATAATTTTGTTTCCATATCGCGCTTGTAGTGTAGCCATCTTGTGATCTAACTGTACCTTCCAAACCATATGTTCTTTGCTGCACCAAGGACTGGCTGATACGTCCTCTTTGCTGCGTAGCAGGGTTGCCTATTTAGTTTACCTAACCTCGCGCCTTGCTTGCTGTAACTCTCCACTGCATGTTGGAATCTTCTCATAAAAGTGCCGTATTCGTTTCTTATAAATACAAGTATTCTATTGTTAGCCAAAATACTGGTACAGTACCATCGGATAAAATCGGTCCTTTTTAGGACCAAATAAAAATCAGGTTGATACGAGTATGCATCCACTATAAACGACATTAAACCAAAAAAATGTACTAGCTCGTGGTTTGAACATGCTACCTAAGCCCTGACGTGACTTCAGAAATGCTTGATTTAGCCACCGTAGCTGCTGACAGCCATGGTCTACTGCTGGCACTTATTGAATCTATTCGTTGACACTTCCTGTCTAAACGTAAGGTGGAGTTACTCGAAGCTGTGATCGTTTTAATCATGCATTATATTTGAGTTCATTGAAATAACACTGCCGCTATTGATTTCTACTATATTCCCGAGCTTGAACTCCACGGTAAAATTGTACTAAGGCCGTAAAAGAGTGGGTACTAAGGTTTTTAGGATGACTATGATATACGCGTTAGTTGCGTTGCCTTCCTCCAAAATAAATAAGGAACTGGTGGACCCTTCCGTATAGAAAAATAATTATATGCCAGCAAATGAATGTTCTAATGATAGTTCATTATATCAACCTACATTCCTAGTGCTTGATTAGGGCACGAGAAATAAAAACGTTTATAAATTGTACAGTCGCTATTTTTAAATATGTACATAATTCCATTAGTCAGAATATTAAAGCTTGTATGAAGATATGCCATGCCAAGTTTCACAGCGTTCGGATGAAAATTAGCGGGAAAAGCTCATTTAAATACTTGAATTTCGCGTCACCGGCATGTTGGTTTTATGCACACCAGGTTATTAAAAATTCCATAGATGAACTTATGTTAATAGCCTCTGTCTACATACCAAATTTCAGTTTGATTGTTGTAATAGATTCGTAGATATTCATAACGATCTAATTATTATGGATGGTCGCCATGTTGGATAGTATTATGTTAGACCATAAAGTTATGTACCATTAGATGAAGATTGCGTAGGTTCATTATTCAAACATCCAATTCGATTGCATGATTAGGACACAACAAATTAAGAAAATACATTTGAAATCTCGCACAGCCGCCATCTTGGCGTTATAAATACAATTGAATTGAATTAGATGCCAGTAGATTGAATTTTGTATGCACATTTAACGTACCAACTTTCACTGCGCTTGGATGAATAAATTGCGGATAAAATCCATTCAAATATTTTAAATTCGGTTGTTCGCCATGTTGTTTTTGCGCTCATCAGATTATTGAAAGTCCCACAGGTGAACTTATGCTAATAGCCTCTATCAACATACAATCTTTCAGTTTGATTGCTGTGATACATTCGTAGATATTGAGAACCGTCAAAATAATTCGGATGGTCGCCATGATGGATTGTTCTATTTGTAGGCCATAGAGTTATGTACCGTTAGATGAAGATTATTGAAATGAAAATCCACAGCCTGCTTCCAGTCTCCGACCGGGTCAGTAATGGAATGAATGAAGCCCCCATCTAGCGGCGAGGATATGAACTGTGCCGGCTGCCGAGGCCTGACGCACTCCTCTGGGACAATGATTAAATGAATGACAGATGAACCGAAATGATAGTGGAGAGTGTAGCTGGAATGAAATTTTGACAGGGAAAACAGGAGTACCCGGAGAAAAACCTGTCTGCCTCCATTTTGTCAAGCACAGATCTCACATGGAGTGACCGGGATTTGAACCACGGACCCAGCGGTGAGAGGCCGGAGTGCTGCCGCCTTAGCCACGGAGGCTTCAAGATGAAGATTATTGCGAAGGTTAATTATTCTAACATTCACCTTGATCGCATGATTAGGACACAGGAAATAGAAACTTAATATTTAAACTTCGCACCGCCACCATCTTGAGGTAATGAAAACAATTGAATTATATTAGATGCCAGTAGATAAGATGTTGTTGTTACATATAGGCCTACCGCAACAAGCTTCACTGCACTCGGATGATTAAATCGTAAGAAAATTCCACTTAAATATTTTAACTTCGCATGGCCCACTGTCTGAAATGTCTGAGTTTCTCAATGTCTCTCTCTGTCCCTCTAAACCAGGGCCATCAAGATAACGCTCCGACCGCGCTCTAAGCCAGTGCTCCGCTGCACCAAGCTCTCACAACACTCGGCTGTCACTGGTCACTTTGATAGCAGATAGGCTATGTCTTCCAAACTGCTCGATGTCATTGACTTCCCTGTTAGCCACGACTCGGAAGAGAAACTCTCCAAACTCTCCCACTGTCTGAAATGTCTGAGTTTCTCAATGTCTCTCTCTCTATCCCTCTAAACCAGGGCCATCCAGATAGCGCTCTGGCCGCGCTCTAAGCCAGTGCTCCGAGCGCTTTGTTAAAAGGTAGTTTCAGAAGTGGTGGGAGGAGCTTGGCTGGCTGAGCGCGCTGAATTGTGCAGCCGATCGATCAGTCGCTAGTCTAGTCCAATGCGCTTTATTGACAGCGTGTAAGTAAATCAGTTTCGCAGTGGTCACGACTGAACAGCATATAAAAACAGAGTGGTGAAGCAGCAGTCTTTAAAACAGAATGGGAAATTTCATTTTTCTGTACAGCTTATAAAGGGCATGCGAAATGTTTAGTGTGCAACAGAGATGTAATGTGTTAAAAACAACACAATTTGTTGTTAAATTTTCCTCTCTAATGTGTTCAAATTTCAGTTTGGAATAAATCACAATATTCTTTACTCGACACTTGTGTTCATTTCCTGCACATACCATACATTGGAGTACCATTCGATTTGTGTATATTTGTCATGGCAAAACAGCCCTATTAATACGTCAGCAATCCCACAAGAGCCGTCGGCCGCACGACTGTACGTACGTATCTAGTCAGCGTGGTCCGAACATCTTCCGTCTCCTCGTTGCCACAGTGCAGTGGTGGTAGGGGAAGGAGCGCTAGTCTGATTGCTCAGTGCTCCCCGAGCGTGGCCGCGCTCCCGGAGTGCAATGACTGGATGGCCCTGCTCTAAACTGACTCAACTCTCGGCTGCGTGCTTGCTTTAATATATCGGCAACAAAGACTCTCCAAACTTTCATCCACGTCTGGTACTGTCTGGGCTTGGTCAAATTGGACTGTTCTGGATAACGAACATTCAATATTTTCTCCAAAAGTTTCACTTACAGGCCTTTAGATCTGATTCGCCAAGAATATTTGCGACCCAACCCACAGCTCCTATGTCTAATGGACCACCTGTCCAGAACGCTCAACTCAGTCGCCTTGCGACCCGCGATCTGGCGGGCCACATGTGGCTGCCATGTCTCAATACGAATGTGAATTATAATATGACTTTATTTCCACCTGGACGGACAAACGATACGTTTTGCGGCTTTCTCTTAATCCCCTTTCCCATTTATATTACATAAATAATTTGCTGCCTAGTTTTGTTTCCAAACTTGAATACCGTACCGATTTTTACATCATTCCAGTAATATTTACGCCAATCCACAACACAAAGGTCGGCATACAGACAAAATATTAAACTTATGGTTTACTTGGACATTATACCCCCCGTTCGAGTTAATTATGAAATATTAGCCAAATATTCAAAATGTTACAGACAGGAATTAAACTGCCAGTCTGGCAGGATCACATAGACATACGCTCTCTCGACAACGCCTTGTCTCCTGGCTTGGCAGGCTGTGTGCTTAAATGAATCAATTTGAATGTTGAGAAACGAACGGCATTAAATATTAATCTGGGCCTATACAGTGTTCATTTTGTAAGTGAATTACCTCAGCTAACTGCAAGCGAAATTTGGATGGAATCACAGCGCTACACTTACAAGACTTCCGTTGGGAGCCTATCTGAAGGGGCTGAGTACTGCTCGGTTCCAAGCTCTGTCAACTTGCGGGATGAAGGGCAGAGGCAGGGTAGGAGCAGGCGAGAATTGAGAAGCCTGTCGACAGCCCGCCGTGTTACCAGACATTCTCGTCTATTCCAATATGCTAACATGGGTCTTTTCTGAAATCAGTGTGGCGTTGGGAATGAGTGACTGAGTCACCGACTAATGTATTTGCTTCTGTTACTACGCAAGGACCGAGAAACCTCATCACTCTCACCTCCACTACTCATAGTCTGCGATGCACATTCCTCTCAGGTCCACACAGCTTAGACTCGAGCAGTATATCCCGTACCAGACCTCAAACCGCAATAGATTTTCATGTCAGAACAAGAATGCAAGCTCCTTGCCTTTGGGACTGAAGATTCAATATGTACCCATAGACCAAATATGGAGGCTACCAAATGATCTACATCCATGTGCAATGTATTTTAGGAACAGTGGCTAGCAAAGGAAAGTCAGTCACTTATCAGCTTGGATAAGAAATGGGGGAAAAGAGAGGTGAGCAGAGCTGAGGAGTGGTAGTGGGAGCAAGCTCGTAGCTGAAGCGAACGGCAAACTAGAATCATTTTTTTTGGTTAACAATGAAATGCTATAGGCTACAATAATAATTTCAAGGTATTGCATTTCAAATAAGATGAATTTTTCATGCTGTATACGGTTGTAATTGCATTACACTTATATGCTGAACCATTAGGGACATATTCACATATACCCCTGTTTAAATCTATAAAGGCACGTTCAGTGGTTAGAGGGGTGTGGCTGTGAGCATTTGGTGTAGTCTATATAGTGTGTCCAAGTGAGTTAAGATCTAGTAAGAGTTAAGGGTCAATAGAGAATAGTGGGGTGTGGCCCATTGACATTACATCGTCACCGTTAAACTTGGTGGGCATGTCATGAGATCTGTGACAAGACATATAACAGTAATTAAGATCTCCTACAGCACCTACTTATAGGACGTTATCTGTTTCTTTTAGTGAGGTCGCCTCTGAAGATAAGAATGAACGCAGATTGCCAAATTGCCTTTCTTCCCTGGAAAACGTTTTCCACTTATCATTGTAAGGGCTTGTTCCGTTATATATATTATTTACGATGGCATTAATAACCAAGGCAGTGGCGTGCATTGGGATGAAGCAAGGGAAGCACTGCTTCAGTATCCGAAATTCCCCTTAAATTCGTCTATTTTCTATTAGTCATTACCACATTTCCTCTTGTTCGAGCGCTCAGTGTTCCTTCGAAGCACTGCTTCAGTACCCGAAATTCCCCTTAAATTCGTCTATTTTCTATTAGTCATTACCACATTTCCTCTTGTTCGAGCGCTCAGTGTTCCTTCGTCCGCGAGGTGAAGCTCTGCTACCCTTGCACTAGGACTAGAGGTAACACAGAGAAGGTGTAGCTTGTACTCCTGAAAGTCCTACACCCGTCAAGCACTGGCTTGTATTCCAGCAGGTCGAATTGAAACATGCATCATCTCGTTTCCAAGACCTCCTAGTTCCTTTCGTCTCTAACAGATAGCAGCAAACATAGTCTGAGGGCGAAAACGACTCTGAATAGAGAATGAGGAAACTTTCACTTCGAAACCCACGAATAGGTCGCTCCGGACAGCATAGAGGTGAACATTTACTGCATATATTGGATATCAACAAAAGATAGCATATTCCACACCCACAGTAACCTCTGTGAGAGCAAGGGCATGCTATCATTGCAGAAGATTTTTATGCAAAAGCTGTTAAATACAAATTCACCCCCCCCCCACGTATTTTTACAGTAGAAGTTTTATGTTTTAACTTATTCATTTATCACATTTTAAAACGGGCATATCGTAATATTGTGGCCCTGCACAGACGTGTCTTCAAAAATATAATTTTATTATATTAATATTAATGACAATTTTTATTATAATAATTATTATAGCCTACTGTATGTACAGTATTGAATTTTACCGTATGAAGATGATTTCAAAATATTTATTTTGTAATGATGATGGCATTATCATTATTATTATTGTTGTTATATTGGGTATCCAATTACAGTAGGTACCCTTCATATTAACACGGTGCTTCACAAGTCTCGAGTGTTACCGCACGCCACTATCACCGAGTGTACTCAATTTCACCGCTGCTTAACACAATCAATGACCCTGTGATGACTTTGAATTCGTATGACTCTGGGACGCTAGCCTGTGCTAACACTAGCGCACTGTTAGTCGCTACAGCTGTAAGCTTGATTCCAAAATTCGAACAAAGCCAAATGTCACGGGTTCTACTACCGCATGTGTCAGATATGTTAATTCTCTACCCTTTATCTCTATGGCGTGTTCTCTTTGTACGATCCTTGTCCTAAGAGTCATAAATTAAATATTATTGTTCGAAAATGCTCAAAACTAAATGTCCAATGACCTTTATTCTATACATTTTCTACAATAAACTAATTGCTTTAAGGGACTCCGGAATGTCCTATAACGCCCATTTTAGTTTCTCTCAGAAACTAACGCAAAGTAAGTGAATTTACTCAGGACTTTTTTTTTCAAGACTCTCTTCTTACTATGAAACAAGCGATGCTTTTTATAAATCAATTTTCATGAATCTATTTAAAATTACATAATATTAAAGCACTCTCATGATCATTTTCATCTGACAAAAGTAATCTAAAGTAAATTTTGAAAACTATAACACACATACGAAGGAATTACATCGAAAAAAGTGAGAACTGTCTAATATTTCGGATGGTCAGTATGTTGGATTTATATATACACACATCAAAAAAAGTTTTGCATCACCTCGGTTCCAAGAGTTCCGGAACCTTTAAACACAAAGGGAATAGAGATCAACACAAACAACATTTCAGCTCGTTTTATTGCTCATGAGACCCACACATTGCATGTTGTACCATCATACAGCTAGACTTTCAGCATTTGTGGTCCAGATTGCAGTACACACCACTACCTCTAATACCCAGTAGCACGTCCTCTTGCATTGATGCATGCCTGTATTCGTCGTGGCATACTATCCACAAGTTCATCAAGACACTGTTGGTCCAAATTGTCCCACTCCTCAACGACAATTCGGCGTAAATCTCTCAGAGTGGTTGGTGGGTCAAGACGTCCATAAACAGCCCTTTTCAACATATCCCAGGCATGTTCGATAGGGTTCATGTCTGGCGAACATGCTGGCCACTGTAGTCGAGCGATGTCGTTATCTTGAAGGAACGCATTCACAAGATGTGCACGATGAGGTCGAGAATTGTCGTCCATGAAGACAAATGCCTCTCCAATATTCTGCCGATATGGGTGCACTATGGGTCGGAGGATGTCATTCAGGTATCGTAAAGCCGTTTCGGAGCCTTCCATGACCACCAGTGGCGTACGTCGGCCCCACATAATGCCACCCCAAAACATCAGGGAACCACCACCTTGCTGCACTCGCTGGACAGTGTGTCTAAGACGTTCAGCCTGACCAGGGTGCCTCCAAACACGTCTCCGACGATTGTCTGGTTGAAGGCATATGCGACACTCATCGGTGAAGAGAACGTGATGCCAATTCTGTGGGGTCCATTCAGCATGTTGTTGGGCCCATCTGTACCGCGCTGCATGGTGTCGGGGTTGCAAAGCTGGACCTCGCCATGGACGTCGGGAGTGAAGTTGCGCGTCATGCAGCCTATTGCGCACAGTTTGAGTTGAAACACGACGTCCTGTGGCTGAACGAAACGCATTATTCAACATGGTGGCATTGCTGTCAGGGTTCCTCCGAGCGGCAATCCGTAAGTAGCGGTCATCCACTACAGTAGTAGCCCTTGGGCGGCCTGAGCGAGGCCTGTCATCGACAGTTCCTGTATCTCTGTACCTCCTCCATGTCCGAACAACATCGCTTTGGTTCACTCTGAGACGCCTGGAAACTTCCCTTGTTGAGAGCCCTTCTTGACACAAAGTAACAATGCGGACGCGATCGAACTGCGGTATTGACCTTCTAGGCATGGTAGAACTAAAGACAACATGAGCAGCGTACCTTCGTCCTGGTGGAATGACTGGAACTGATCGGCTGTCGTACCCCCTCCGTCTAATAGGCCCTGCTCATGCATGGTTGTTTACATCTTTGAGCAGTTTTAGTGACATCTATGAACAGTCAAAGGGACTGTATCTTTGATACAATATACACAGTCAACGTCTATATGCCGGAGATCTGGGAACCGAGGTGATGCAAAACTTTTTTTGATGTGTGTATGTTGGTCTTAGAGTTATGTACTACAATATTACATGGAGATTATTGTGTGCGTGTAGTATTCAATCTTCAATCGCATGATTAGCACACAAGAAGTAAAAAGTAGTTCCGTGAAGGACTATACAGTCTATTTTCATATACCATTCTTATGTTAATTGCCTCTATCAACATACAAAATTTCAGTTTGATTGCTATAATAGATGCGTAGAAATTGAGAACCGTCTAAATATATCGGATGGACGCCATGTTGAGTTTTTATATTATTAACAGAAATGCGCACGAATGTGCATAACATAGATTTACACTAGTGAAACAAACATGTTACAAAAGAGTTAATTGATGTGAAAAACATCATGATCCAGTAATCAATCAGGAATGTGTGCATTAAAGCATTCATTCATGACCAGTCATTATATTGTGAATTGAATGTTATTTGTGAAATAGAGCAACACTGTATGATGCTTTGTTCATTTTAAATGTTAGTCCTTGCTATAATCACAGAGTGATTTCTGGTTATTTTTACATCGTGTGATGTGATATGTGTCACAGAACTGATCACATAACGAGCACACGCAGAGTTCATTTGGGGCGTGGTAGGACATGTTTTTACATATTTTATGGTGGTACCCATGCACTGCTAACTTTATCACCACATGTCTTAGCTTCTCATTGGCGCTGGTCCAGTTCCGGTTGATCATGGCATCCATGCTGTAAAATTCTAGCGGAATGCCTTCTCTCTTATCTCTTCTCTCTGCTAGGTGCGCTTCAGCATTCTTTGTTGATGTAAGCTGTAATTTTGTTCTTATTTCTTCGACGAGGAAGGGTTCCCGTGCTAATTCATATGTTAGGCGGGAGCGCGTGTATTTTGAGATGCCCATTAAGGTTTTCAGGAATTGGGATTAACTCTGTTGGTTAGAATTCTTGTCAGTAACTTGAAGGTGTTGCTTTCCAGTGCAATTCCTCTGTACGAGTTGGGGTCGTTGGTTTCACCTTTTCCTTTATAGAGAGTTCTAATGGTCGATTTTCTCCATTTTTAGGGAATATTTCCTATTTCTAGGCATTTGGTAAAGAGCTTGGACCATAGTTCTGATAGGTATAGTGCCGATTCCTTTAGATGTTCGTTGAGTTGTTATATACTGTGCCCAAATCCAGTTGTCCAGATTTGAGAGCACCGGCCCAGATGCTAAGTCCAGAGCAAAGGTTTTGAATAGCGCGCTCCCAATGTTCTAAGAAGCAATTTCGAAGCTTTATGCAGCCTACAGAACATTAAGTGATGTAGCAAGTTTGTCATAGTCGAGGCTATATTTTGATAAAATATTTCCCGATTGATTAGAAACATGGGACTAGTACCAGATTACTGGCACGGAAAAGGGAAGAAGAACGTGCTATATTTCAAATAAATCGAACCAGCGAAAGCCAAGATATGAGATGTTTTAGTTTTGAGCTGATATCTCACAGTGACGTCAGAAGTCTGCCTGGAGAGTATAAAACGGCCGCGGACCATGGCATGTTATGTTACTTCTACGTAAGCGCTCTGTCGCTAAGTACATTGTCTCTTTTCTTCGCAAGCGCTCTGCCGCTAAGTACATCGCTGTTTCGTCGTGAAGATAATCTACGACCACATGGTTACCATATTCTATGTTACGCTTATAACTAGCACACGGTTGTTAGCACTTAGCGCGATTCAACGACAGTTACTGGACTTCGAAAAGTGTTTGAAATTATTTTTTAGTGAACTTAGGATTCTTCATAAGTTATCACTCAGGTGATAGACTTTTGTGGCAGAACATTGGTAATTATAACTGCTACACGGACATATGATAGACTTTGTCTATTTTTTTTTCCACAGTCCGCAAATATTTAAACTGGATTATTTGTATATCCAATGGTCAGAAGCAAGCTTTTGTCTTGGTAACTAATTGACCAACCAAGATAATAAGTCAGCACTTTTCAAACACCATTCTTGCACGGTTCAGTTCATTTAGCCGACATAGGGAAACCAGCTGTGTCTAGCATGGTCTGGAGAGTGAGAAACTCTGCCCAGGGACTTGAACATCAGAACTTGTACCGGTGCTGAACAAAATTGTCAGACTATTGATGGTACTGAATGCATCACAGTTGGGTCATGTTACATCTGGTATTTTGCATCATGAATCAATTCGATCTTGCCCCTGTCAAGAATATTACTTAGCTGTTGAAGCAGCTAATATGAACAATTTTCATCAAGAATATCAGGCAACGAATATGATTACCGCTATGTCTGGTTAGACATCTTGCGGGTATACAATGGAGGCCGATACAAGAATTTAAGTACGTTGTCCAAATGGAGACAAAAGACTGGAATGATCTGATTTTGACCAGATTATCTTCAACATCAAGATCTACAAGAATGTAAACTACAATTTGCATTATTTTTATGCGTAGTGAGCTGGAATTTCTCATTTTTCTACAGTCCTGCCAATACATATTTTTCTTCGATATTTTGCTGTTGCAAATATTTATGTGAGGCATGGGAAGCCTAGTTCTGAGCAGTTTCTACACTTAGACATGAGGATTCAATGATTTGAATCAATGAACGAGCATAATGAGCATTTATTTGATTTTGATATTTGTTTTCTAATCGCGGTCATCAGCCGTCGTAACTGTAAATTTAATGATACATTTAAGTTGAGGAATGGATATTTATCCATATTTAAGAAGTCGAGTATGATATTTCTCGAATAATTTAGCAACATTAAATTCAGTTGTGGAATTAATAATAATAATGCTGATTCAATAATAATAAATATTTTCTATTTTTTGAGATAATAATAATTATGATTTATATTTTTTAATAAACATATCATGTAGTGTGATTTATAAATTGGATATTTAAACAATTTACTAGATCGGATACTTGTTTTTCCGAAGGCTAGTGGTTAACGCACGCCCACATTCAACTAACAGAGTAATTCTATGGAAATATTTTACACTTGCATTATGCAGTTAAATCTTTTGGAAGACACGGAAAGTAATGATACGGGAAGCAAATAGAATGTATAAAACAGGGTTTTACTAGAGTTTGTATAAATATAAATCATTATGAGCAATGTATTTTGATAGAACGTTTGACCAGAAATAGGCACGTTGTGAAATTATTAATGTTTAAACCGATGGTAAAATTACAGTAAACTCATTGAGGAGCTTACTATCTTATAAATCTTCCAGTTTGAGTAACAAGCAAAGGCTTGATTATTATGTATAGTTTGGGAAGAAATTATTGTGTGTGGAAATAGTTAAATGTGCCATTCCGATTGTGCAATTAAGTCGCAGGAATGAGGTCGTTAAAATGGAGCATCAACCATATTGAGGGTTGGATGACTTTAAAATATGTTGGGAGTTGAAATATTGTTACAAGCCACACTTTCATCGAATTTATAACCAAGGGTTATTTTATGGAGCCATCATAGTTAATTCACAGTTTATGCACGTGTTCTATAAATATTTCCTGGTACTTTTTGACCCGGATTTTGTTATTAACTTTTACCTTTCATTATGAGAAGACTTTACCGTTGTCTAATGCTAATATTGATTACGTGAATTTTGACACATTTAAATAGAATGGTCCGATGCTATAAATAAATTAATACTGTAATTTCATGAACAGCCACTACATTTTAGAGGATGTTTGTGATCCAATAAAATATAAATATTATGTAAAATAATTAATTGATTAACATTTTGACATTCTGTCAAAGAATTGCAATTTTTGATAATAGCAACAAATGCTATTTTTGTAAACAATTTTCTAAATAATATTTTCAAATGATATTTGAATGTTTGAATGGTTGAATTATTATTTAAAGGTTTGATGTTTTGTTAATAATAATATTTGACCATAATTGATAATCGAGTCAAGAACTCAGAATAATTATTTTGGATCGAGAACAGATGGTACAATAATTTTTTCTGTTTATCGAAGTTCTTCGAATCCATGCTCAGATGTCCATATAAATTGATGTTGTGTTATACCCTTTGTTAAGACTTTATAATTGAACCAATTTAGAGATATTGATTCCTGGAAATGTATTAGTTATTTTCTGCAACTCTTTAAAAAACAAAAACAAAGTGATTTTTTCTACATCGAGTGAAACCATTTAATGTCAACAAGTGATTACTTAAAAGTTAGGAATCAGGCTGGACAATTTAATTTGCACTGAAAAACCTACGACTGTAAATAGTACATTTGAACGAAGTCAACAGGACTAACAATCTGGCTTTCGTTTCAAATATTTGGTGTAGATGTGTTGGTAAATCTGTAAATTTGTGTACATAAATGTATGATCCGTCATGCATCAATAATGCTATTCTGGCATTAGTTCAGTCAATTTTTAAACGTTTTTATAAAATGAGATAATTTTACGAATTGTCTTATTTTCAGAAAATCTCCTTCTATCCTTATCGTTGTATCGAGCCGAAAATCAGTAAATCAATTTTTTTATTGTGTTATTGTAGTCACTTTAAACCTTATGGCACCCTGGGATGTTTAGATTCTCGTGCTGACTGATTTTTGGTGAAATGCATATGTGGTCGTCCGGACTTCGGTCTAAACGGGCACACTACAGTATATAGGTCTTACAGTTATGTACTATTACATGAAGATTATTTTTTAGGTGTAGTATTCAAACTTCAATCGCATGATTAGGACACAAGACATGAAAACCATATTTTGAAATTTCGAACAGCTGCCATCTTGTTGTTATGAAGACAATTGAAATAAATTAAATGACAGTGGATTAAAATTTGTATGAGCATTTACCGTACCGTACCTGGTTTCACTGTGCTCGGATGGTTAAATCGCGATAAACGTCCATTTAAATATTTATATTTCGTGTCGCCACCATGTTGGGTTTGTGCTCACCAGGTTATTGAAGGTCCCATAGATGAACTTAGGTTTATACCTTCTATCAACAAACAAAATTTCAGTTTGATTGCTATCATAGATTACTAGATATTAATGACCGTCTAAATATTTATAATGGTCTCCATGTTGGATTTTTATATATGCAGGCCTTAGTGTTATGTACAACTAGATGACGACTTTTGCGGAGGTTCACTTCGATCGCATGATTAATACACAAGAAATAAAAACTTAATTTTAAAATTGCGCACAACCGCCATTTTGAGGTTATGTGAAAAATTTAACTAAGTTAGATGCCATTGCATTGCAATGTGTATAAACATTTACTGTATCATATTTCACTGCTCTCAGGTGGTTAAATCGCGAGAAAAGTTTACAAAAATGATTCAACTTCGCTTGGCCGCCATGTTAGTTTTGTATTTTAAAGGTTTTTAGAAGTTTCATAGCTGAGCTTCTAATAGTACCCTATATCACCGTGCAAAATTTCAGGGTGATATCAGAAATCGTTTCGGAGATATAAAATGCCGGTGATATATTTCGCACAGCCGTCATCTTGCAGTTATGTAAACAATTCAACTAAATTAGGTGCCAATACATTACAAAGTGTATCAACATTTGCTGTACCAAGTTTCATTACGTTTGTATGGTTAAATCGCGAGAAAAGTCTATTTAAAATCTCAACTTTGCTTTGCCGCCATGTTGGATTTGTAGTCACCAGGTTTCTGAAAGTCTCATAGGTGAACGCCTAGTACTGCCGTTTATCACCGTAAAAATCAGGGTGATATCTGTATATTGAATGCTGGTGAAATATTTCACACAGCCGCCATGTTGGATTGGTGGGACGTTATATACCTTGAAGAGAACGATCGGGGTCGACCGAAACGTTGCTATGACCTTAACGAGTTTCATTGAAATCGCTCCAGTCGTTAAGAAGTTATTAGAGGGGGACACACACACAAACACACACACACATACACACACACGGACAAAAGGTGATCTCATAAGACGATTATTTTATTAAATGAAGATAGGCTTTAAATAATGTACCATTGTGTGTTCACTAAGTGGGCACGATTGTGGGAAAGTAAAGGAAAATAGCCTCAGGAATGAGGAAAGAAAAAAAATTATAATGCACAGTTAGAAAGCTAAAAGTCCATTTGGCGTAACGACAAACTTTTGAAAAAGTTTACGATTTGGGGCATCCCAGGGATACTTAAATAATAATAACAATAATAATTATAATAATAATAATAAAAATAATAATAATAATAATGCTATTGGTTTTACGTCCCTTTTAACTACTGCCGCTTTTAGAAACGCCTCAGGGGTGCCAGAATTTTGACCCGAAAGTTTTTTACGTGCCAGTAAATCTACTGACACAGATCCCTCACTTTGCGCACTCTCAAGTGACAACTGTCTGAAGCAGGATTCAATCCTGCAACCTTGGGAACAGCAGGCGAGCACGTTACCACTGCGCCATGCAGCCAGTTGGAGCCCCTTAAAGAAAGGACCAAACGTTTTTTTATTAGTTAATTTTACCCTCCAGGTTGGCGGTTCCCACGGACTCAGCGAGGAAACTCACCACTACCGCCTTTCCAGGCAATGTCCTAGAGCTGGGAACACTTGGTCGGATTGGATACAACTGGGGAGGTGTGACCAGCACTTCGCCCAGGTGGCCTCACCTGTAAAGAGAAACAGGCGCCTCATGAGGGATGGGAAGCGATGATTGGCATGGAGAGGCAAGGAAGAGGGAAGGAGGCGGCCGTGGCCTTACAGTAGGTACCATCCCGGCATTTGCCCGAAGACGAAGTGGGAAACCTCGGAAAAACACTTCGAGGATGGCTGAGGTGGGAAATGAACCCCCTCTACTCTTTTGGACCACTCAAGGCTGAGTAGACCCCGTTCCAGTCCTCATACCACTTTTCAAATATCGTGGCAGAGCCGGGAATCGAACCCAGGACCTTCGGGGCGGCAGCTAACCATGCTATCTGCTACGCTACGGGGGCGACACAAGGACCAAACGTATTATATATTTAAAAAAGTAGTAGTGTTTGCCTCTGGAGCTACCTTCCACTTAAAACACCGACTCATGTTCCCTTCACTACAATAGTTTACGCGCCAACCCTTAACAAGCATACAAATAAGTACGGAGGGTATGATCATTATGAACCCCATCCGTTATAAATGCAAAGTGAAGGGCCTACACAGAAGTTCAAAATGTGCACACTGAAAGACAATTTTGTATACTGTATATAGATTGCACGTTATCGAGAGGGCAATCCATGGATAGCTCTGACTATATGTGAGAACCACCAGCTCGTATGTGCACTGTCATCAACACAAGACTAAACCGGCCGCGGTGGCCGAGAGCGCTAACGCGCTACCTCGTGCCTCGCTGACATCGGGAGAGCGTGGGTTCGAATCCCACCTCGGCCGTCCTGAAAATGGTTTTCGTGGTTTCTTATCTTCACCACCAGGCAAATGCCGGGACGGTTCCTTTCAATAGGTCTACGGCCGATTTCCTTCCAATATCCCTTCCCTGACCCGTCCTGAAAAGAAAAGTACATGGCCATTGACTGCATTAATAAAATCATCAGCACAAGACTAGAATATACTAGCCGAGTTTCATGTTCGAGAACAGATCGATACTTAAACCGGAGCTGTGTATAACTGCCGAGAAACTACCTGAATTGAAACTCAGTGTAGCTATTACCAGTATTTACGTCCGACCAGGTCAATACAGATACCACACACAACAGTCGACTAGTTCTATTCTTCAAACGAGCTGCACGTTTGCGCGTTCTACTTGATATTGTGGAGACAAGGTACCGACGTGCGTGTCACATATCCTCTAAGTACATGCCATGGGCAACGTTATTCTCTCCCTGTTCAACGGTTCAACCCCACAAACACAAATGTGTGTGAATGTAACTAATTATATTCAGAATACGGTTAATCGGTCCGGGTAGCCACACGCGCTTAGGTGCAAAGACTCAGAAGACGAGTGGATTCAAACCCCACCGTCGCATTGACCACCTCGGAAATGTTTTGTCATGCTTTCCCATTTGAAACTAGGAAACTCCCAGCCATAGCCATGACAACTTTCTACCAACTCATTGTTCGGTTTCATCATTTTAATTCATGTCAACTCGCAATAACTCCTTTGATGAGGTTGGCGTCAGAAAGAGCATTCGGTCGTTAAAACCATACGCAACATAGAAAACTTATCTCATCTCACCGCTGATCTAGTGTAAATGGGAATCGTGACAAATAGGAATACATACATATATATTCGAGTGAGAGCATACGTATATAACACAGGTTATAAGACAAAATACTAGTCAGACCCAAGTACACAGGGATAAATGACCACGATGCCAGAGCCCCTAAAATGAAACAACAACACCAACAACAACATTAAAAACAACAACATATTTTTAGATTTGCTAATTATTTTCAGAATTCCTGTTTATGATCCAGAGGAGAAAGAGCGTGATTGTGGTAATTCACAAGGGAGCATCACGAACGTTGAAACATTACATACTTCCTACACGGTCAAATTGATTTGGGTCATCCCTAGAATAGCTGATACTGATCAACGGTACATGCACCAGAGAAATCCAGGTCGATATATGCGTATCCTCTACGACCAATCGCGTCACTGCGGCAACTTCCTCCAGCATATACCGTGTCCTCTCAACAGTAAAGAGCTGCTGCGGGAAGAGGTCGTAGTAACGCGATTGGTCGGAGAAGATACGTGTGCATTAATCTTGGCTCCACTAGGTCTCACGAATGTATGTACCCTTGCTCATTATAACCTCATTAGGAGTGGCTTGGATACATTTAGGGATTAAATGTCATCATAGATTTTCCCTTATAACTTAACCAACATGTATGCAAACCTTCTGTGATGTCTAGAGATGCACATTCACTATGTCAGTGTCTTATGGAATACTGCACTGTCAGTCTGTTTGACATCTTGTGTGTATCATAAACATATTTCAAATCTGATTGTGAACCACACAAATGTATAATCTGATGGGTGGAGGCAGATTGTCTTCTATTTATTAACACCGTGGCAGTATGCGTAAGTCACTGATCACGACTGCATGATGGAGTTGAAATTCCGGAGATCGATGTTTGAAGTCCCGACGCTAACATTGGCCAACATGAGTGTGATTTTTCTAGGGATTATTCCCTTTCTCTCCAAGAAAGTTAGGTGGTCCCTTGACTCAAATAATTACAGTTTCACACACCACTAGATTTGCCGCACAAACACAGGTTATCAGGTAAATTGAACACACATCCAAGTACACTGGGATAGTGACGAAGATAGTCTATGCCTCTGAAGTGAATAAAAAAACATGCACTAGCTCTTTGTGTAAGAAATAATATTATTTATACCAGTAAGGTTATATTGGTGGCGAACGTTTGGAGAGATTATTATCACCAGGCTTCGGATAATTATGAATTTTGAATATTGCGTGTGCAGTTGCATACTTGGAGTAGTTTAGTGCTAATGGTGCATATTTTGTGTTTTCCTCTTGTAAGGTCATAATTCAAAAGATTTTTTGATCTCTAGTCATCAGCTTCTGCAGCACACCATTGGACATTTTGGTATTTGAGTTGCTATCTCAGATAAGAAAATATGATGGACCCAAGTTCTGGCCACGATATTAAAAACTTGTCTATTTATTATTATTATTATTATTATTAATAATATTAATATTTATATTTTATATTTTCTATATTATCGATTCAATTAATTATCTGACTATAATTTATATGTTATAATCATATACATTGTTATTGATTGCTTTAGATATATTCTTTTTGCGGGAGTTAATTCGATGTTTGGAGAGTAGTGGGATGAGGGGGGAGCTATTACTTTTCTTTTTGAACCCTCCTCGTATTTGCCCCGAAGCTGATATCTCGCTAACCAATCATGGGATTTCAACATACAGGGTGTCCTAGCACTCATAGTGATGCCCCATACTTTCCTATAGGCTCTTTATTTAATTAAACGACCAAAACTAAAAGGTCATTCGCGAGTAGTGGGGTAGTGTTGGTTTTCTCAAGTCGCGCTCGTGCTTGAATATGTATGGCTATGTTGAGAAAGGGTTAGGTGGTGGGGGAGGAGTAGGGGTCGAGTGAGGGGTCGTTTAGATGGTATTTTTTCCGCTCTAGATGATGGTGAGGTTATTTTTTAAAAATGGATGGAATTGGGAAACGCCATTTGGGGTAAACATGTTGTTTTTTTGACATTTTGGCGATGAATGTTTTTTATACGCATGCGCACTTGAGGAGTTTTGTAAGAGGGCGGGCTTTTTAAATGATGATTTATAAATGAATGTTTTTTAATATGTATTGAAATAAACCCCAAAAAACTAATAGGTCATCGGCTTTTTTACTATCTCGCTAACCAATAATCGGATTTAAACCTATGAGGTGTCGTAGGACTCGTGGTGAACTCTCTTTTTCTATGGACGGGGTATATTCACACTAAAATAAAAAACGTGGTAAGGGGAAGGGGAGCTGCACTACTTAGGAAGTTATGAGCCCCCGCGACCTTGGAATGGAAAGAGCCATGCCAGGAGGGCGTGCTTGGATTCGTTTTTTTCGTCTCGTCGTGCTCTTTACGGGAATGTAGGTGTCGAAAAGGTGAACTTAGGGTTTTGGGTCAAAATATGCGTTTTTCACATTTTTGCCGATTTTCGGAAAACGGGCCATGCTAGGAGGGCGTGCTTGGATTCGTTTTTTTCGTCTCGTCGTGCTCTTTACGGGAATGTAGGTGTCAAAAAGGTGAATTAAGGGTTTTGGGTCTAAACATGCGTTTTTCACATTTTTGCCGATTTTTGGAAAACGGACCATGCTAGGAGGGCGTGCTTGGATTCGTTTTTTTCGTCTCGTCGTGCTCTTTACGGGAATGTAGGTGTCGAAAAGGTGAACTTAGGGTTTTGGGTCAAAAATGCGTTTTCCACTTTTTTGCCGATTTTTGGAAAACGGGCCATGCTAGGAGGGCGTCCTTGGATTCGTTTTTTTTTCATCTCGTTGTGCTCTTTACGGGAATGTAGGTGTCGAAAAGGTGAACTTAGGGTTTTGGGTCAAAAAATGCGTTTTTCACATTTTTGCCGATTTTTGGAAAACGGGCCATGCTAGGAGGGCGTGCTTGGATTCGTTTTTTTCGTCTCGTCGTGCTCTTTACGGGAATGTGGGTGTCGAAAAGGTGAACCTAGGGTTTTGGGTTTAAAAATGCGTTTTTCACATTTTTGCCGATTTTTGGAAAACGGAAAACGTGATGATGACGTGCGTGATAGTATGTTTTCGTCTCGTTGTGCTCTTTACGGAGATGTATGTACGGAAAACGTAAAAAGCTGGAAACATTTTTTTTAGTCAAATTGGTTTTTTGTGATTTTCCCTTATATTGCGAAAACTGAAAACGTGAGGATGACGTGTGTGATAGTATGTTTTCGTCTGATTGTCCTCTTTACGGAGTTGTAGGTATGGAATAGGTAAAAAGCTGGAAACACGGTTTTGATGTAAAAATGGGTTTTTGTGATTTTCCCTCATATTGTGAAAACCGATAACGTGAGAATGACGTGTGTGATAGTATTTATTTGGTCTCATTGTCCTCTTTACGGGGATATAGATATGAAAAAGGCAAAAAGCTGGAAACATGGTTTTCTTATGGAAAAGGTGTTTTTTTGCTCATTTTCGCCTTATTTGGAAAACGAATGAGGCGATTTTTATGATGGGCATGTCGATGTATTTGTGTCGTTATTCTGTTTAGGGGAATGTAGGCATGGAAAACCTGAAATCATGGTTTCCGTCATTTTTTTCGAGATCGTTGAGGAAAACGGGAAAAAAGTAAGAAACCAGATTTGAAGTCACGTTATGTTATGCACTATAAAGTTGGTAAAACACTTGTGCATTATTATTATTATTTGTCTTGACTGGTCAGGGCTCACACGCAGAGAGAGAACTTGCTTAATGACATGAGAATTGAAAGCATTGAGGCCGACCCACGGCGATCCAGACAGACACAGGTCTTATCATCGTACGTGCCTCGCAGGCAGAGAGAGATAACAGCATGTTGTTCGCATGCAGGTGGCTGTTATCTGACCCAGACGTGTTACTCGATATCTCGATGAAGGACATACAGCTCTGTTGAAAAGCTGATCATTGCATTCCCACGCATACTCATGCAGAGTTTGCAAAAGCTTGTGAGAATCAGTCTGACTTGTGCGCTCCATGACATCCTACTCGTAGGAACAAAAAAAAAGTAAAGTGTTAACTTTGCATCTTGTTGAGGAGACATATATGTTCTGAGGGTAAGAGAGACTCATCATTCTCGTGTTCATCTTTGAAGGTGACGGATGCAAGTGCCTTATGCTCTTTGTAAAATATTACGTGAACCGCGGCCATACTTGTACTAAGGTAGGTTCATTATTGTTAATTATGGCATGATTGGTTTTATTGTTATTTTGTGTATGCGTGAAAAGTAAGTTAGTGACTGATGGTATTTTTTGGGGATTTCGTTTGTTGCAGATTAAAAAAAAACGTCATTAAGTCTGGGAAAGCTGACAGAGAGAGACAGTGACAGTGACAGTGACAGTGGCGGCAAAGAGCACATTTGCTGAAATCATTATAATTCATTATATGGTGAGTACATGTTGTTCCATTACTTTTATTGTTGTTGTTGTTGTTAAATGTATGCCATTTATTTCACGGAAATTTATAAACTTATGGCGAGTATTTATTATTGTTTCAGAATGAAGATATATATGGAGTGAATAGGTTTTAACTACCTTGATGCTTTCGATATTAAAAAAAAGAGGTGAGCTATGAATATAGATTAATTCTTTTCTTTGTAAATGACTTTGCTATTTTCGAGTGAGTGTCTTATTTATGTGTGCACACTTGAAACCTTTTGTTTTTAGCAAGTCTTATGAATGAATGAATGAATGAATGAATGAATGAATGGATGAATGAATGAATGAATGCACATGTTTAATGTATATAACCATGACTAATAACGGATTGTATTGGTTTGTTTTTCAGATAAATCATTGGAAACAAAAAAACAAGATAAACCTTGTCGCTGATACTAAAACTACAGCAATCTTGAAGGTGATCATTTCCTGCTGGGGGCCCAATTGCTACAACCATTGTGTACCTGTGAACGAGATTGTGTGCCAGTCAGTAAAAATCGATAAATGTGGTCGTTTGGAATTGCAGATTTTGGATTAACTTATTTTAAGGTAAGGGTTGCACGTTTATTTGTCCATTTTATAATCATGTCTATATCAGAGAGTGAAGTGTTAGTGTGGCAGCCTTTGGCCAAATGTTTCAAAACACGAGTATGCTCAGGCCGAATTTACAATGCGAATCACTGTCTGTCGCCTAAAGATTTTGTGGAATTATGTTTTCCCATTTTTTTAGTGAATGTGAACAAGGCTTAAGATTGCATCAGGCTTTAAAAATAAACTTCGAACTACTATGTGAATTTACGATGATAAAAAATAATGTTGAAGAGAAACACACCTTCAACCTTTGTACAAAAATGGAGAAAGTACTGATAGCCGATAATTTGGAAACGTGGTATCAGGAGAAAGCTATTCAAGCGCTTATCTCTAAATTTGATAAGTTGCAACAGGGTCCCAGTGGCTTGGCCCTCGATAGCATTGCCTATTTGCAAATCAATATTTGTAAATACAATCCATTGAATGAAGGAAGTAGCTATATTGCCACACCGAGCTTTATCGCTTCGAGAAAGGCAGTGATCAACATACGCAACAAAGACGATTACTGCTTTTTATGGAGTATAGTGAGCTGTCTGCAACCCTGTAAAGAAGACAATTATGTTGCTCATAGACCAGGGCAGTACAAAGATGTGTTTAACCACATGAAACAAACTCTCAATCTCGAGCTTGTTTCATTTCCCATGCCTCTAGATAAAATTCATTTATTTGAGAAAGATAATCCAAATTTCTCCTTCATGGTGTATGGCATCGACGGATCCAATATTGTGGGCCCCTTGTATGCCACCAAACAGGTAAAGCAACATCACATTCACCTGCTTTTCCTGTCTGATGGAGATAAAAGCCATTATTGTTGGATAAAGAATTTATGTAAATTGGTGAGCATCCAAGTGTCTAACCATAAGTGTGCAAAACACATTTGTGAGCGCTGCCTTCAATATTTTGGAACTGATGAACTTTTGAAACGACATACAGAAGACTGTGAAGGGCAGACGGCAGTAAAGCTAGTCTTGCCCGAAGGGAATGACGCAGTCTTAAAATTTAAGGCCACTAATAAACAAGACATGATACCATTTACTGTTTACGCTGATTTTGAGGCCCTTACTGTTCCCATTCAGGGATGTGAACCAAGCCCCCATACAAGCTCAACCTATCCAGTGCAGAAACATGAGCCTTTTGCTGTAGCCTATTATGTTGTCTGTCACTATGATAATTCACAATGTGAGTATGTAAGTCACAAAGGTCAGGATTGTGCGCGGTGGTTTGTTGATCAAATGGCGGCTTTAGCAGGCAAAGTAGAAACTATTTTGAACAACCCTGTACCAATTCAGATGAATGACGTACAGCAAAGAGAATATGATCAAGCCACCACCTGCCACATATGTGAAAAGCCAATCTTAGGCGGAGAAAAAAAAGTAAGAGACCACTGCCACAGGACAGGGCATTTTAGAGGTGCTGCCTATAACGAATGCAATTTGAAGTACTCTACACCTCGCTTCCTCCCTGTCTTTTTACACAATTTCTCCCGGTATGACCTTCACTTCATTGTTAAACAATTTGCTCATGTAGATAAGAGCAAATTCAGCATTTTGGCTAAGAACCATGAGAGCTTTACCTCACTTTCATGGAGAAAAGGAAGCATGAGCATTCGCTTTCTCGACTCATTCAAGTTTATGTCTAGTTCGCTGGATAGTCTTGTGAAAGGCTTAAGCGAAGATGAGTTGAAACATACCCATTCCCACTTTACGGATACAAATCAATTTAAATTGTGTGTTCGTAAAGGCCATTTTCCATACGATTATGTGGAAAGTTACGAGGTGCTTGAAGAAACGACTTTGCCGCCAAGAGAAAAATTCTTTTCTCAATTAACTCAAAGCACCATCAGTGAAGAAGACTATGCCCACGCACAGCATGTTTGGCGAGTGTTTGGCATAGAAACCATGGGCCAGTATGCTATGCACTACTTAAAATTAGACGTGTTGTTGTTGACCGACGTTTTTGAAACGTTTCGTCAGCTATGTCACACGATTTATGGCCTTGACCCCGCCCACTACCATACCAGTCCAGGGTTAAGTTGGGACGCCGCCCTCAAATTTACCCACATTGAGCTTGATTTACTGACGGATCCCGATATGGTACTCATGATGGAAAAAGGGATTCGTGGGGGATTCGTATCGCTCAATCAGCGACATGCCAAGGCAAATAATCATTACATGCCTGATTATTGTCCCGAAGAACCAGAATCCTATCTAATGTATTTCGACGTAAACAATTTATACGGTCACGCTATGAGTCGACCACTGCCGTACAGAAACTTTGTCTGGCTGTCTGATGATGAAATTAAAGATTTTAATGTGCATAGCGCTCGCAAGCAACAGGACGTAGGGTATGTTCTTGACGTCGACTTAGCTTATCCCCCCCCCCATCTCAGACAGCGACATGGTGATTTCCCCTTTTGCATAGAGAAAATGGGGCCGCCCGAGAGTAAGGGCAATCATAAGAAATTGATGGGTACCTTGTATGATAAAAATCACTATGTGTTGCATATTGACATGCTGGTAAAATGTTTAGCCCAGGGCTTAACCCTGAAAAAAATCCATAGAGGTATATCTTTTTGTCAGAAACCGTGGTTGAAACCATACATGGATTTAAATACCAGTCACAGACAAAGTGCCACTCAGCCATTTCAAATCATTTTTTTTAAACTGATGAATAATTGTATCTATGGCAAGAGTTTGGTAAATGTACGGCAGTATAGGGACATTAAGTTGGTCAATACATGGCATGGACATTGGGGAGCTCAAAAATATATTGCAAAACCAAATTTCAAATCTTTAAACATTATTGATCATGATCTACTGACTATTGAACTTGCCAAAACTAAAGTGGTCATGTATTAGCCTATCTATTTAGGCCAAGCCATTTTAGATTTTTCAAAATTGCACATGTATAAATTCTATTATGGTTTTGCAATACAGCGATTTGGTATCATTTCCTTGTTATATACAGACACGGATAGTTTTATTTACCATATCCATGACTGTGATCCGTATGTCGTTATGAAACAAAACCCAAAATGGTTTGACACGTCCTCGTTTAGTGAGAAGAACGTGTTTGATATCCCCCGTCTGAACAAAAAAGAAATTGGTTTAATGAAAGATGAGTGTTCAGACACCATGATGACTGAGTTTGTAGGTCTCGCTCCGAAAATGTATAGTTTTCGACAGGTGGATCGATGCGAATCTATGCGAGCCAAAGGGATTAGCCAGCATGTGGTTAAACGTCTCTGTGTGGATGATTATTTACATGTCCTTCAGACCCACACAGCCATGGCACATAGTCAGTTTAGGATTCTCTCAAAAAATCATGATTTATTTTTAATGAAGCAGCGAAAACAAACACTCGCTTTGTTAGACGACAAGAGACAGTGGTGTCAGGATATGATGACAAGCGTCCCATTTGGTTACAACCAGTAGTGGTTGTAGCTATTGTTGTTGTTGTACAACACGGCAAGTGTTTGGTTTGGTTGCTATCAAATGCCAGATGCCATCTTGAGCCTCGGAATAAAAATAAAAATTGTAGTGTATCATATAATTTTTGATTTTTAACCTGTGTGCATGGGTGTATGCTTGGATGTGTGAATGCCTGTAAATAGTTGTACATGAACTGTATGTCTTGTGCTATTTGCCTGTCAACGCATAAAGAGAGCCATGCATCAACGTTTGCATGGTTCACTGTGCACAGGCTAGATTAAAAACATGTTGACTTCTTTAGGTTAGGTTAGGAAAAAAACAAACAAGTAGCCACACTCACTATTGTTGTCGCTTAGTAGACCTCATGTTTCGGCAAAGTGACCATTCACCCTCAGTAGGCATGCGGCTTAATAGGCCACACTAGGGTGTGGCTTAGTAGGTCTCATGCAAGAACAAAAGAATAATAATAATCTGCTGCTTTTACTGTGCACAATCTCTCACTTTATGGCTAGAGTTATGAGTGGTGATATATTTGAAAACAACACCAGTCCAATATCTGAACAGAAATTGTTTTTTTAACCTGTTGCATGTTATGTTTGCCGCCTACAGCTAAAGAAGTCAACAGACAGATGGTTATTTATTTGTGTTTTGCTTATTTTTTATTTTATTTTTGCCATTGACTTAGGGGACAGACAGTGTATATAGTACATTGTATTTTTTATTTATTCACTTAGTAAACGGCAACGACTACTTTTCAGATTCAATCATGAGCCATGATGAAGATTGTTTTATCGTCACAAAACACACCACGTTCAATGAATATGCCACGATGGTGTCTCATAATCCTCAACGTGTGGCCTATCCTTCAGAATATAGAAACACGAAAGTACGCATTGATACCACATTTTACGACAGCTTCATGAATCTAGATGATAATGATGATGATTTGTTTCATGACCCAGGGCATCACTTTTGTAAATCCTGTATGCTAAATTTTGGCTTTGAAAATAATGATTCCACGCAAGTGATTCATAAAGCATGGTACGGTTTAACCATGAATCAAGTGATTGTTAAATTAGCTGACGAGGATCATTTTCCAGATTTCTGGTGTACAATATGTACAAAACCCCTGTTTAATGTTTATTTTCCAATAACCTCTCAAATGTTTTGTTTTCATTTTTATAAATTTCCTGCTGAGGAACCAATCACTTCGTATCGACAACAAGCATTTCGCCAACTTTGTCTTGGCTTACCTATCAATCAATATTCGCCTCATAGAATGAGATTTGTTTGAAACTAACAACATCATATCATGATTATCGCTTTTTTGTTTACATTCGGCTTTCAGGTGCATACTTGACGTTTAGAATACATTTGGCTATTTTTGTTTGTTTGTTTGTTTGTTTTAGTTTATCATGTATTCACGTTGATGAACACATACACACTGGTTTAAATTTATAGTTTTGAATTTTGTTTTGTTGGATGTAGACATGGTTATTAAATGCATAGCGTGTTAACTTTGCCTTTTTATAGGTTACCAAAAGCATTCACATGTTTGCTCTTAGTATTTGTTGATACTATTTATTTAACAGAATGTTGTGTGAATTTGCACAACAACAGAGCAAACGAATACAAGTCATTCGACAAGGGAATGATAGGCTAATTCCCATTCACAACAGAGACATGCATTTACCTCCAAGAGAGAGAGATCTTGAAAATGATTCACACACTTAATTTTGATAAAACATTTCCTATTAAATAATTTCCAAATGTATGTTTTGACTGAAAAAATTATATAAACATTATTATTATATTTTTGTAAATGTATCCAATACTATCTATCTACAACTTCAGGTCATAAATACTCAGGATTTAAAAATAACCAACAACACATTTTAATGTACAAAAGTTATTGTTGTTGTAATATAAGAACGAGAGTGTTAGAAAGTAACACTCTTTTCTTTGGTTATAGACAACCATGGACGCCTTGAACGCCATTGGTCAAGATTGTGGCTTTGCACGCAAGAAAATGAGTGAATTGCCTACGCAAACACCCTTTTGCATACATAAAATTCAAAAACTGAAAACCAAATTTGGTGAACGAGCTCTTTGCATTTGTCAAGACTTTGAGACATGTCTTCCCACACGATTTAATAACCTACCTGATAATGTCATGGAAGATGTCAATTCCAGTATTCACCCTGTCTATTTAATTTATGATGGTGAAAAAAATAATCGATGCATGGTTCGTTTTGTAAAAATTGAAAACGAATAATCATTGTACGCTAGCCGTAACTTTTTTTGTTTATTCATGCCCTACTCTTCAATAACTATAATAAAATAAAATTATTTTTTTGGGCTCAACAGTTTGACGTTTATTAATTGTTGCTCAACGTTTACCATGATAAATAATAATAAAAATAAATTTTCAAAACTTATGCTTAATGGTAGAATTTTTTTTGTTTATAGGTTTAATACAATTACCATGTATATAATTTTTTATAATAATGATGAAACTATTAGTTAAAATGATGGACTTTTGTCCTTTTTTATTGTTTGTGATTTAAAACAGCATTTATAGCATTTTTAAGCAATTTTTTATTATAATGATTATAATATATAATGATCAAATTCTAGTAACATGTTATTTTATTCAATAATAAGCGTTTAACAAAAAAAACTGGTTCTAGAGTAGATGAAGATTTCATGCTGTCATTCGTTCTGCTAGACTGGCATTTGAAGCTGATGAATAATGATGGACTTTTTTCCTTTTTTTGATTGTTTGTGATTAAAAAAAATAGGTTTAGTACAATTACCATGTATATATAATTTTTTATAATAATAATGATGAAACTATTAGTTAAAATAATGAACTTTTGTCCTTTTTTATTGTTTGTGATTGAAAAATAGATTTACTACAATTAGTAATATTTTTTAACGATGCACTGCTGTCCCTTTTTTATTGTTTGTCATTTATAACATTTTATTCATTTTATTTATAATTATAATAATGAAACTATGAGTGAATAATAATAATGGAAAAAGACCCAACATGAACTCTTGTCTTTTTATTTATTTTTTTGTCATGATAACAGTGATACTATACATCTTTTTTAAATAAATTCATTACGTTAAAGTCCATATCTAGATAAAAGTAATTTGCTCTTCATAGCACCAATCACTATAAATGCTGCCATTCGTTCTGCTAGACTGGCATCTGAAGCTGTTAATCGTTGCTTGGCAATGCTTAACAAGACTTTGTCGGCAATGCGTCTTAGTGTGGGATCACTGTTTTCATAGGCTTTATCGTGAATAAGGCATGCATCATCCAAAGCATTGATTCCCATATCCCCTCTCCTCAAACGATCTTGAAGACGAGTACCAGGGCCGCAAAAGCTGTAAGCAGGTAAGTGAGCTTCGAATGGTAAGTTTTTAATAATGTTATCAATAATTCCACGGCCAGTACACCTGGGACATAGAGGTTTCAATCGGCGAAAAACACTTTTGTTGTTGCTCTTCTTGTTCTTCTTCTTCTTCTTGTTCTTGCTGTCGTTGTTGTTGTTGTTGTTGTTGTTGTTGTTGTTGTTTGTCGGCGACTGCTGACGAGCATGGTAGGTGGTGGTTGTTTTCCGCATGACAGCCATGGAATGATGAAACAATGTCTTTACACTGAGTTTTATGTCCATGATATAATTTCATTAATTGGCATGTGGCACACTGTCGAATGGAAGGTATTTTTGCCATGGTTAATTGCTTGTGATGGGAAAAATTAATGCATGGTTGTAGTTCACTCAATACAGAGTCGTTAGTCCACTCGGCAGGCGCCTTTTCCCAAATTTCTTTGACAGCGTTGGCAGCAACATAAAAAAGAAATGATTTAGGTAGTGCTAATAATTCATGTTGTGTAAAGCTAATCAGTTTTTTCTTGCACACAAAGAATTTTCCAATAGCCTTGTCGATTGTAGTGGCGTCCATGTCTATAACGTTGATGTTATCACTTCACGTGTACACGTCTCACTGCTATCATTGGACGATACACTTTCAGTTTTAATTTTATTGAACAACTCCCAACATGCACTCGTGCTGAGCCAATGAAACAATAGCCATGCATGCGCTAAGGCTTTATTCTGAATATTGTCGCAAGGACAAGTGTCCATGAGCGTTTGCAGGGATGGACAACCCAGATCTAAAAGGTCAATACATTGACAGTGAGAGGGTAGAAATGGTTGAAGCCACTGGCGTTTTTCACTCCCTTTAACAAATAAGACATTGGCCGAGGACAAATGGGCTTTCATGTAAATGTCAAGATACTTGTAAGAAATATCACCCTTGTTCCATGCTAACTGCAAATGATTTTCAATCCATTGGCTCTGTTTTTTATCTTTTTCACTAAGCAACTCGAAAGCATAGGGAGGTTTAAACACCAAATGAATAGGGCTAGACACCCAAAACGTACTACTATCGATAAAAGCGACTTCCTTAAATATAAATTTGTTGTCTGCAATTTTAAACCCCTGACAATCCACGATGAGTGTACGCATCATGCTTTTTTTAATTTTTACTTGTTACCTCATTGACGTCTAATCAACAACTAACCCATGCCATGGTTTAACATGGCAAAGTCAAAGGACTTTAGGAAAAAAAAGGAACAAATGAATTGAACAAGAGCTAAATATTTTTTTGAGGTTTTATTCATAACAAAAAAAACCACTTACACTTTTATTACAAAAAGTTTGTTGGCTTAATTTGGAACAGCATTCAAATGAATAGTTTGCACATACGGTCCACAGGTATCTCCTAGTTTTGCAGGGTCTGGTACAATAACAGGATAATTCAAACTACATTGAATATTGCCCACATCATAGCGATTGAGGTAAGGGCAGGATGGACTCCATCGCTGATGATCGCTAAAGGGCCGATCCCCTATTTCCCAGTTTCCAATTTCAATGTTGCAAAAAATACACTTGACCACATCCCCACGTTTTAAGTAATAAAATCCGCTCGCAGCCAATTATCCACAATCCATAAAGGGAACTGTCCATGTTTCAAAAGTTTTCAAACGATTAAATTCACATTTTAAAATCCATGGTTTGTCTGTCACGTTGTTGTTGTTGTTGTTGTTGCTGTTGCTTATTGAGGGACACATGATGTTTGTTGTTGTCGTATGTGCGCACAGTGCCAGAGCGCAACAGATACTGTGCATGCAGACGCTTATTATCAATCCTATGAATGATGATCTTTTTTTTCACTCGACCACAGATGGCATACATGCTGGTGACATAATTGGACAAAGGATGATATTTCACTTGTCTAGCATGAATAATCAAACAGTAGGCACTGGTATGGTCTGGGACATTTTTCTTGTGTTTCAAAATCTACCCTTAAATCAATGGTGGTGATTTTCATAGATTCTTCTAGATACGAACAGTCGAAAACAATCAGTGGTGCTTTTGCTTTAAACCCTTGTGGCGACAACATAGGACAATCCTGTTTTTCATAATAAGACGATTGAAATTTAGCGAACATGTCATAAAGGGGACCGAACTTATTTTTTGAAAAATTGAGTTCCAAACCCTCATAGGGAAAGCAAACATTATTTAAAAATAGTCGTATATTTCTCAAGTGAATGTGATCAAACAAGGTGACATCTTTGCTTTGTTGGTATTTTCTATTGGTTTGAAAACCAATAATAACATAGAGGGGTCTCTCGGTAGAGCGAGCCGATTTGACACTCCAACTATGAGTGTCAGTGGTAGGTAGCAAGGGGTATTCATGCAGACACCAACTTCGAAAGGCGATAGGCAAGGCTTTATCTTTTTGCACCAAATTTAACATGCTTAGCTTTTTACGATCCGATAGCGTCACATGGGGCACTTTCAATAGTAATCGAAGCAGTTGAATTTTTGAGTCTATCATTTGGTCAGAGGCTCCTTTCAGTGCATTATAATCACTGCGGTCTCTCACCAGATACAAACTTCGTCTTGCGTTTAAAATAATACGCTTGTGATCTTCGGCAAAGCCAAGGAGTAATTTTAAGGGTAGAAAGCCTGTAAAAGTGCCATCGGTATGAACTAGCCAGTTATTGCTACTGTTGGGACACCATCCTGCCATAGAAAGCGTTTTACTTTCCTCCTCGCTATAGGATGGATATAATTTCATAAGACTAGTCATGCCCACATTTCGAGTCATATCTATGACAATATCATTTATCACATAACGTACTTCAGAAAACAGAAAAGCCAAACCATGATTCGCCAACGCAGACGTTGTGGGCGTACTGCCATCTGCTTTCATCAATTTACCCTCAATTTGAAGGACACTTTCATGAGGTAGAGTAAAAATATCTTGATTGTTAATGATGAATTGAATCTCGTCATTGTTATTCAGTCCTGTTGCTTGAGGTTGATAGGAATGCATATCAATGCGCACGACGCCATCTTCCACTTGTATGGGATTTAACACTTGCAACAGCTCTTTGTTCATGATTGGGGTGTAGCGTATAACCAAGGCGTTGTAAGCGTTGTCGGTTTACTCGTGTCAACCGTTTCATACACGGCGGGCAACTAACCGACCTCGTAGACGTTGTTGTTGCTTTATAGATAAATTTCATAGCGTCTTTAAAACCAACTTGTAGGTCACAGGGGTGGTGGCGTCCAAAGCAAGCAGTTGTTGGTTTCTATTCACTAAGCTTAAGGTAATATTACTAATATCACTGACACACACAGGATGATAGAGAACCACTGAAGGGTTTTCACGAATAATATAGCCACAAGGAGAGGTGACAATAAAATCATACAGGGAATGGCTTTGTTCTTGATTCGTAAATACGTCTCTAATAATATTGCAAGTTACAGAAATGTGATGGTCCTCGATGAATTTCACTGGATAATCTGATTCATGGGGTTGCTGAGCTGCCAACACTCTTGGTTTAAATCCTAATAAAGGACCAATAGAATGAACTCGTGTTTCAAAGTCAATGTTAAACGTAGAGAAAATACGACAGCGATGAGATATTGTATTGGCTGTAAGTTCAAATTTGTGTGTCCCATCCGCAAATGGTTTGACACCAAATTGTTTTATCATCGACACACTAATGGACTCATGCACATCGTCTATGGTATAACCTCCAGGGGGTAGTGTCAACATATAATCATCATAATAAAATTTGTCATTAATATCCAGTTGAATATTGTAAATTCTGTTGTAACTTTCCAAAGAAATTAATCCTAGCACATAGGATTGTTTGGGTTGCAATTCAATGGGGGAAAAAATCCAGGGACACTTCAGGCCCGCGACTGTGCCCGGTAAAGGTCTTGGCGTTGACATTCATAATAATGAAACTGTTGGCTTAACGCGAGCTCTTATATAAAAAATGTAAACTCAAATGGCCACACTCTTGACTGCCAAAGGTTTGTTGACGATTCACATTATAGAATATCTTTACCCGGTTTCCCAAATAACGTAGCAACTCGATCGGGGGTGGTAAATTTCCATAACTGTCAAAGGACCATACTGTGGAACCTTGTTTCACATAGGCTACAAAATGGGTTCCTGGTCCTGCATCATCATCTAAATTCATCATGACTCGTTCTTCTTTCCACGGTGCTTTGGGTAATTCATTTTGCATAAATACACCTCGAAAATGGGAAATCTTTAGTTGTTTGGCATAGCTTTCCACTTCTTCATGGGTCATGGCATGACGAGGCAGTTGCCTTAAGCGCTTATCGATGATGGACATTTTTTTTTCTTAGACGGTAGGCCACTACCTTGTGGATAAAAGACTGGCTTTAAAGGATTGCCATTTCTAGCTCCCATCGCAATGGCTTCTAACGTTTTATTGTGTCGCTCGCTTTCTTTGAGTTGTTGCTTGCCTTGCTCGACGGCTTTTATGGTTTTCGCTACAGCGCTGGCACCACCCAAAAGGGACCCCAAAGCTGCCAACCCTGCAAATAAAGCCGGCAAAAAACCCCCACGCTTAGCAACAGGAATGACTCGTCCACGATTTTGCTTTCTTCCTTTTCTTTTTATCGATACATGATGCTGCGATTTCGGAGATGTAGACAATCGCACCGCTTGTAAAGCTTTTTCGATAGCCACTCTTTTTAGATTTTTTTTGTTTTTTTAAGTTTTAACACTGGGTGTGTGGCAGATCGACTTGGTTCCCGACCTGGCTTTTTTCTCTTTTTGAGATTTGTTTTCTTCATGTTCATAGCATATCTTTTTTTCACCATGCTACTACTTGGTGAACCTTTCACAGCAAACATTCGATAACAACTAACGTAGAGAATCTTATTTCATAGCAGTATATTCCAATTCTATATAAAGCGGGAAATCATTCACCGTTTTCCCAGCTTCCTTTTCCTCAAACGTAAGCATAAGATGAAAGGATAATTCATCTCCCACATTTACTCTTTGATGGTTGTGGGCCAACACTCTATCACCGTTTAGTTCTATTTTTAAATGGTTCTCATCAGGCATGGCATATTTAATATGAATGACACCATCATAATGCAGTCGATAACGACGTAAACCGGAAGCAAGCATATAGGTAAGATCATCATTCACCAGTGGTAGTGGTGGTGGGGAATGGTTTCTGTCATTGTCATGTTTTTGATTTGACAGGTACACTAAAAATACAGATGGGACAAATTTATAAAGCCTTTTCATTTGATAGGTCATATAACGTTTCGTGCAGACATCATTTTCGTCTCGAGGCTCTTGCACATCAATAATACGATGATGATAGGCTGAATAGCCCTCAGCGGTTAGTCTCGGGGCCATGTGATAGACACTTTGCACTTTGCGATCGACATAGCTTTTTGTTGCCACCTCTCGCGACTGTTTTGACAAAGAGGCGGCCGTGGCCATAGTTACACGAGCTCGCCCAAACACGTCCATGGTGATAGACGTTAACTAACATATCCTACTCACCGCTTGCCTATATATATAAACCTTATACACACATGAAAAAACTCAGTCATCGACACAATGGAATTAATGAAACAACCCCATGCTTTGCCCGTCTCTGATTTGGTTTCAGAGCTATCGCTGTCCGTGTGCGAACCTAAACGTCATGGCACCCTATTCCCATCTACCGTTCGATGTATTATGGTAGGGCCTTCGGGTTGTGGAAAGACCAATGTTTTGCTGAACATTATTACCGCGCCTCGTGGCCTACGATTTCAAAATATTTATATTTTTGCCAAATCCTTGTACCAGCCTCTGTACGTGTATCTGGAACAAATTATGTCTTCGTTAAATAAAGAAGCCATGGACTATTTTACATTCACCTCACCTCAAGATGTCATTCAACCGGACCGCATTCAACCTGATTCCATTATAATTTTTGATGATATTGCCACTCAACGACAGGCCATTATTCAAGAGTATTTTAGTATGGGACGTCATAAACAAGTGGATTGTTTTTATCTGGCTCAGACCTATTCCAAAATCCCCAAACAGTTGATTCGTGACAATGCCAATCTCATCGTTCTCTTCCGCCAAGACTCTAGAAATCTCTATCATATTTTTCAAGATCATGTGAATCCAGATATGTCCTTTACAGCTTTTACGCAATTGTGTGCTTCGGGTTGGAACCATCATCCCCATGCCTGTTTGGTCATAAATAAACCGAGTGCACGATGTGAGGGACGTTATCGCTTGGGTTTTGATCATTTTATTTCTGTTTAAAAAGACCCAGGGTTGGACATTTCCTGTTAGTGTGTCTTTACCTTCACCATGGCGAACGCCATAGGGTACAAGAAACATGTTCAAATCATGCAGCGTATTATTGAGGCACGAAATACGATTCGACATAAATTTCGTGAATTGCAACGTTTAAAAAACGTCAATCCTTTACCCATGATAAAACATGCTCCATCATCGGTTGATTCCATGAGGTTCAAACCTAATGCTTCTGCTGCTACTGCTGCTACCTCTCAAACCAAACCCATAACAAGTTCAGAATTTACTCAAACAGGTTCCACACGACAGGTAAAATCCTCCTCCTCTTCTAATGTTAGTGAACAAGAACATCAAGAACAGGAAGAAGAAGAAGAACATAAACAAAGTGAAAGTGAAAGCGAAAGTGTATTTAGTCCTGAAAGAAAAATGAAATCGTCACCCCTTCAACAGTTTCTAAAAACAAAACAAAAATCTTCCGTCATAGCGGCAACACCGTCCTCCTCCACATCGTCTCCGTTTTCACAAGTCTTGGCAACCCCTCAAAATAAAGCTCAACTCAAAAACATTTTTATCAAACATTATGGGGCAACCCTGGAACCGTATCTGACTCTTCTATTTATTGGAAAGACAGATACCACGTATGGTGTTCGCTATGAGAATGATAGTTTTAAAATTGGGGATTCATCCATTAAATTTGCTCGTACGAAAGCTGTCATTAAAAAGATCAACTATAAATTAACACCAGGTCTGTTAAAGCTGCTATTTTCTCGCACCCCCTCGCCACAAGATTTTACGTCCGAGGACCTTGCTAAATATAAATCCATTTTATTAGACACCAACGCTCACAAAAGAAACTATAAATCCTCTCAGCAGGTCAATGCCAATATATCCCATAAATATAAAACCATCATTGCAAACATCTTTGGTAAGCAAAAACATCACTCTGCCTCTGGTGTAAGGTTTAAGAAATTAAAACCCTACCTAGATATAACCTTTTGGAATAATCCCAATCAGTTAGTAGAGCGCTTATACTTGCTTCATTCATCAAAACAAGCTGGTCACACTGGACATGAGGCGGAAATCGCCCACATTGAACAACAACTCCGAGATGCTAAAATTATCTTATAAGCCATCCCCCATCAAAGTGGGCATTGCTCATGAATTGCATAAACCAGCCCGACGCATTTATGAACGTCGTCGTGTCATTTCCAAAGGAATCGATGAACTTTGGCAGGCAGACCTGGTTGAAATGATACCTTATTCTAACGTTAACGACGGTGTACGCTATATGTTGAACGTCATTGATGTCTATTCCAAAATGGCTTTTGTTCAACCAGTAAAAAATAAAACTGGTGTGTTAGTCACAAAGGCCTTTCAACATATTATTGAACAATCAAAACGTCAACCTCACTTGTTACAAACCGACCAGGGGAAAGAATTTTTCAACAAGGATTTCTCCAGTTTTCTCAAATATAAGGATATTCACCATTATACCACCTATAGCAATCTCAAAGCTAGTGTAGTTGAACGCTTCAATTGAACATTAAAAAGTTATATGTGGAAAGAGTTTACAATACATGGTTCCTATCGATGGATAGACTGGTTACCTCAACTTGTGTCTCGCTACAACAACACCATTCATTCCACCATCGGCATGAAACCTCGCCTCGTCACCAAGAACCTACCCAGACTCATTAGACTGTTTAACCCTATAAAAAGGGTAGACCAAAGGCGACATCCACTTAAAATTGGAGATTTTGTTCGCATTAGCAAACATAGAAGTGTGTTTTCAAAATCGTATACTCCACAATGGTCGACAGAAATTTTTAAAATTCGCCAAGTCAAGCTAGGTCAACCAGTGACGCATCTCTTAGAAGATCAGAGCGGTCAACCCATTCAGGGACAATTCTATTATGAAGAAGTGCAAAAAACATTATATCCCAACGATTATCTCATTGAACGAGTAATTAAAGTCAAAGGTGCAAAATATTTTGTAAAGTGGTTAGGTTTTCCTTCCACGTTTAATTCATGGGTCAATAAACATAATTTTTTGTAATAAAACCCCATTTATTTATATAAAAAACCATGTTTCCAGCTTTTTACCTATTCCATATCTATATCCCCGTCAAGAGCACAACGAAACGAAAACATACTATCACGCACGTCATCATCACGTTTTCCGTTTTCCAAAAATAGGCAAAAATGTGAAAAACGCATTTTTGACCCAAAACCCTAAGTTCACCTTTTCGACACCTACATTCCCGTAAAGAGCACGACGAGACGAAAAAAACGAATCCAAGCACGCCCTCCTAGCATGGTCCGTTTTCCAAAAATCGGCAAAAATGTGAAAAACGCATATTTTGACCCAAAACCCTAAGTTCACCTTTTCGACACCTACATTCCCGTAAAGAGCACGACGAGACGAAAAAAACGAATCCAAGCACGCCCTCCTAGCATGGCTCTTTCCATTCCAAGGTCGCGGGGGCTCACAACTTCCTAAGTAGTGCAGCTCCCCTTCCCCTTACCACGTTTTTTATTTTAGTGTGAATATACCCCGTCCATAGAAAAAGAGAGTTCACCACGAGTCCTACGACACCTCATAGGTTTAAATCCGATTATTGGTTAGCGAGATAGTAAAAAAGCCGATGACCTATTAGTTTTTTGGGGTTTATTTCAATACATATTAAAAAACATTCATTTATAAATCATCATTTAAAAAGCCCGCCCTCTTACAAAACTCCTCAAGTGCGCATGCGTATAAAAAACATTCATCGCCAAAATGTCAAAAAACAACATGTTTACCCCAAATGGCGTTTCCCAATTCCATCCATTTTTAAAAAATAACCTCACCATCATCTAGAGCGGAAAAAATACCATCTAAACGACCCCTCACTCGACCCCTACTCCTCCCCCACCACCTAACCCTTTCCCAACATAGCCATACATATTCAAGCACGAGCGCGACTTGAGAAAACCAACACTACCCCACTACTCGCGAATGACCTTTTAGTTTTGGTCGTTTAATTAAATAAAGAGCCTATAGGAAAGTAGGGGGCATCACTATGAGTGCTAGGACACCCTGTATGTTGAAATCCCATGATTGGTTAGCGAGATATCAGCTTCGGGGCAAATACGAGGAGGGTTCAAAAAGAAGTGTAGTAGCTCCCCCCTCATCCCACTACTTTGGAGAGAAAAAAAGGAAGGAAGGAAGCTTCTAGTTTAACGTGACCGTTAATCTTGTGATCATGAGCCACGGGACCTCCGTTTTACGTGGAATCCGAACCACAGGACATGGCATTTCACCTCGAAAATCTCACATGCATTGACCGGGAATCGAACCCGGACCGCCTTGGTGAGAGGCATACAGCTAGACCGCTGAGCCACCACGCCCCCACTTTGGAGAGAGCCCTTTCATTCGTAATAAGTTAGGATATGAAACTGGAGTATGGTTACGCAAGTTGTTATTCCAACTTCAGCGAAGAAAAAAGAAGATTACATCTTACGACAAACACAACATGGACTTAAAATTCTTGAGTGTGAACAAATACGTATTTTGAAGATGGGATTACTGCCCACTAATTACTTGAGAATTTCTAAAACACTGCGAGAGGGTTTGAAATAGGTCAACAGGGAGTGAAGAGAAAAATACGTGATTTAGATTTCTTGGAAGCAGTATATGACAATATAAGGAATTACTACACTGGAGAGATTGACTCAACTAGCTAGCCTCTGACGAGGGGACTTTAAATTGAAGCAGCCAGCGAATTTATTGAACGCTAATTATACAAGTGAAATTTGTCAAGTATATGGGAATTTGTAAATCTTACTTAAGCACGTGTTCGGGAGAATGGACTGTCTATATCTCGACTATCTTTTGTATTTTGTGAGACTCTCATTATGTGAACTCATAACTCCTTTCGAATTCAGACTTATAGCTTTCAAGTGTGGTACTGTCTGAGGGGCAGAGACTCTGTACTATATATTGCAACTCAGAAACATTTCTCTGTTTTACATAGCAGGTCGGGATGACTGGTTTGAACTTTCGTCAGACATTCTCGTAAATTCATATCCAGTAATGAACTTCGATTCTCACAAGTTGAAGTCACGGACTTTGAACTTCTCAGTCCAACTGACTGTTGTGAAAAGGCCGTGTTTGCAGCGATGATTATAGAAATTTGTATTCCAACATCAAACTCAAAGAAACAGTAAATTATAACTGGACAGGATTTAGGAAGTGTTGGTTGTTAATGTTGGCAGCATGAACAATTGAATGTATGTAAGACAGGCCATCATGGTGACGGTTTTAAGTTGAGTCGCATTTTAAGTGTTCCATTCATGTTATGTTTGATACTGGTATTGTAATGCAATTTAAGTGCAATAAACCTATTGATAGCATCCGGTAGAATCAGTGTACATTCTATTGTAGTTCTTAACGCTACCAGACTAACATTTAAGTTATTTTATACATTAAAATTGGTCCTCCGGGCCGGATGCTATTAAGAGGCGTAATCGAAGCCGAAGTATGGTGATCTCTTTAGTCCTATGGTTTTAAGCGAATATGAACATCCCACAGATTTGTAAGTGTTATATACAATGTGCTGGGGATTACGGTACCGTAGGCCTACTAAAAGCCGGTATGATTTTAAGCTTATATTTCATTGTGGTGGATGCCTGTTGAGTTCCACAACTGGGATTGTTAAGGAGTGACTGTTGCTGATATTTTAATCTCAGACTGTAAATGTCGTAGAACATTTAATGCGCAACGAATGTTCTGTGGTCTGTGAACTGGTTAGAACGACGGTGTGATTATTTCCCATACAAACTGGAGTACCGAAATAAATATTCGAGTGAATAAAGTTATGTGTGAAGTTCAAATTGGGTTGAAGTGGAGCTGCGTTGCCATCTCGTGGACTATTGGGAACCAGTGGAATCAGCTGTCAGTCTACGTAAAGGTTATCAATGATCAACGATAAGATAAATCCTCTCCTATTGTCTATTCCTTAAACTTAGATTCACAATGGATCGTAACACAATTAAGGGACTTGTAAAACAAAGGGGAATATATATTTCATCTTTAACACGCATGCAGACATTTGTAACTAATTATGATACCCAAGGATATGCTATTAAAGTAGAAGGAAGATTACGGAATTTACCAAGTTTAAGAGAAAATTTTGAAAGAGTACAATTAGATCTAGAACTAAATGATGAAGCTCAAGATCATTCAATTGCTAGATTGAATTTGAAGATCTCTACTATACAGTATTAGGAAAGTTAGAGGCCTTGGCTAAATCCATACAGTCTTCTCAAAATGTCAGCACATCTGGAAATACAATTTCAAACGGTATAGCAGTGAACAATGTGCATTTACCTAAAATATCAATTCGTCAGTTTTCTGGCGATTTCAAGGAATGGGTTAGCTTCAAGGATACATTTGAAAGCTTGGTAGGAAATAACCCTTCTCTTACTGGTGTTCAAAGGCTACATTATTTGTTTTCAGCATTGAAGGGTGAAGCCAAGCAACTTGTATTGACTATTCCTGTACCAAATGATAATTTTACTGTTGCATGGGAGTAGATATGATAACCCTAGATTAATTGAAGTACAACATGTTCATGAATTGCTGTGTCCTCCATCTGTTAGTGAAGACTCTGCAGTTGAACTCAGGCGATTGATAAATCACATGGCCAATAAAAAGAATGCATTAGAAGCACTTCAATTAGATGTCTCCTGGTTTGAAATGGTTCTTATCCGACTTATGATGAACAAGGTTGATAGTAGAACCAAGAAGGAATTTGAAATGATTTCAGCATTTAAAAAGGGTTGTGACTGGAGATAGTTAAATGAATTTTTGGAAATAAGGTGTCAGGCACTAGAAGTAGTGAGCGTAAACTCACAATCAACTAACAAATTTAAGGTTAAACCAAATAAGTTCAAGACAGAGGGGTTCCACAGGTTTTCCCAATCTTATGTTAGCACAGACAAGCAATGCAGATACTGTAATCAGTCATATGTTCTATATCATTGTGATACGTTTAAGGGCTTGTCAATCTCACAGAGGTTGGAATTTGTTAAGTCTAAGAATCTGTGTTTCAACTGTCTTCTTACAAATGATCACAAGTCGTCACAGTGTAAGAGTAGCTCTTGTCGTACGTGTAAGAGGAAACACCACACGTTACTCCATGCTGTCAATGGTAATGTTAAGGAAATGGATGTTATTCACGAAATCCAACCCCAACTCCCTCACGGAAATGAAGCAGATGTCAGGTCAACGGAGATCAAAGCTGGAAGCTATTGTTCATTTGAAGGCCAAGAGAATGTTAATGTATTGTTGGCAACAGCAACATTTTGAACACGAAAGGAGTAAGGCATAAGGCGCGTTGTCTTCTTGATTCTTGTAATCAATCTAGTTATGTGACGGAACGATTAGTTCAAAGGTTGAATTTAACAAGATCGAGAAATAATGTCCCAATTGAAGGAATAAGTGGAATTAGTCATCAATCGAAATACTGTGTTAAGTTGTCAATTGAGTCGAGAATTTCCGAGTTTAATGCTGGTGTTCATTGTCTGGTATTAAGTAAAATAACTAATTCCCTACCTGCCAGACACATAGACATATCTAAAAGGAACCTCCCTAAGGATATCCAGCTAGCCGATCCTGAATTTCACATTTCCGGAAATATCGACATTTTGTTTCGAGCAGAAGTGTTTTTCGACATTATGAAGCATGATCGCAGGCCCAGACAAGGTGACTGGCCAGTCTTACAAGATACGCAGCTGGGTTGCATTATTTCTGGCAGATTTCAGTCAACTTCTCATGTTCGTGGGTCTTCTCAAAATTTCTTCCTTTGTAACGAAGCACTAGATCAGCAATTAACAAGGTTCTGGGAATTAGAAGATGTTCCGAGCAACTTGAAGGGAACCGACCATGATGTCTTTGAGAGGTATTTTCAGAAAACCACAGTACGTGACGCAGATGGACGATTTGTTGTAAACTTCCCATTTAAGAAGGATTCAAGTAATCTTGGAGAATCTCATCAGAATGCATTAAGTCGTTTTTATCTTCTGGAGAGGCATTTTGCAAGACAACCTGTTCTGGCTGAAGCAAACAAACATTTCATGACTGAGTATGAAGAGCTAAATCATATGAAGGAAGTTAAGGAGACTCAAGACGTGGATCTGAAGGACGTCTATTACATTCCTCACCATGCTGTCTTTAAGGAATGAAGCACGACAACTAAGTTAAGAGTAGTCTTTGATTGTTCAAGTAAAACGTCTAGCGGGTGCTCTCTGAATAACTTACTATTATCTGGCCCCACACTTCAACAAGATTTGTATTCAATAGTACTAAGATTCAGAACTCATCCAGTGGTATTCACGGCCGACATCGAAAAAATGTACAGAAATATACTAATATGTCCAGATCAAAGGCGCTTCCAGCACATCCTCTGGAGATCTAATCCCAAGGAACCCATTCGTATTTACGAACTAAGAACGTTGACGTATGGAATGGTGCCAAGTTCCTTCCTAGCAACGAGGTGTTTGCTACAATTGGCATACGAAGAGGAACGAGAAATCCCATTGTATCTCGAGTGCTGATGGAAGACTTTTACATGGATGATATACTTACTGGAGCTGAGAATGTCTGTGAGGCAGTACAATTACAGCAAGAGTTAATTTATATTCTGTTGAATGCTGGATTTCCATTAAGAAAATTTTCCTCTAATCATCCTGCCTTGATTGAAGCTGTACCGCCGGACTGCAGGGAAACTGAATTGCCAGTTTCATTGAATAAGGAATCAGGTGTTAAGTCATTGGGAATATTGTGGCACCCAATATCGGACAAGTTTCTTATCGTAGGTAAGGATCTCAAGTCAACTGTTAAGGAGAATGTTCCCACGAAACGACAAGTGATGTCAACAATTGCTTCAGTATTTACCCAATTGGTCTCATTGGTCCTTACGTTATTGGTCTTAAAATGTTTATGCAAGAATTGTGGTCGCATAATTTGCAATCATTGCCACAATCATTGAGAGATACCTGGTGTGAGTTAAGTTCTCAGCTATCTGATGTCAAATGTATTCAGATTGATCGATTTGTTTTAAGTTCTCCAGCTTCGAAGGAAATACAGATGCATGCATTTTGTGATGCGAGTGAGAAGGCGTATGGATGCTATATTTATCTTAGAAGCGTCAGTAAAGAAGGTGACATATATGTTAAATTGTTGTGTGCCAAGTCTCGAGTGGCGCCCTTAAAGAAAACCACTCTTCCCAGACTAGAATTGTGTGCAGCTGCACTTATGGCCAAACTTGTACAGAAAACCACACCCATCTTGAAACTTAACATTTCTCACACCTTTTATTGGTCAGATTCGATGGTCGTTTTAGGATGGTTGTCTTCTACAGCATCACGTTGGAAGACGTTTGTTGGAAACCGTGTATCGCAAATCCAACGATTGACTGATAATAGTTTTTGGGGACATGTATCATCATCAGATAATCCATCGGATTTAATTTCACGAGGTCTTAAGGTGAAGAATCTTCGACAATCGTCTTCATGGTGGCAAGGTGTAGCCGGTTGAAACAATCACAGTCCTGTTGGCCCAAAGTCCAGACAATTCATAAGGATGAGTGGCCAGAAGAAAGAAATGCAACCTCTAAAACCTTAATATCGTTGGCAGACTCGGACAATTTTATTGAACGGTTTTCGAGTTTTAGTAAACTTATAAGGGTTGTGACCTACTGTCGAAGATACATCTACAACGTCAGGCATTCTGACAGAATGACTGGAACATTGAGCAGGGATGAGCTGAAGACATCCTTGAAGATCTGTATCAAGATGGCACAACGTTCTGCTTTTAAGAAGGAGATTGATGCTCTAAAGAAGAAAGAACCGATATCGAGGAGCAGCCGTCTTCTTAACCTTAATCCATTTCTGGACGAAGAAGAGGTATTAAGAGTAGGGGGAAGATTGAATAAATCGTTTCTGCCACATGAAACCAAGCATCAAGCGATTTTACCTTCACAACATCATCTGACAACCCTCATCGTGGGAGCAGAACATTACCGCTTACTTCATGCTGGACCAGAACTGATTATCTCCAGCTTACGTCAGCGATATTGGATCCCAAGAATTCGGCAGGTAATCAGACCTATTCTTCACAAATGTCTGCAGTGTGTCAAACTGAAGGGAGCGATAAGAACACAGTTAATGGGACAGCTTCCTGATGTTCGTGTCCAAGCTTCTCATCCATTTACAAATGTGGGCGTCGACTTTGCCGGGTCTCTTATGACGAAGGTTGGATCTGTTAGAAGTAAATCGGTCCAGAAATGCTATATTGCTCTGTTTGTATGTATGTGCGCTAAGGCGATACATACCAAGTTGGTTTCCAGTCTATCATCCAGTGCGTTCATAGCAGCCATGAAACGATTCACAGCCCGTAGAGGCAAATGTTTAAATATGTATTCCGATAATGGAACTAATTTTGTCCAGGTTAATAAGGAATTGCAGAAGTTTCAAGGTCTCATTTCATCTCCATCTTTCAGGAAAGATTTGGAAAACTTTGCAGCCAGTGAACAGTTCCGTTGGCATTTCATACCGCCTGGCTCCCCACACTTTGGCGGTCTTTGGGAAGCAAATATAAAATGTTTAAAGTATCATCTCAGACGCATTGGATCAAATTTACTCACCTATTAAGAGTTATGTACCTTGGTGTATCAAATAGAAGCGTGTCTAAATTCAAGGATTTTAACTGTGTTAAGTAATGACCCTGACGATCCTCTTCCCCTTACACCTGGCCATTTCTTGATTGGTTCTCCACTAGTATCCTTTCCTGAATCCGATTTTAGTGATGTTCCAATGTCTCAATTAAGAAGATGGGAGTGATTGCAGCATTTCTTGCAGTATCTGTGGAAGAGATGGTCCACTAGCTACTTGAGTGGTCTCCAGCAGCGGCTGAAGTGGAAAACAGTGCAACCTAATGTTCCTGTCGGCACTGTTTTGCTCGTGAAGGATGAGAAAATTCCACCTATCCAGTGGAAGATGGCGGTGGTGGTAAGGACTTATCCTGGGAAGGATGGACTGGTGAGGACAGTGGACGTAAAAACATCTAGGGGGATGTTAAAGCGTCCTCTAGGCAAATTGGTGCCTCTTCCTACAGAAGAATAGTTGATCTTGACAGATCTAGGGGGGCATGATGGACAGGATATAGGAATTGTTGGTTGTTAATGTTGGCAGCATGAACAAATGAATGTATGTAAGACAGGCCATCATGGCGACGGTTTAAAGTTGAGTGGCATTTTAAGTGCTCCATTCATATTATGTTTGTTACTGGTATTGTAATGCAATTTATGTGCAATAAACCTATTGATAGCATCCGGTAGAATCAGTGTACATTCTATTGTAGTTATTAACGCTACCAGACTAACATTTATGTTATTTTATACAATAACTAAATCATCTTAATCTACAAATTCTACGAAGAACTCTAAGAACATCATTCCATCATCGCCACGATCCAGCAGCAACAGCAACAACAAGCGACGGCGTGATTCGACTAGGTGAGCGACGAATTTAAGTAATACTCGAGACACTCTGATATTCTTTGGCAAATTTAACTTCCGTCTGTTTATTAACGTAATTTAATATACTCCTCCTTTTCGAATTAAGCCACGTAAATTATTAACTTCAGTAAATTCAGTATAAATCTTATTCAAAAGTTTGGTGCTTTTCAGTCGGTCAACACGAATCTACCCAGAAAGAGCTGGGTTACGTCCTAATCCTGAAATAAATTACATGAGATTAATACATACACTAGGATGACCAGTTTATATCGTCAAGCGATCATCATCAGATCCATTACACTTAGGCTATAGCGTCTATGTTTGAGTATACAGGTGAAAAATATTTACAATATGTACAATTATTTAGTTGCAGTATTAAAGTATCTAGTTCAACATCTTTAAACGACGAAACACACTAAATTGAAAGAGATTAACTTGAAATAAAATCAACAGCCTATTGTAGCCACAGTTTTAGTTAAACATAGACCAACACGAAACACATTCAATGAAGACTTGGGTAAAGCTTTTGTCTCGGCAAATAACATTGGCTAAGGTAAGGTAAACAATAAGGACTTAGTTCAGTTTCTGCAGGAGTATACGAAACAAACAGTCCTTGTATCAACAATTAAGGAGGATTACATTTCTGATGGTTCTCAGAGTAAATTAGCACAGCGAGCATTGTAGAGTGATGTTAGGTAAACTAAGGGAAAAGCCTGGTGGAAAATATATTTGTGTCTCGCTAGATGAAACAATGGACGTGTAGTTAACTTCATGTCTGTAATTTTAAGGTAGGAAGATGAGAGAGCCAAATCACATCTATTAACTATGGATTACCTATGGTGAATCACTAAACATTTGCTGCATTTTCGAATGCTGCACTTTCTTTTTCATGGCTATAAGGCATTCTTTACGATCATGTTGAAAGCCATTATTGGCCCATTTTCGTCATACGATAAAGCAGGCGTAGTATGAGATTGATTAATGTCCGTGTGTATGTATATGTGTGCCTCCCTCCCCCCCCCGTAATAAAACCTAAACGGCTGGAGGGATTTCAATGGAACTCAGTAAGGACATACTACTATACTACTACCCCTTACAATCTCGAACGTGCCTTTACAATTTTTATACGTTTCACCAATCCAACACGGCGGCCGCGCTAAATATTTCACCGGCATCCTGTATCTCCGAAACAATTATTGGTATCACCCTGACATTTAGTATGAAGGTAGAAAATACTAAGGGAAATTCCGTTGTGTGACAATTAAGAACCTGTTAAGTACAAAACCAACATAGCGGCCAAGCGAAGTTAAAAATATATAAATTGCATTTTATCACGATAGTAGGTGAGCAAGGAGGGTTCTGACTCAAATACCGTTATTTATGCAAATGAGGGGGGGGGGGGGGTGTCAAGGTCAATGACCTTGAGATTGGTCGTGATCAATGACCTTGAGGTAGGTCATTGACCCCAAGGTCACCGGGACACCGGAAGGTAAACAAACCTTGGAGGGTTCAGGAACCGGTTTGAGGGGGTGTGGGTGGAGGGGAGGGATGGGGGGAGGGGGAGGGGAGGTAAGGGGGGGGGAAGGGTGGGGTGGGGGACGAGGGAGATGAGGGGAAGGATGGAAGAGGATCTGCACGAGACCCTCCTCGACCCAGTCTCTCTGTTGGACTGAGCGCCTTCTCTGTTATTGTCTCGTGCTATATAGCTTTGTTTTGTACTTGATGAGATCCGAGTGTAGCCGAAGGTTTCCGATTCTTTGTCGGTGAATGAATCGTCAGATTTGAACGGTTAACTGGCGTGTGTGTGACGCCAGAGCATATTACGGGATGTGGGGTAGGTCATGGACGGGAGTGTTTTGAATGGAAAACATGAATGGTGGTGGATGGTGGTTGTTGAACCCTGGAGTGCTAGGTTTGCGGGTAAATAAACATGAATGAAGATGGCACCGTGAATGGAGGTTGCGACGTCACAGCAGATTACGGAATGTAGCGCAGGTCATGGATGAGAGTGTTTTAATGGGAAACATGAATGGAGATGGATGGTGGTTGTTGAACCCTGACGTGCTAGGTTGGCGGGTAAACAAACGTGAATGAAGATGGAACTGTGAATGGAGGTTGTGACGTCACAGGCAGAATGTAGTGTAGGTCATGGATGGGATTGTTTTTTTCTAATACTTAACGGTAAACAAATTGTTAATGGGTGGGGGATACAAAACGCATGGCATGTCGGATCAGCCAGCTCGACATGAAATAAAAACAAGATGGTGTAATGTCTATTGATGACATTGGAATATTCCATCTAGTTGTGAAGATATGAACTGTGCCGACTGTCGAAACCTATCGCACTCCTCTGAGTCAGCGATTGAATAAATGACTGATAAAATTAAATGATGATGGAGAGTGTTGGTGGAATGAACGTTTGTCAGGAAAACTAAAGTACCCGAAGAAAAACCAGTCTGCTTCTGTTTTGTCAAGCACAGATTTTACTTGGAGTAACTGGGATTTGAACCACAGACCCAGCGGTGAGGGGTTGGCATGCTTCTCCCTAAGCCATGGAGGCATAATCACAGAGACCTAGTGCAGCCGAAGGATTTTCATTTATGCTGACTTGGGAGATTTGAATTTGTGTGTTATGGAGCTGAGGATATGGAATGTGTGCTAGATGGTTAATGGACATGGATGGGTGTTAGAATGAATAATCTGATTTGAACGGTCAACCGATGTGTGATGTCACAGGAGTGAATTTCTGAGATTGACACCTGGCATGTTGGCTCGCTCAGCTTCTTATAAAAAAATAAAAGTGGGAATGATAGACAAATAAATCAATCAAAACAAGAATATTTTTTATTATTATTATTGTTTTTTTTCTTTTTGGTACATTACCAGTACTTGTTTAAATTATTTATTTTTGGTAGCTTCTTCTTCTGCTTCCTCTTCAGTTTCACTGTCATCCTCACTTTCATTTTCAGCCTCCATCATCATGCGGACGAAAAACTCCGCCATGACACGGTCATTTGAAAAACTATAAAATAGAAAAAATGTCTATCAATGTCATTAGAATACCCAATCTAGCGGCGAGGATATAAACTGTCTTGATGTTTGTGTCAGGGAAAACCAAAGTACACAGAAGAAAACCTCCTAATTTATGGAGGCATACTCCTTGCACTTCTCTGCATCAATGATGGGAAAAGAAGACTGGCCTCTTGCAGAAGGAGGGAATCAGAACAGATGTGGCAAGGGCAATTAAGGCGGGAAAGGAAGGGACTCCCTAGGCCTTGGATACTCTAATACTGTTGGAGTTGGAAGAGAACAAGAGTTGGCCAAGCGAGGTTGACAGGAAAGAAGACAGAGAGGAGCTTGACACAAGTAAGTAGAAGCTATGCCGAACTCGGCTGGCACCTCTGTAGTTGTAAAACCCACGTTCTGCTATATGTAAGCTTTTGGAAGCTGAGTTTAAAAAATGTTTTGCAAGAAGAGAATAATACTGTTAATTTTGTTATCCTTAATTCAACCTTTGTGTTACCCTACACAGATCTCACATGGATTGAGTGAGATTTGAACCGCGGACCAGCGGTGAGAAGCTGGCGTACTACTGCTAATTTAAATAACAGCGCAACACTATTGTAATGTATGAGTAATTATACTGTTACAACTCTAAGATATTGTAAGCCCTTTTGACAATAGACTGGTATCAAGATTGATGATGTATTAACTTTTATTTTTGTTAAAGCAGTATGTTTTGGCAATACAATGGAAGCCATTATATTTGACAACGGCAATAAATTTAGCGTGTCTCCAACCGGTAATACAATGCGCATTAAATTACAATAAATTGGTCTTGTTTCTAAAGTCGGACAGAGATAAAAAAGTTGTTTGTTCCAAACAATGTCTGAATACAAAGTAGGATGCAATACACTGTATTTTAAAATCGTCAACATGTGTGCTTATGTAACATAAAATGTAGGTATATATGATAGTATTACAATCTCTTAACTAGCTATGAAATTAAATATAAAGTTTGTGGTGAACAGTTTTATAATCTAACACCCTTCTTCATGACAGGAGGAGTTAATGAGTGATGAAACTAATGGTAGGTAATGAATAATGATTGTGCGACCTCTGGAGAGGCCAAGTGCATGTCTTTCTTGTTAACGCCCGTGGGCGACTTGAGCGTTATTATGAGGATGAAGTGATGATGAAGACGGTACATACACCCAATCCCGGACCGCAGGAATTAACTCTAGGTGATTACAATCCCTGAATAAAGATTGTGTGGTCTCTGGAGAGGTTGAGTGCAGGTCTTTCTAGTTGATGTCTGCGGGCGACCTGCGCGTTATTATGAAGATGAACTGATGATGAGATAGTATTACAATCTCTTAACTAGCTATGAAATTAAATTAAAAGTTTGTGGTGAACAGTTTTATAATCTAACACTCTTCTTCATGACAGGAGGAGTTAATGAGTGATGAAACTAATGGTAGGTAATGAATAATGATTATGCGACCTCTGGAGAGGCCAAGTGCATGTCTTTCTAGTTAACGCCCGTGGGCGACTTGAGCGTTATTATGAGGATGAAGTGATGATGAAGACGGTACATACACCCAATCCCGGACCGCAGGAATTAACTCTAGGTGATTACAATCCCTGAATAATGATTGTGTGGTCTCTGGAGAGGTTGAGTGCAGGTCTTTCTAGTTGATGTCTGCGGGCGACCTGCGCGTTATTATGAAGATGAAGTGATGATGAAGACTACACATACACCCAACCTCGGAGCCCCAGGAATTAACCTCAGGAGATTAAAATCCCTGATGGCTTGGTTGAGAATCGAACCCGGGGTCATTTTGGGTCAATGCCTAGCACGCTAACCATTTAGCTACAGAGCTTGGCATGATGGGTAATCAACCTCATAAGAGATAAAAACTAATGCTGAATGGAACTGGGTAAGGATGCAACCGCGGTTTGTTAGAAGTTATCATCCCAGCATTTGCCTGGAGTTGAAAATGGGGAACCGCAGAAAGCCATTTCAAGGACAGTTGACGGTGGATACTCGAACCCACACGTTTACCAAGTCGGCAGAGAGCATAGTCCCCATGACCTAACGCTGCGCTTTAGCGAGTGGAGCTGCTGTTATTATAGTTAATTAATATATATGAACAAGTGTAGAAGAAAGGTACTACTTGCATACAATTTGCAGTCTCGACTAGTACAAGTTATTACACAAAGGCTACACCCGGCTAAGTTTATAAAACCTTAACACCTATCTAAGTGTTCAAAGCTACTTGACCACAATTTGACAAACGCTATTAACATTAACAGCAATAGTGCTAGCCACTTGCAGTCAGACTGCTATGCTATATTCAGTCTGCGAGTAAGCTTGACATTGCATTTAAACAATAGTGTAATAATTAACTTGACTGCTTATTGCGAGACAAGAAAAGACTTAATGTTTTGTTCCAATTACCAATCAAATCACGCATTGATCTTATTCCAGATCACAACTTTGAGTTGCAATGAAACTTTTTTCACAACTGCAGTGCCAACTCGCAAATTAATTGAACATGTTTGATGTTCACCAACGTTTCTTTGTACAACTATGTGTATAGCTGTGTGGCTCAACTATACTGTTCTTGGCTGCTGTTAGGCTTTGAACTGGAGGGTCCTGGGTTAGATTTTTGGGAGGGTTGTGGGGATTGTATTTTTTTTTTGGTGGTTAATTCCCCTGGCTTGGGGACTGGGTGTTTGTGTTGTCTTAATTAAAAATATATATTCCGGTCACATGGTTAATTGGTTAGCGTTCTAGGCTTTGATTTAATTTTTTTAGCCTGGTATCAATTTAAAAAAAATTAATATTACTTACATGAAAATGTCTAGAGACGAATCCCAATTGTTGCATTCTTCTTCATCAGCTTGGATAAAACTCTCCTGATCAGACATAGCAGTGAATGGCAATTCTTTGTAAAGTAGCAGGTTCATTTATACTGAATATTGTTGCCTATGATTGTAAGGGTATATAAGCCGTGACATTATTGTTGTTAGCCAGAGAAGTCCACGAGTTTGTAGTATACACATCGTTTTGCTGCAAAGATCTTCTATCAGGTAATATTGAACACAGTACTTTTAGTATCTCTAACTGTCGATGGTTACACAGTTGACCTTAAAGATTTATCAAGTGGATAATAATAATAATATCAAATGGGTATATAAAACTATTATTGCAACTAACAGTCATTACCAGGTTTGACGTCAGTTAAAAGAGATATTACCTTATCTCGCTTGGCAGGTGAAAAGCTGAAGGAAGTAGGAGACTTCTGTTACTTAGGAAGCAGAATAACCAGTGATGGACGAAGCAAAGAGGATATAAAAAGTAGGTTGGCTCAGGCAAAGAAAGCATTTCTACAAAAAAAGGAATCTGCTGACATCGAATATAGATTTAGGTATTAGGAAGTCATGTTTGAAAGCCTTTGTCTGGAGGATGGCGCTCTATGGAAGTGAAACTTGGACTATTGGTGCAGCAGAAAAGAGGAGAATTGAAGCATTTGAAATGTGGTGTTACAGGAGAATGATGAATATCAGATGGGTAGATAGGGTTACAAACAAAGAGGTATTAAGAAGAGTGGGAGAGGAGAGATGTTTCTGGCGACTGCTAATGAAGAGAAGAGATAGGTTGGTAGGATACATACTAAGACACCCAGGAATAGCAAGCTTAGTTATGGAGGGAAGGGTCGAGGACAAGAACTGTAGGGGTAGACCAAGGTTAGAATTTGTTAAACAAATTGCCTCGGATGTAGGGTGTGGTAGCTATGTAGAGATGAAACGATTAGCTCAGGACAGGGAGGCATGGAGAGCTGCATCAAACCAGTCAAAAGACTGAAGACTTAAACAACAACGCTCTATCCAACTGATTACTGGGACTAAGCGCTGTTAGGAGACTCCTCGTCTTAGCAAATAAGTTTTGTATACACATTTGATGGTTTAGTCTAGAGGATTGGATGGGGCTGTGGGACACACTACTCAAGTGGATATATGAAACTATTATTGCAACTAACACTCATTACCAGGCTTGACGTCAGTTAAAAGAGATATTACCTTATCTCGCTCTATCCAACTGATTACTGGGACTAAGCGCTGTTAGGAGACTCCTCGTCTTAGCAAATAAGTTTTGTATACACATCTGATGGTTTAGTCTATAGATCAGGGTTTGAGTTAATGTGCTAATAAATAAAGGTGGAGGGTACCTGAACCTTTATAATAGTTTAACTAAACACTTTATAATTAACTTTCAGAACCAATATGTCTCCTATAACAGTTGCCAATTCCATTGGCAGAGCAACCGGCCTGGAGACTAAACGTTTACAGGACCTGCCAGTTAACGAGTCCTATTTGGTGACAGCTGTTCGCAGGGTAAAAACGAAATATGGGGGAAGAATAGTTTGTGAACTAGAAGATTTCGCTGTCTTCTTACCTGCGAGGTTCATGGAACTCAACGACGAAGCTGTAAATGACCTCAACAAAGGTACCATCTACCTAAAATATTTGGGACTGGAAAATAAAAGATGTTTGGTAGAATTTACTGAAGAATCAAATAAAATTTAAAATTTGTTAATGTTAAAACAGAATTTGCAGAGACAATACACTTTGTTTGTTTTCATTCTCTGCAAACTGTTCAGTGATTTGCCGTTTTTGTAGTAAATGTAATTACTGTAAGTGTCATGATGTCAGCACCAGAACATAGTTGGCAGGAGGTGGATAGTTGTTTTTATAACAAGTTATGTAGCACTAAAATTAATAATGATGCTAAATTTTAGACCCAAATGAATTTTTAAACGCTAGCTACAACATTTTTCAAAATAAAATGCAAGACTGTTTAAGAGAACATGTAGCGTTAAAGATTAACGCTGAGTTATTATGTGATTTTGTTATTTTAAAACAAGGTGAGTAAATAACAAAACCAATTTATTTACATACGAAAATGTGTGAATTGTACCGCACTGATAATATACACAGTTGGTATAGTAAAAACATTGTTGATAAGCTCATGACGCGCTTTGCCGAGGTTCAAGAATTGGAAAGTGGCAAATCGCTGGAAGCTATCAACCATTTTAAAATTAATGTATGCACCTTTGATCCCATGAACAGTGGTTCAGCTCATGTTAATTTACCTAAACCGTTGGAAAAACATCACGCAGTCATCAATGTGGATAATAAAGACGTTTTTTGCTTTGTTTGGTCCTTGGCTGCTGGGTTAAGTCCTGCAACTAAAAATGTTCACAGAATGGGAAAATATCACCAGAAATTTATGGAATTAATGATCAGTCTAAATTTAGCAGACATAGAATTCCCAATGGACCTCAACGCCATTTCTCGTTTTGAATCTAAAAATCCGCTTTACTCCATTAATGTATACGGAGTTGAAGGGGACAAAGTTATTGGACCATTGTATGTGACAAAGGGAAAAAAGAAAAGCATTTTAATTTACTGTACATTGAAGGGGAATTGTGCAACCATTATTGTTATATCAAAGATCTTTCTAGACTAGTTCGTTCACAAGTTACAAAAAATAGGGTATATATATGTGATCGCTGTTTGCAATATTTTACTAGCAATCAAAAGTTGGTAGCACATACTATTGATTGCATCACACAACCAGCGGTAAAAATTACATTTCCAGAAAAGGATAAAGCCAGTATGAAATTTCAAAATGTGTCTCGTCAAGAACCGCTTCCATTTACAGTATATGCAGATTTTGAATGTTTAACCACACACATTGACACATGTAAACCAGGTACGACATGTCCGTACACTCAACAAGTACAGCAACATGTGCCATTCAGTTGTGCCCTAAACGTGATTTGTTCATACGACCCTTCACTTTCATACTTCAAATCTTATCGCGATGCAGATGCTGCTGCTTGGTTTTTAAATGAATTGGACGCCTTGGCAGATCGGGTGTACAATATCCTGCAAAATCCAATTCCGCTTCAAATGTCGGACGCAGACGAGGCGGTTTTTGCAACAGCAACCACTTGTCACATTTGTCAAAAACCAATAGCACCTTGTGACACGCCAGTGAGAGACCATAATCGGTACACTGGAAAATTTAGAGGAGCGGCTCATAGTGTATGTAATTTGGCATATAAAAGAGCACACTATATTTCTTGTTTCTTACACAACATGTCTCGGTATGACAGCCATTTAATTATTAAGGAATTTGCTAACCTTGAAAACCAAAAGTTTAATTTAATTCCACAAAATCATGAAAATTTTATTTCGTTTTCGAAATGGCGAAATGGAATCAGTATACGATTTTTAGATTCGTATAGATTCCTCGCATCATCATTGGATGCGCTTGTTCAAGGGCTTCACCCAAACAATTTGAATTTTGTACGTCAACACTTTTCTGATGCCAAACAATTTGAATTATGCATTCGAAAAGGGGTGTTTCCCTATAATTATGTAAACAATTGGGCATGTTTACAGGAAACTGCACTCCCTTCAAAGGACAAATTTTACAATGACTTAACAAAAAGTCATATTTCTGAAGAAGACTATTTACACGCCCAAAAAGTATGGAACGTGTTCAAGATATCAACTTTGGGCGAGTATGCTGATTTATACCTCAAAATTGATACACTACTTTTGACAGACGTGTTTGAACACTTTCGCAAACTGTGTCTTGAAATCTACAATCTAGATCCAGCCCATTACTACACCCTTGCCGGATATAGTTGGGACTGTATGTTGAAGGTGACTGAAATAGAACTGGAACTATTAACAGACATCGACATGTTACTCTTTTTTGAACGTGGAACACGTGGTGGTCTTGTATCGCTTGTGCAAAAGCACGCCAAAGCAAATAATCCATATTTGGATACATACAAACCAAACCAACCTACAACATACCTCACCTACCTAGATTGTAACAATTTATACGGATATGCTATGGAAAAACCTCTTCCTTATCAAAATTTTCGATGGTTGACTTCAGATGAAGTTTCAAATTTTAATTTAAAAGATGTGTTGAGCAATGACACGCGTGGCTACGATCTAGAAGTCGACTTATTATATCCCTGTGAGATACACAATGATCATTCTGATCTACCATTTTGTGTTGAAAAATTACAACCTCCCAGTTCACGTTCCAACAATAAAAAGTTGCTGGCAACGTTAAATTCAAAAAATCGGTACGTCATACACATTGAAAATTTAATGCAATGTTTGAAACAAGGTTTGAAACTGCAATCCATTCACCGCATTATTTGCTTTGACCAAAAACCATGGTTACAACCGTACATGCAATTGAATACTCATCATTGGCAGCACGCCAAGACCACATTTGAATCAAATTTTTATAAATTAATGAACAATGCGTGCTACGGTAAATCAATGGAAAATATTCGAAAGCATAGAACTATTCATTTGGTAAACCACTGGGACGGTCGATATGGCGCACGAAAATATATAGCTATGCCTAATTTCCATTCTGTACGAGTTATTCAAACTGATTTAGTAACCATTGAATTGTCAAAGACAGAAATCATGTATAACAAACCAATTTACTTGGGAATGGTAATACTTGACGTTTCAAAATTTGTAATGTATCAATTTCATTATGAGTTTGCCAAACAAAAGTTTGGAGATGTAAAATTACTGTATGTGGATACAGACAGTCTTATTTATCAAACCAATAAGATAGATGTTTACTCAGTGATGAGAGAACATCCAAATTACTTTGATACCTCAAACTATGAGGTTAACAATATGTTTGGCATAATTCCCATGAATAAAAAAATAGGTCTATTTAAGGATGAGTGCGCCGGTGATGTTATGACAGAATTTGTGGCTTTGGCGCCGAAAATGTACGCATTTTCAACACAAAAGAATAAAGGTCAATGCAAAGCGAAGGGTGTTCTTCGTAGCGTCACACAATTCCTCAATGTTGAGGAATATCGATGTGTACTCTACGCAAACACCTCTCGCTTATACCAGCAAACACGCATTCTTTCAAAGAACCATAATATTTTTACAGTAAATCAAAATAAAACATCGCTGACAACATATGACAATAAACGTCTGTGGGATGGTGTAAATAGCTTGCCTTTTGGACATTTCCACACCTATTAAAAAAGAACACACTTTCATTTTCAATTCTTTTTATTGAAATTGTATGTTTTTTTACAAGAAGAAAACTAAACCATATTTTGTGTATACTATGAACTGGTGGACTGACTCTCAAATAAATACTTAACAATATTTGATTCATGTTTATTACTTTGTCCTTTTCCTCACTAATCCACCACCAATCATTAGCTTTGACTTCATCGCTCCTGCTACAACCAAGGCTGCAATCTTCTCACCAATAGAAGCAGTAGATGACATCACACGCTGCATGGCCTTTCTTAGAAGAATGCGGTCTGCAAATCGACGTACTTCTATATTCATGTTGTTGTAAGCAATGTCATGATCTCTACACGCTGCATCCAATATGTTGATTCCAGAATTCCCTCGTGCTAGACGTTGGCTTAGTTTAGTTCCAGGTCCACAAAATTGATAGGCAGGAATATGCAGTTCAATGGGAAGTAGATCAAAGGCCTTGTTAACTAGACCATGACCAGCAAAGGTCTGGCATATCTTTTTCAAGCGTTGTCTTACTTTTTGGTGCTGGCGATACTGCCGCTGCTGTCTCTTCATCCTCTTCTTCATCGCACCCATGAAACGACGAAGCAAAGTCTTTACAGGACGGTATATTTGTATGCCCGTGGTACAATTTGATGAGCTGACATGTTCCACACTGTTTAATGGAGGGCATTTTAGTGATAGACACTTGCTGGTGATGATTAAAGTAAGTGCATGGTTGTAGTTCGCGCAGACCAGGATCTCTGGTCCACTCACTAGGTACACTGTGCCAAATATTTTTCACCGCGTTTGAAGCAACATAAAAAAGGAACGCCTTGGGCAAAGCGTTCAATTCCTCATCTGTGAAACCGTCAAGCTTCTTTTGTCAGGCGAAAAACTTGACAATAGCTCGCTCTGTGGGGTTGGCGTCCAAACCTTCAATTGCAGCCATAATTCTACACATCCGCACTGATCGCTGGTATGTCTCACACTGTAGCCGACGTTACAGCGCTTTACACTCACATGCAAGTTTTGACATGCTTTGCGAGCTAGCCAATCAAAAAGCTTCCAAACATTTTCAAGTGTTTTATTTTGTAGAGGTTCATCAGGCACGGACAGGTTGTACAGTGCAGGACATCCCAGATCATGAAGGTCAACAAGTTGACAAGTTGAATTAACATACTGACGCAACCATTTCTTTTTTTCGCTTCCCTTTACAAAGACAAGGTCAGCGCCAAACAAGTGAGCTTTCAGAACAAGTGATAGATGATGGTAAGGAATGTCACCTTCTTTCCAGACTAGTCCCAAATTGCGTTGCAACCACTCTGTTTGTCTTCTGTCCTCGTCTGACTGCAAATGCAATGGAAACGGCGGTTCAAAGATAAAACTGGTTACTCTTGGTGCCCACATGGTTGTGCAGTCAATAATTCCAACTTCTTTAAATACAAACTTGTTTCCGTTCACCTTGAAACCCTGCAGTTCGACAATCAATGTTTTCGGCATGGCGACGGATATCACACCTTCCACTACCGCTGCTTCTTAACAACTAACCGATTGGATAGGAGCGAGAAAATAATATACACACAAAAATCAATTACACAATTTTATTCATAAAGTTATCAGTACATCGCTTACAATTTTTTATCATAGGATTTGGACCATCCCAATCACAATGAGAATCTTCTCGATGCATAAAGTGTCTACGACAGGGACGGCAGGCTGCAACATCCGCCGACATACGGAGGTGTAAAGGTAGCTTATCCCAATTAAGATCAATGTCGTGTGCACCGTACGCGGTCAGAAATCCAGCTGGTAAATAGGCAATCAGATGCTGCGGCATTTCACGAAGAAATTGCGCTTTATGGTAGGCGCGTATTGCTAAACTCACCAGGGTGCGATAAATCTCAAATGCTGCATCAGCGTCTCGACTTGTTGAGCAACGATCGCATTTGCAGTCCATGCAATCTACCCGCTCTCCAACATGACAAGATGAAGCTTTGGCAACGCCATCGTCCACATTATTTGTTCGATTGGTGATGGGC